>JARQOD010000005.1:516097442-516139568 GCA_033576555.1 Oophaga sylvatica
GCTAACCACCAACCCCAAAAAGGGGGTTGTCTCCTGTGTATAATGAAACTTTCACTCCTGATAAGAAATGTGTGAAAGGGGCCATTGAAGTCGGGCCAGTGGCCCAACGGGATAAATCCGGTTGTATTTTTCCCTTGCTTCTATTTTTATGGAGTTTTTACAGCCCAAATAATTTACTCTGGCACTTTGCTGCTTAAAAACCAAAATACCCGCCTAATTAAAATTAATCATCCTTTCACTTTTTTTTTTTTTTTTTTTCCAAACCATTTGGATTAATTGTATGCACGCATTTTTTTATTTAATAAAATTTACTGATATTTTTTTTCATCAAATTTTTTATTTTCTGCCTTATTTTGATCGTTTAAATTTGCAGGGATCCCCTCCCCCCTTTTTTTTAACTTCATGTTATAGGGTTTTAGATGCTATCCCTTTTTTTTTTTAAATTTTTGTCATTGTTTTTGTTTGGGTTAAAAATAAAATTATGTTTTTTATGACCTGATTTTTGCTTAAGTCTTTTGTTGATTTAGGCTCAAGTTTTTGGTATGAACATCCCTGATCATGTTCACGGAATATCATTTGGAGTGGAGGCATACCCTCGTCGTTGTAAAATTAAGGATGCAGCCCTAAAAATTCCTCCCCTTATGATTTGGAAAATGACCTACAATTTTTTTTTTTTTTAAAGTTTCACATCATTTTTCACTTTTAGTTTTTAAAAAAAAAAAATAAAAATTTTTCCATTTCATTTTTACTGAAAAATGAATGTCACAAAAAAAAGCCCCAAAAAGCAAAAAACAAAATTGTTTTATATTTTTGGGAATTTTTCCCCCCTTGGGTTTTTTTTCCCAATTTCCCGCATTATGATAAAATGATTTCATTCAAAAAACAAAACCGTCATGCAAAAAACAATCCCTCGTATGGCTAAGCGGGCGAAAAAAAAAAAAAAAAAAGTATGGCTCTTTGAAGGAGGTGAGGAAAAAAGAGAAGAGCAAGAACAAAAATTGCCTGGCCCTTTAAAGGGGGTTAAAGACTCTTTCCACAAAAACTTAGGCTCTACAGCCAAACCAGATGAAATATTAAGGTGTATGTCGCTCACTGTACATATGAATAAACGACCCCTGTCTTATTGAATTGGGTGCCAGTCCATCTACTGACCCACAATTACTTCAAGTAGAAAAAAGGGAAAAAGGATGGCACGTCCAAAGCAGAATAAAAAACTCTTCAAGCTTTTATAACACATCCATCGCATAAAAACCATATACAAGTAATGGCATTGTCACTCTGACGTGTGTCTGGCACACCATGTAGTCATAGACTCTATGGCTAAGGACGCATGGTGCGCCAGAAAAGCGTCAGAGTGACAATGCCATTACTTGTATATGGTTTTTATGCGATGGATGTGTTATAAAAGCTTGAAGAGTTTTTTTTCTACTTGAAGCCAAACCTGATGATCTTTTCCTCTGCGAGAAGGCAATTTACAATACGAGAAGAAACGGTTCTAAGGTCAAGACATCTAATGAAACTTTGGAGGAAAAAAAAAAAGGTGAAGGTCTGTCCATATCACGCTGTCTAATTACCATTTCTGTTCCCAAAAGCAAAAAAGTCAATAAACCAGCAATACAGTCATGGACAAAAGTTTTGAGAATGACACAAATATTAATTTTTACAAAGTCTACTGCTTCACTTTTTCTAATGGCAATTTGCATATACTCCAGAATGTTATAAAGAGTGATCAGCTTAACAGCAATTACTTGCAAAGTCAATATTTGGCTAGAAAATGAATTTTATCCCCCAAAACACATTTCAACATCATTGCAGCCCTGCCTTAAAAGGACCAGCTAACCTCTTTTCAGTGATTGCTCCATTAACACAGGTGTGGGTGTTGATGAGGACATGGCTGGAGATCAATCTGTCATGATTAAGTAAGAATGACACCACTGGACACTTTAAAAGGAGGCTGGTGCTTGGCATCATTGTTTCTCTTCTGTTAACCATGGTTATCTCTAAAGAAACACGTGCAGTCATCATTGCAATGCACAAAAATGGCCTAACAGGGAAGAGTATCGCAGCTAGAAAGATTGCACCTCAGTCAACAATCTATCGCATCATCAAGAACTTCAAGGAAAGAGGTTCCATTGTTGCCAAAAAGGCTCCAGGGCGCCCAAGAAAGACCAGCAAGTGCCAGGACCGTCTCTTAAAAGTGTTTCAGCTGCGGGATCGGGCTACCAGCAGTGCAGAGCTTGCTCAGGAATGGCAGCAGGCAGGTGTGAGTGCATCTGAACGCACTGTGAGGCGGAGACTCTTGGAGCAAGGCCTGGTCTCAAGGAGGGCAGCAAAGAAGCCACTTCTCTCCACAAAAAACATCATGGACAGACTGATATTCTGCAAAAGGTACAGGCAGTGGACTGCTGAGGACTGGGGTAAAGTTATTTTCTCTGATGAATCCCCTTTTCGATTGTTTGGGACATCAGGAAAACGCCTCATTCGGAGAAGACAAGGTGAGCGCTACCACCAGTCTTGTCTCATGCCAACTGTTAAGCATCCTGAAACCATTCATGTGTGGGGTTGCTTCTCAGCCAAGGGAATCGGCTCTCTCACAGTCTTGCCTAAAAACACAGCCATGAACATAGAGAATGGTACCAGAATGTCCTCCAAGAGCAACTTCTCCCAACCCTCCAAGAGCAGTTTGGCGATCAACAATGCCTTTTCCAGCATGATGGAGCACCTTGCCATAAAGCAAAGGTGATAACTAAATGGCTCAGGGAACAAAACATAGAGATTTTGGGTCCATGGCCTGGAAACTCCCCAGATCTTAATCCCATTGAGAACTTGTGGTCAATCATCAAGAGACGGGTGGACAAACAAAAACCTAAAAATTCTGACAAAATGAAAGCATTGATTGTGCAAGAATGGACTGCTATCAGTCAGGATTTGGTCCAGAAGTTGATTGAGAGCATGCCAGGGAGAATTGCAGAGGTCCTGAAGAAGAAGGGTCAACACTGCAAATATTGACTTGCTGCATTAACTCATTCTAACTGTCAATATAAGCTTTTGTTACTCATATGTTTGCAATTATATTTCTGTCTGTGATAAAAACATCTGTCAAACACACATAAAAACCAGAGGGCAGCAGATCATGTGAAAATATAATGTTTGTGTCATTCTCAAAACTTTTGGCCATGACTGTATAATCCCTGAATAATGGAATGTAATAAACATAAACTACACATTCAGTGAGTGCTGATTATCATGTATGCACTGACTGCACTGACAGAGGCCGTAATACCTCTGTCAGCAATAATAGCCCAATTCTCTCCCCTCCAATGATTTTATTTGCTTTTCTTCCAGTTTGAAAGTATTCGTATATGAAGTAAAATAATTCTGCGCCTGGGCAGTTCACCTCCATCTCCTGGTTCCATCATCTGTCTCTTCATGTTAAATTAGTGAGTTTACAGTTAATTCTGCACTACTGATGAGTGAACGTGCTCTGATATGGTGTTATCCGCCATGCTCGGGTGCAAACCGAGTGTCTTCGGAGTGCTCGAATAATATGTTTGAGTACCCGCGGCTGCATGTCTCGCGGCTGTTCGACAGGCACAACACATGTAGGTATTGCCTAACAAATAGGTAATCCCTGCATGTGTTCCGGCTCTCGACCAGCCACAAGACATGCAGCCGCAGGGACTCCAACATGGTATTCGAGCACTCCGAAGACACTCGGCTAAGTACCTGATAATGAATGGATAATACTATATCCGAGCACGTTCGCTCATCACTATTCTGCAATTAATATGAGGCATATAGGAAAACTTAAAAATTCTTCTTATTATTAATGATTATTATTTAAAGAAATGCCAGACTGATCGGTATAACCAGGGGTGGGTCAATCTCTACTGTGGTGCAGGGATAGCGGTTTCAGAAGACGCCATCCACCCTCCATTCTCAGTCCCTGATATCTCTGACTATAATACAGTAGTCTCAGAAGATCGTGTAATAATTTAATTTCCCCTCATTTCGCCCCTATCCTTTCCATTCCAATTTATAACAAACAGTTGCATTAAAAAGTAAAGGAATCGAATAGAATGACCCAATTACTTATGTTTCACACTAAAGAATCTTTCTTAATAAACTTCTTTGCCAGTAACTATGCTTTGCACGCCTTTATTCTATTGACATGGCATCTGTGATTCCCACACTTTCAGTGTCATCTCCTTAAAGGGAATCTGTCAGCAGGTAGAAAATTGCAGAGACAAAGAGCCTGATTCCAATGATGTGTCACATGACTGCTTGGTGTTGTTTTGATAGAATGCCCCTGTTTTGTCTGATGTAGATGTAGCAGAGCTAAGACTCAAGTGCTGTGTATAACACCGCCCACAGCAATGACTGGCAGAATCCTGTGTACACTGTACAAGTTGTGGAGACGGGGTTACACAGATTAGCTGGACTGGCCTGCACCAGACATGTAGTCCAGTAGTGATAATCTCCTGCTGATCAAACACTGATTGTATTGAAACTACAACACACAGCCTAATAAGTGATACATTGCTAGAGTTGGGGTCTCAGCCTCTACATTATGTT
This sequence comes from Oophaga sylvatica, assembly GCA_033576555.1. NCBI lineage: Eukaryota > Metazoa > Chordata > Amphibia > Anura > Dendrobatidae > Oophaga > Oophaga sylvatica. The sequence goes on from JARQOD010000005.1 coordinate 516,102,018, forward strand.
GTTCTCAGATTAAATAGCAAAAACCTGCTGACAGATTCCCTTTAATCGAAACACCATTTTGGAAAAGTAATTAAAATAGTTCACTTGTTTTTCCTTTTCTGTGGGTGTACTAAAAAAAAAAAAAAAAAAAAGACTTGAACAGTTAAACTCTGTGTGTGCTATTAGTTAAATTAGATTGCATTTGTCTATAATTGTGATAGATTAGATGGCAGATCACATTTTATTAGAAATCATGACTTTGCTCTCCGCCACATCATGTGTCCATCTCAACATGAAAAATTTGATAAAAGGCTCTCCTTAAAGCATCCTCCCTATAGTTCTGATCTTGATCCATCAGATTATCACCCGTTTGGTCCCCTAAAAGAAGCCCTACAAATATGGAGATTCAAGTCTGGTAAAGAGGTGAAGACAGTGATGCATTCATGGCTCGCAGCTCAACCTAAAATATTTTTTAATGAGAGAATACAAATTAAAATTTACAAAGTGTATTGAAAAAAAAATGTATGTAAAAAATGATCTGTTTGTCTTTTCTGAAAGTTGATTAAAATAAATTCTAATTTTTGACTCAATCTTGTATATTCTGTTACTTCCTGCGCATCAGGTTGTTGTGGAAGCCTGATGCTAAACCTAGGTTATTTAAATCCAACTAAGATGGCTGAATACTGACTCAGTATTCAGGTGGTTGGTGATCATTTTGCGACACTGCAACTCTCCAGTCATTGGGATTCCAGCACAGCTACATCAAGCTCAACTGCACAGCTCTGCTACTACGTGGTTTCTGCACGACTGTCTCAGTCCCCACTGTACAACACTGCTATTAGGTGGTTTCAGCACTGCTGCGTCCACCGCACAAGCCAAGCTGAACAACTTTGCTGTTCTGTGTTTGCAGCAATGCTATATCATTGACTAGTGCATGGCCTGCTGGGGTCAACAAAATAAGCAATACCTGTGTTGTGCACCGATACCCCTGGCCGTGCACTGGCCTGGAGTGTTCATCACTTCATGGGTACTAAAACATTCAAATCAAGCCCATGGGTCTTTTAGCAACATTTCTACAATGTTTAAAACATAAAAAATATATATTTTCATGTACCTGATTATACAGAGCTGGGATAAATCCTTCTGATAAATTTTAGATGAGTACAATCTGTACAGCACAACAGGCAGACATTTCAAACGTCTGTATATGTGTTAGAGTACGTCCTGCCTGGTAGGAAAGCTGGACATATCATATTGTTTTACTGTTATTACTCAGTCCTTGCTCGCCAAACTCAACATGCTGTAACAAATTTGCGCTGTGGGTGCCCAAAAAAAAGAAAAGCTTTCAATATAAATATATATATATATAGCAGAATTTTTGCTTTCTTGGCCTTTACCATCTGAGAAAATAAAGAACCTCATCCACAACTACCACAAAAGACTTCAAGCTGTCAATGATGTTAGAGGGGGCAATACACGGTATTAAGAAATGGGGTATGTTAACTTTTGATCAGGGTCATTTGGATGTTTTGGGATGTCATGATTCAAAAAGAGAAAACACAGTAGTTTGACAATAAATGGCTTCACCCAACCACTAACCATGAGTGGAGAAAAAGTTTTGGTGTTATCACTCATATTCTCTGAAAAAAGGCCAAGAAAGCAAAAATTCTGCAGTTTGTAAACTTTTGGGCAAAACTATATATATATATATATATATATATATATATATATATATATACAGCTCTGGCAAAAATTAAGAGACCACTGCACAGTTTTATCAAAATCAGCTTCTCTACATGTCTGACAGCCATTCCATTCCAGTGTCAGTTGAATTCCAACCAGAGTACACCTCATTCTACTTAATGTGCTTCTGATTAGGTGATCACGTGACCCAAATCTTATTTAACAAAGGAAAGTATGAAAAACACTGCTGTGGTGTTCACAATCCTCTTGCAATAGGACAAGCTGGATGGAAAAACAAGTGCTAGTAATATCCCAAAAGTAATAGGAATGAAAAAATAACTTTTAACCATGCCAAAGGAGTTAAAAGAAAAGTCTTGAGTGAGGAAAAGAAGGGCTCAATTCTGGCTTTACTAGCAGAGGTATACAGTGAGCGTCATGTTGCCTCCACCCTTAAAATTTCTAAGACGGCAGTCCATTACAACAAGGTCAAGCAGCAGACATTGGGGACAACAAAGCTACAGACCAGCAGAGGGCGAAAACGATTCTCCACTGACCGGGATGACCGTCATCTTATTCGCATGTCACTTAGCAACCGCAGGGTGACATCAAGTGACCTACAAAAGGAATGGCAAAAGGCAGCTACGGTGAAATGCACAGCAAGAACAGTTCATAACAGGCTCCTAGAGGCAGGGTTCAAGTCATGTAAAGCTAGAAAAAAGCCTTTCATCAATGAGAAGCAAAGGAGAGCCAGGCTGAAATTTGCCAAAGACCATAAGAATAGAACCATAGAGGACTGGAGTAAGGTAATCTTCTCTGATGAGTCTAATTTTCAGCTTTGCCCAACACCTAGTCATCTAATGGTTAGACGGAGACCTGGAGAGGCGCACAAGCCACAGTGTCTTGCACCCACTGTGAAATTTGGTGGAGGATTGGTGATGATCTGGGGATGCTTCAGCAAGGCTGGAATTGGGCAGGTTAATCTTTGCAAAGGACGTATAAATCAAGCAGCATATACAAGGTTATCCTGGAAAAACAGTTGATTCCTTCTGCTCAGGCAACGTTCCCCAACTCTGAGGACTGGTGTTTCCAACAGGACAGTGCGCCATGCCACACAGCTAGGTCAATCAATGTGTGGATGAAGGACCACCACGTCAAATCCTTGTTATGGCCAGCCCAATCTCCAGACCTGAACCCAATTAAAAACCTCTGGAATTTGCCCCTTTTCACATATAAAGCGCCATGGAATAAATGGCGCTATAAAAATGTATAATAATGATAATAATAATTTAATCAAGAGGAAGATGGATAGTCACAAGTCATCAAACAAAGAAGAACTGCTTAAATGTTTGTACCAGGAGTGGCATAAGGTCACCCAAAAGCAGTGTGAAAGACTGGTGGAAAGCATGCCAAGACGCATGAAAGCTGTGATTAATAATCATGGTTATTCCACAAAATATTGATTTCTTAACTCTTCCTGAGTTAAAACATTAGTATTGTTGTTTCTAAATGATTATGAACTTGTTTTCTTAGCATTATTTGATGTCTACAAGCACTACATTTTTTTGCTATTTTGACCATTTCTCATTTTCCGAAAATAAATACAAAATTTATTGCTTGGAAATTCGGAGACATGTTGTCAGTATTTTATAGAATAAAAAAGCAATTTACATTTTACTCAAAAATATCAGACTAACTGAAAATTTTGCAGTGGTCTCTTAATTTTTGCCAGAGCAGTATATATATATATATATATATATATATATATATATATATACACACAGTATATATATTATATATATAAATTACACATATATATACATGACCCCATCCATCCTCCTTTCAATATGGTGAATTCATCCTGTCCCTGTTGCAGACAAGCACCACCACAGTGTGATGTTTCCCTCACCATGATTCACGGTAGGAACGGTGTTCTTGGGTTGTACTCATCTTTCTTCCGCTAATTGTGGAAGTTGACACCAAAAAGTTCTATTTTGATCCCATCTGACCACATGACCTTCTCCCATGCCTCCTCTGGATCATCCAGATGGTCAATGGTGAACTTAAAATGGGCCTGGACATGTGCTGGCATGAGCAGAGGGACCTTGCTGCCCTGCAGGATTTTAATCCATGATGGCGTAGTGTTACTAACAGTACTTTTGGTGCCCCTGAGGGTTCAGTCGCCACAGAAGTATTGCACCTCATCCAGAGGTGTGATGCTTCACTCTCAGGTAAGGAGGGAGCACCACCCAGGACTCTAACACCTGCACCCAACACAGACTATAGCAGCCGGGCACCCTGGACGTACCCTACGGGAGGATGGTCTCATCCCAGACTGGGTAGTAAAGAGTGTATGGGTGGGTGGAGCTTGTAAGGAAGATGGGAGGTGAAGCTTTAGAAGGCAGGAAAGGGAGTCTAGTCTGACAGTTGGAGAGGGAACCTTGAGCTGGGAAGAGCTCGGCTCCAGGCGTGGAAAGTGAAAGTGAGAGAAGGAAGCTTCTGGAAGGAGAGAAGGGATCCTAGGGGCACGGATAGTGAGTGATCCATCCGTGGGGCCCGATCCGATTGCGGAGGGACCTGGTCGCAGATGGGACTCGGCCCCTAGCCTAGTGGAGAACTTTATGACTCAGCTAGCAAGCCGACTGCTGTGGCAACTTTTAAGGTCACAGACAACAACCACATTAATCTTCTCCGGAGAGGCAGCTATATAGAATCAAGGAAACGCAGAGAGAGAACGTTATCCGACAGGATTCGCAGCCGCTGATCTGGGACACTGTTTGTGAAGGTGCTGGAAAGGTAGAAGGAGTGGAAATCAGCACAGTGAGACAGCCAGTGAAAGGAACACATATAGAAAGGAGTCCTGGAAAGGTGTCTCCCAATCTACCTGGGAGTTTGTTGAGCCCCTCACCTGGAGGACACTGTACCAAGCGGGCACCTGTGTGCACCAGAACTGTGAGTAAACCTTTGGAAACTGCATTGGATGGTGTCCTCTCAAGTACTTCCTGCATCACACACTCCACTCTGCTACATCTCCCAGCACTATTACTCCATCTACTACATCTTCCTACCCTGGGACAACATAGCCTCACCTGTGGGAGGCTTTACCAACTCTGCTGCATCTCACCATCTGTCCCAGAGGATCTGCAGCGCAGCGCTGGTCACCTCTGACCAGAAATCACAGGTGGCATCACGAATATCTTACTACAAACTCTATCATCCCCTGTAAATATTACCCTTTCATTGGACGCCCAGGGCCACAGACCAGGTCACTGCCGCTGTGACACATCCCTTTAAGACATCGGCCCGGTACCGAGTGTCCCACTGCCCTGGTGGGCGATCCATACTGTTTGAGACTGTGGTCCCAGCTCTCTTTAGGTCATTGACCAGGTCCTTCTGTGTAGATCTGGGCTGATTCCTGACTTTTCTCAGCATCATCTGTTATGAATGTGTTAGAGATGGTTTCTGAGCAGAGGCTCCCTCTGGTGGTTACAGACAGTACTGAACCTTTCAGCGAGGAGTGGCAATCTGGGTTCACTGACTGGTCTGATATAAGGGAGGTTCCCTCCCATGATGGTTGCCGGTGATCAATTGTTCTTGTCTCAATTGTGGTTCCTGGTTCATTTGGAAGTTTGCTGGAGTCTTGCCTGCATCTCCTGCTTTCAGATAAAATATTTTTTGCTTTTCTTTTTGTGCTTGCTTTTTGCATTGTTTTCTGCACTTTTGTGGAGGTCAGCCAGGTCCCCTCCTGGGGCCTGAGCTCCTCACAGTTTATCTGCAGCCACTGTTATTTGCTCATTTGCTTTTTCCTGTTTTTTTCAGCAGCTGCGGCTTGGTTTTTGCTCACACGGAGATCTGATTTAGTGGGTGGCGAGATCGTGTGATCTCAGTATTTTTGTAATGAGAATTGTTGGATTTTTGTAGGGTTTTCTGGGTTGCAGAAAGTAATCTCTCCTGTCTAGAGTTGAGCGATACTTTCCGATATCCTAAAGTATCGGAATCGTAATGGTATCGCCGATATCACTAAAATATCGGCGATACCCGATACCGATACCGGAAGTCCCATGTAAGTCTATGGGAACAAAATATCGAAATTAAAAAAAACCCATTCTTGCCTTGTTGGTTAATTGTACATGAAGGAAAACAAGAAAGAGTAATGTAGAATGTATTGGGGGAGGTTGAGGAGACATTAAAGGCATAGATGTTTGACCCAATCCAATGGAATAGCATTAATTTTTTTTTTTTAGGAAATACGTTCGGATTGACGAACAAATTGACAATGATGTTAACCTTTTTTCTATTTTGTCAAATATGTCTGTTTCACAACTTCCATGGTCTTCACCTTTTTAACTTTTCACACACTTTCTCCTTCATAATTTTCAGCAGCATCATCTTTCTCATCAAATTATTCTTCATCTTCACCTTATTAATCTTCTAAAACTTCTTGCTATTCATCTTTTTGTTAACATTACTTATATTGTTCTTATTAAACAGTTATTATTCTTCATATTCTACTTCTTCATGTTCTTCCTATTCATCCTTTTCATCATATTCTTATTTGTGACAGACATTCCTGTACTTGTAATCTGTAAAACTCTGAATTTTCATCCTTCCGTTCTTGCTGTCACGAAAGATTTTAATTACAACAGTATTTGTCCGCGTTCAGTTTAGCCTGCAGCAGCATCAGGCATTTTCCAGGGGCACCACGAGGAGGAACGGACTCACCCCCATACACTGCTTAGTCTTCTTCTGCTTAGAATTTAGAGCATATATTTTGCTCTTCATTTTGGTCTTATACTTAATGTTCTTCTGCTTTTTGATCTTCTGCTTATTGTTCTTCTGTCTCTTGTTCTGTATCTTGTAGTTTGTCTTAACCTTCTTTGTCCTGTTGGTGATGGTACAAAAGCCAATGGAAGTAACGAGGACCAGCTGACTGTGCTGGAACCCGGAGGGTCAGCAGAAGGAAAAGAGCCAATGGCACAACCGAGGACCAGCTGACGTTACTGGGACAGGGTTACTAAGCAGGAGGTACCTGTGCTCCAAAGCACTACCAAGGACCAGCAGACGTTGCTGGAACTCGGATACCGACATGGAGGCACCTAGGCCAAAGGCACTGCGGAGAACCAGCTGACGGTACTGGAACCCGGATGGGTAGCAGAAGGTACAAGAGCCAATGAAAGTAATGAGGACCAGCTGACTGTGCTGGAACCCGGAGGGTCAGCAGAAGGAAAAGAGCCAATGGCACAACCGAGGACCAGCTGACGTTACTGGGACACGGTTACTAAGCAGGAGGTACCTGTGCTCCAAAGCACTACCAAGGACCAGCAGACGTTGCTGGAACTCGGATACCGACATGGAGGCACCTAGGCCAAAGGCACTGCGGAGAACCAGCTGACGGTACTGGAACCCGGATGGGTAGCAGAAGGTACCCATGGAAATTAAAGTTGAGGCAGCAGGACTGTTTGCCGTTCACACAGCAGGGGAACAGCTGACATTACTGAACCCCAGTAACACGGGAGCAAGTGTAGACTGTGCTAACAGCACTTCCGAGAAACAACTGGCGGTGTTGTAGCCCAGGGATGAGAAGAGAACATGGTGGAGGCAGCAGGACTGTTTGCCGTTCACACAGCAGGGGAACAGCTGACATTACTGAACCCCAGTAACACAGGAGCAAGTGTAGACTGTGCTAACAGCACTTCCGAGAAACAACTGGCGGTGTTGTAACCCAGGGATGAGAAAGAACATGGTGGAGGCAGCAGGACTGTTTGCCGTTCACACAGCAGGGGAACAGCTGACATTACTGAACCCCAGTAACACAGGAGCAAGTGTAGACTGTGCTAACAGCACTTCCGAGAAACAACTGGCGGTGTTGTAACCCAGGGATGAGAAGAGAACATGGTGGAGGCAGCAGGACTTTTTGCCGTTCACACAGCAGGGGAACAGCTGACATTACTGAACCCCAGTAACACAGGAGCAAGTGTAGACTGTGCTAACAGCACTTCCGAGAAACAACTGGCGGTGTTGTAACCCAGGGATGAGAAGAGAACATGGTGGAGGCAGCAGGACTGTTTGCCGTTCACACAGCAGGGGAACAGCTGACATTACTGAACCCCAGTAACACAGGAGCAAGTGTAGACTGTGCTAACAGCACTTCCGAGAAACAACTGGCGGTGTTGTAACCCAGGGATGAGAAGAGAACATGGTGGAGGCAGCAGGACTTTTGCCGTTCACACAGCAGGGGAACAGCTGACATTACTGAACCCCAGTAACACAGGAGCAAGTGTAGACTGTGCTAACAGCACTTCCGAGAAACAACTGGCGGTGTTGTAACCCAGGGATGAGAAGAGAACATGGTGGAGGCAGCAGGACTGTTTGCCGTTCACACAGCAGGGGAACAGCTGACATTACTGAACCCCAGTAACACAGGAGCAAGTGTAGACTGTGCTAACAGCACTTCCGAGAAACAACTGGCGGTGTTGTAACCCAGGGATGAGAAGAGAACATGGTGGAGGCAGCAGGACTTTTTGCCGTTCACACAGCAGGGGAACAGCTGACATTACTGAACCCCAGTAACACAGGAGCAAGTGTAGACTGTGCTAACAGCACTTCCGAGAAACAACTGGCGGTGTTGTAACCCAGGGATGAGAAGAGAACAGGGTGGAGGCAGCAGGACTTTTTGCCGTTCACACAGCAGGGGAACAGCTGACATTACTGAACCCAGTAACACGGGAGCAAGTGTAGACTGTGCTAACAGCACTTCCGAGAAACAACTGGCGGTGTTGTAACCCAGGGATGAGAAGAGAACATGGTGGAGGCAGCAGGACTGTTTGCCGTTCACACAGCAGGGGAACAGCTGACATTACTGAACCCCAGTAACACGGAGCAAGTGTAGACTGTGCTAACAGCACTTCCGAGAAACAACTGGCGGTGTTGTAACCCAGGGATGAGAAGAGAACATGGTGGAGGCAGCAGGACTGTTTGCCGTTCACACAGCAGGGGAACAGCTGACATTACTGAACCCCAGTAACACAGGAGCAAGTGTAGACTGTGCTAACAGCACTTCCGAGAAACAACTGGCGGTGTTGTAACCCAGGGATGAGAAGAGAACATGGTGGAGGCAGCAGGACTTTTTGCCGTTCACACAGCAGGGGAACAGCTGACATTACTGAACCCCAGTAACACGGAGCAAGTGTAGACTGTGCTAACAGCACTTCCGAGAAACAACTGGCGGTGTTGTAACCCAGGGATGAGAAGAGAACAGGTGGAGGCAGCAGGACTTTTTGCCGTTCACACAGCAGGGGAACAGCTGACATTACTGAACCCCAGTAACACAGGAGCAAGTGTAGACTGTGCTAACAGCACTTCCGAGAAACAACTGGCGGTGTTGTAACCCAGGGATGAGAAGAGAACATGGTGGAGGCAGCAGGACTTTTTGCCGTTCACACAGCAGGGGAACAGCTGACATTACTGAACCCCAGTAACACGGGAGCAAGTGTAACTGTGCTAACAGCACTTCCAAGCAACAACTGGCGGTGTGGAGCCCAGGGTCAAGGAGGATGTTTAAATACTAGATCAAGTATTTTCCTTGTTACGTGTCAATTAAAAATGTCTATACTCCAAACAAGAGAAATATAACCTTTAGTACCATAAGATGATGATTTTACTTTAAAAAATATATGTAAATTAATAATTGACAAACATAAACGCATACATTAACATGTTGAAAAGCAATGCAAACCACAATAAAAATCGGTTAAATAATCTGCTATACGGTTTTAAATAAAAGCATACAAGTACATATCAGAATCCATTAATGATGGATAAGTAACAGTATGTACACCATTTTCATTTGCTGAATAATATCACTAAAAAGTTTTTAAAAATATCTAAAATTTTCCATCATGTAATACTGATAATATGTGCCAATCATTTATATTAACAAAAAAAACCTTTAAAAAGTGCATAGTGAAAACAGCTATTTATGCCTGACTGTGGACTTGCAAGCATGACAACGGATAGATAAGGTATATATAGATGAGTCTGCATAGCCACAGATGGTGAATGGCGATGTAATACTGTACCTCAATAAAGTGTGCGTTACTACTACATCCTTTTTTTATATAGCTTTATAAAAGGGTACGTGCATGTATGCTTGCGCCTTTGTTTGGACGCACAGACTGGCTTCCTGCTGTGACGCGTTGGGTATTGGAGCGTCTGTGCGTCTTATGACGCAGACTAACATTCACGGTGCGCATCGTTCATCATCGCAAGCGTACCGACAACACAAAGGCGTTGTCATGACTGCTTTACTCAGTAAACATGCACCTATGATGAAACATACACGCATGTGCCCTATTACATAACAAGCTACAAGAAAAATGCGTGTGAGGTGTGACACAGCTGTTTTGTTAAGGTACAGTATTATATCGACATTGTACAGGTGTCGCTATTCAGTCTGATAAATAGATATCATTCACCTATTCTATCAGTTGTCGTTCTTTCAGCACCACTTACAGGTATATATTTTGCTATTGTGACTATGCACTATTGACTTTACCAAGGTAATGCATGATTTTTGTTAGCGATTATCATGTTTACATGAAGGACCTTTATGATATGGGCTGTTAACTTTCTAATCAAATATGTATTTTTTAAAATGACACAAATATAAGTAATGTTGAAGAGGACTATTCCTACATGCATTGTTTGCACAATATTACAGGTGTACATCACGTCCCTTAATCAACATTGGATATTATATTTACTTGTATGCTTTTATTTCAAAGGCAAGAACACTGAAGTATAACCTTCGCACTGCAGCAGTTGTCAAAGTTCAACCCACATTATGCACTTCCAACATTGCAGTATTTGAGTCATCATGATGTGAGTTGGATTTGTCTAAGCTATGGAGTGACAAGGTTGACCATCAGTATCCTATAGCATAAGTAGGCTTTTGTGTTTGCATTTGTTTTCGACATGTGCATATCTGTAATAATATGTCACAATTATTTTGTTACCGATTTGTGACAGACAAATCATTTTATGGTTTGAAAGTTGACGTTTCAAATGTTTACAGCTTAGAAATCATGGTGTAGCCTCATATCTATGTGTAGCACTAGACACTTTGAGATGTCATGTTTTTTTCACCATGATTAGGTAGCTAGCAGTAATTTTTGCCGGACACACAGCAGGGGAACAGCAGGCGTTACTGAACCCCACAAACACATCAGCGATTGTTTTCATCTGTGCATCTAACACTTCTGAGCAGCAACTGGCGCTGTTGAAGCCCAGGGTCAAGGAGGGTGTAGGCAGAGGCCTAGTATGAGACGTTTGAAGTTGAAGTTGTAGTTAGCAGCAGTAATTTTTGCCAGACACACAGCAGGGGAACAGCAGGCGTTACTGAACCCCACAAACACATCAGCGATTGTTTTCATCTGTGCATCTAACACTTCTGAGCAGCAACTGGCGCTGTTGAAGCCCAGGGTCAAGGAGGGTGTAGGCACAAAATATTGAGTTATTGCCTTGTTACGTGGCCATTGCAAATGTATGTACTTCAAACAAGAATAAATGAAGTTTTACTACGACAATAAAATGATGAATTTCAATTACAAGAATAGAAAAATATTTATACTTGACAGTCCTCTGTGGTTGATAACGTTTAATGGCTAACTGAAAATATGGTAACAAATTCAAAGCTTTCGAGACTACTCAGGTGTCTTCATCAGGCTAAGAGTAAAGCCAAAAATGAAGAATCACATATTTCTACACACAACAGGACACAGGAATAGCTAAGACAAGTGAGGGAGGGACAAGTGAGGGGAGACCGGCAACAAAAAGGAGAACAAGGATGAATTATCAGCGCCACACAATCACAGATAAATTAATGAATTTACCTGTGGCAAAAGACTTTTGTATGCCGGTCATAGCATCATGGATATGGAATTACTGGTATTAAAATATAACTTCAAATATGAGAAACGTACAAAGGTTTCAGAATATAAGCTCATCATGACCTTTGACACTGTTAGTGATGGAATGAATAGATCACATGGATTTATGTCATTCTATATCAATTAAGGAATCTGCGTCTATGACCTTCCAGGGTCATGAAAACCCAAAAAATACGCCAATGAGAGGGCAATCAAACTTTCTATCCTTATCTAGGAACTGTTCCAATATTTATGTTCATCCCTGTGAGATAATGACAGTTCTGATACACGTCACTTACTTGTCTTACCTATTGCACTATTCCTGTGTCCTGTTGTGTATAGAAATATGTGATGCTTAATTTTTTTAGTTAGTCTTTCCTGATGAAGAGACGTGAGTAGCCTTGAAAGCTTGCAATTTGTTTCCATCTTTTCAGTTATCCATTAAAAAGGTATCAACCACTGCTGACTCTGAAGTCTAAATATTTTTCTATCTACTGGCTAACACGGTACAAAGATACACATGTTTTCTAATTTCAAGAAGGAAAAATAAAGAAAATACAAATATAAACGCATATATGCACATGCCAAAAATAAATGGAACAACACAACACCCAAAAAATTGGTAACAAAATATAGTGTTGTAAATTTAAGAATAAAAGTAAATTTTTTTTTTATGAATAATGCTTAAGGAACGCTATGTTAAACCATAACATAGTGAAGACAATGGATTTTGTAATAGTCACTCATCATCATCATCGCAAATTTTATGTGACAGTCACAGACAATTCAATTATTTAAGTTCATAAAATCGTAACTTTCTATAGCATGTATGACATGTCCAGCATGGACTCATCAATGTGATTGATGACACAATAATGTACAATAAAAAATAACCATTTAAAAAAACATTAGGCATTGTTTGTCACAATTTAAGTGTGTGCCTGCAAGTGTAGGTGAAACAAAGGCTACGGATAGCAAAGGTATATTCTATGTCTGTATCAGACAGTGGACAGCCTCTGATGGGTAATGCCGATGTTATACTGTACGTCAATAAAGTCTGCGGCTGAAATCATGCATTTTTTGCTTGTAGAGTGTTGAAGAGGGTAAAAGAATGTCTGGTTGCGCAAAGCTTTATCCGTCAACACTACCTTCCTACTGTCACGCGTAGGGTAGGGTAGCGTGTGGCAATTAGCTGACTATCAAATGTGAGGTTAGGCTGCGTTATTGCGCACTAGGGACGCAAAAAAAAATACAGCAGTAATAATTTAATGTGTAATACTACACCTATGACAAACCAAAAAATTACGTTCCCTCTTTAACAATGTACAAGACTAACAAGCCTAATGGTTGACGCTGACTTAATTGAGATACAGTATTACATCAACATTGTCCATGAGTAACTATGCACTGTGATACCTATATACCAGTATTAATTTATATCTCTTGTGGTTGTTTCAACAGCACTTGCAGGTATAAGTACCTATTGTCAGTATGCATGATGCACTTTCTAGATGTAATAATTTATTATTGGACATTATTACCATGTTTACATGCTGGCCATTTCATATATGGTGTTTGAAGTTACAGTTGGCATCAGTATGTGTATTTTATAATGTCTGTCATAAATAAACCTCGTGATGATGATGATGAGGATTTAATGATTCGTACATCCATTGAGTGCATTATCTTACAGGTACAGATAAAGTTCCTTAAAAAGCATTAATTCATAAGTCTGAAATGTACTTTTATGCATTAATTTAAAAATGTGAAGAGTAGACTATGTTTTATTTTTTGTTACCATTTCTAATAGACATGTGCAGATATGCGCTGTGATGACAAATTATTATTTGTCCATATTTGTCATAAAAATTTATCATTCTAGGCCTGCAAAACTTCACAATTTCATGTTTTCAGCATAACAAGCAGGGTGACGGCTCTTCCTATTTGGAGCATGTTGGTCATGTGTTTTTCTGTCCATGTGTCGGGAACAGGACACTTCTTGCCGTTGACACAGCAGGGGAACAGCTGGCGTTACTGAACCCCACTAACAGTAGAGCTTGTGTTTTGTTCTGTGGACACGACACTTCTGAGCAGCAACTGGCAGTGTTGGAGCCCAGGGAGTAGAGTTCAGGTGGTAGAAAGATGAACATAACAGGAGACATGGATAACGTTGCGAACCAGTTATTTAATCTGAAAACGGACAGAGAAATTCTGGCGAGATCCATGCCTTGTTCATTTTCAGAAAAGTAAGCCGGTCTACATTATCGGAGGATAGTCGCATGCGACGGTCTGTTAGTACACCACCTGCAGCACTAAAGACGCGCTCCGATAATACACTGGCAGCAGGGCAAGCCAGCACCTCCAATGCATACTGGCTAAGCTCTGGCCATGTATCCAGCTTAGAGACCCAAAACTTGAATGGGGAAGAGCCATCTGGGAGTACACTGAGAGGCAAAGCCAAGTAGTCTGTCACCATCTGACGGATACGTTGCCTCCCGCTGACTGGAGCCCTCTCGGATGGTGTAGACATTTGTGGCGCTGCCACAAAACTTTGCCACATTTTGAACATACTGGTCTTTCCCTGTGCAGAGGCACTGCGTGTGCTCCCTCTTGTTGCAGAGCTCTCTACACTGCCTCGACGCACAGAGCTGCTTTGTAAAGCAGTAGCAGCAGCAGTGCTCTCGGCAGTAAGGTAGAACATTAGGGATTGCACCAGTGTGTCTTGGTACTCCCGCATTTTACGCTCCCGGTTCAACGGTGTGATGAGGCTTTTGACGTTGTCCCGGTAGCGAGGGTCTAGGAGGGTGTACACCCAATAATCAGACGTCGTGAGAATGTGGGCGATGCGGCGGTCGTTTCTTAGGCACTGCAGCATGAAATCAACCATGTGCTGCAGACTCCCAACTGGCAAAGAAACGCTGTCCTCTGCAAGAGGCGTTATCTCTGCCTGCTCTGCATCACCCCACCCTCGCTCTACATACTGACTAGAGCGTTGTGTACCTCCCTCTGGAGCGATGTCTTCCTCCTCCATTGACTCCTCCTCCTCATCCTCCTCACAAAGTGAGCCCTGCCCAGCCCTTTGTGAGGAACCACGTTGCGCTGACTTTCCAGAAGGTGATGGAATTTGTGACTCCTCATCCTCCACCTCTTCCAAAACCTCATCCCTTATTGCTTGCAGTGTTTTTTGAAGCAGGCAGATAAGGGGGACAGTCAGGCTGACTAGTGCATCATCTGCACTCGCCATCCGCGTTGACTCATCAAACGCACGCAAAACGTGGCACATGTCCTTCATAGTGGCCCACTCATTAATGGTGAAGTGTGGACGGCGCAAATTGCGTGTTGATTGCGCCTGATGCAGCTGATACTCCATAACTGCTGGCTGCTGCTCACACAACCGCTCCAACATATGTAACGTTGAATTCCACCTGGTGGATACGTCACATATGATGCGATGTTCAGGAAGGCGCAATCTGCGTTGCAGAGCTGCAATGCGCGATCTGGCCATGCTGGAACGTCGCAAGTGAGCGCACTCTAGGCGGACCTTGTGCAGCAGTGCATCAAGATCCGGATAGTCCCTCAAAAAACTCTGCACGACCAAGTTGAGCACATGTGCCAGACATGGTATGTGAGTGAGGTTGCCAAGGCCCAGAGCTGCCACCAGATTTCGGCCATTGTCACACACTACCAAGCCTGGCTGGAGATTCGCTGGCAAAAACCACACGTCGCTCTCCTGCTTGATGGCATTCCAGACCTCCTGCGCTGTGTGGCTTCGATTCCCCATGGGAATTAATTTCAGAACGGCCTGTTGCCGTTTGGCCACGGCTGTGCTCATATCGGTCGCATCAGGTAAGCGTCCACGGGTCCATGTGGAGGTAGACCGTGACGGCTCCTGCAGCGATGATTCTGAGGAACTGGAGTAGGAGGAGGAGTCAATGTGGACAGACTTGATTCCGGCAATCCTTGGAGTTGGCAGAACACGTACAGCGCCACTCGCAAGATCTGTACCCGGCTCCACAACATTCACCCAATGGGCAGTGAGTGAAAGGTATCGTCCCTGGCCATGGGTACTGGTCCACGCATCGGTGGTCAGGTGGACCTTGCTACTGACGGCGTTTAGTAGCGCATGTTTAATTTTTGCCTCAACATGCTTTTGCAGACCAGGGACGGCTTGCCTGCTGAAATAAAATCGGCTGGGCACATTGTATTGTGGGACTGCCAATGCCATTAATTCACGGAAACTGTCAGTCTCCACCAGCCTGAATGACAGCATTTCAAGGGACAGGAGTTTTGCAATGCCAGCATTCAGAGCCTGTGCTCGTGGATGGTTTGCCGAGTATGGCCGTCTTTTATCCCATGCCTGTGCTACCGATGGCTGTTTTGTGGCCTGGGTGTGTGAGGATGACAGGGAACTTGCAGCTGTGGGTGGAATAACACTGTGTCTCTGGACAACAGTGACAGAGGTTCTTCCATGGCGATCCTTTGAGGAAGCCTTACCAGCTGTGTGTGAACTGGAGGAAGAGGCTCCAACAGGAGCTGAAGATGTAGGTGCTGCTGTAGGTTGGCCTACATCTCCAGTGTGTCTTTGTAACTCAACAAAGTGCTTTGACCGCACATGTTTCCACATATTTGTTGTATTAAGGTTACTGACACTTTTACCTCTTTTAATTTTTTGATTACACAGCTTGCATTTTACATAGCAAATATCATCTGCAACTGTATCAAAAAAGGACCACGCAGAGCAAGTCCTGGGAGCGCCCGGTTTGGCTGTTGTAAGAGAACTGCTCCGAACGGGTGCCAAACTGGAGGCTACAGGCAAGCGAGTCTGCAGCCTACCTCTCCCTACTGTTTGGACCGTTGGTGCAATCTCTTCCTCAGAGCTGCTCCCACCACCTTCCTGTTCCTCACGCCATGTTGGGTCTTGGACCTCATCATCTCCACCACTACCCTCTTCCATCACCTGCTGTTGTTGGGTGGTCTGGCCAGCACCATGCTCAACAGAAACTGGCAACTGAGTCTCATCATCATCAGATGCGTTCTGCGGTGTGCTGACCATCGGCACTGGCTCACCCGCCTCTTCAGATTCAGAGAGACACAGCTGTTGCGCATCACTGCATACTGCCTCTTCTTCACATTCCAGAATGCTGCTTGGCTGGGCCCCTGTTTCCAAGCCAACAGATTCTGAGAACAGAAGCAGAGACTCAGCTGGCTCCTGTACAGAGCTCTCTGACTGCCTGGGCAATTTGGCAGGCGGTGAAGAGACTGATGGTTGTTCAACAGTGCTGTGGTCCTGAGAGGAGGTGGAAGGTATTGAAGTCGATGCATTGGCTGCCATCCAACCAACAACGGCTTCAATTTGTTCTTCACGCAGCAGGGGGGTACGCTGAGCTCCTACAAAAGTGCGCATAAAGGAACGCTCACGGGGAAAACTGGTGGATGCTGTGTCACTGGGTGCGGCAGCAGCCACAGAATCCCCACGTCCTCTCCCTGCTGCAAATCCACGGCCTCGACCACGACCACGTGCCTTACTCACTGACTTCTTCATCTTGGTAGATTGATAAAGAAAGTCAGAAAAGTTAAGGCCTAAGTGTGGTTATTCCTCACAGACTACAGTGAACCCTGCAGACAACTGTTCAGTATCTGTGAAAGGCCCCTTTGTGTACTTCTATAGTGTTTGCAACCAATGTATTGTATACGGATGGAAGCGCGTCACACTAATAGATTAGATTTTTTTCCACTAAAATGGAGCAGCACCAATTAGAGAAAAATGTGAAGGATGAGGCAGTGACACACGCTCAGCAGACTACAACCGGCAGTGGTTGAAGTACAAACTGGAGCGTAATCTGCACTCACAAATGAAAAGCTCACAGACTACAGTGAACACTGAAACACAACTATTCACTATCTGTGAAAAGCTCCTTTGTGTACTTCTATAGTGTTTGCAACCAATGTATTGTATACGGATGGAAGCGCGTCACACTAATAGATTAGATTTTTTTCCACTAAAATGGAGCAGCACCAATAGAGAAAAATGTGAAGGATGAGGCAGTGACACACGCTCAGCAGACTACAACCGGCAGTGGTTGAAGTACAAACTGGAGCGTAATCTGCACTCACAAAATGAAAAGCTCACAGACTACAGTGAACACTGAAACACAACTATTCACTATCTGTGAAAAGCTCCTTTGTGTACTTCTATAGTGTTTGCAACCAATGTATTGTATACGGATGGAAGCGCGTCACACTAATAGATTAGATTTTTTTCCACTAAAATGGAGCAGCACCAATTAGAGAAAAATGTGAAGGATGAGGCAGTGACACACGCTCAGCAGACTACAACCGGCAGTGGTTGAAGTACAAACTGGAGCGTAATCTGCACTCACAAAATGAAAAGCTCACAGACTACAGTGAACACTGAAACACAACTATTCACTATCTGTGAAAAGCTCCTTTGTGTACTTCTATAGTGTTTGCAACCAATGTATTGTATACGGATGGAAGCGCGTCACACTAATAGATTAGATTTTTTTCCACTAAAATGGAGCAGCACCAATTAGAGAAAAATGTGAAGGATGAGGCAGTGACACACGCTCAGCAGACTACAACCGGCAGTGGTTGAAGTACAAACTGGAGCGTAATCTGCACTCACAAAATGAAAAGCTCACAGACTACAGTGAACACTGAAACACAACTATTCACTATCTGTGAAAAGCTCCTTTGTGTACTTCTATAGTGTTTGCAACCAATGTATTGTATACGGATGGAAGCGCGTCACACTAATAGATTAGATTTTTTTCCACTAAAATGGAGCAGCACCAATTAGAGAAAAATGTGAAGGATGAGGCAGTGACACACGCTCAGCAGACTACAACCAGCAGTGGTTGAAGAACTAACTGGAGCGTGATCTGCACTCAAAAAATCAAAACCTCACAGACTGCAGTGAACACTGAAACACAACTATTCACTATCTGTGAAAAGCTCCTTTGTGTACTTCTATAGTGTTTGCAACCAATGTATTGTATACGGATGGAAGCACGTCACACTAATAGATTTGATTTTTTTCTAATATAATGGAGCTGCACCAATTCCACTAAATAAAATAAAAAAAAAAGAGTCAGTGACACGTGCAGATGCCTACAAACAGCGTTGGATGCAGAGCAAACTGCAGCGTCACCTGCACTGTCACACACACACCTTGCACAGAGCTGTTAAAACAACACTGGCAAAATGAAGCTTTACACAGCGGTTGATAAACTAGCCTGCCTCAAGCACAGTAGTACACAAAATCGCAATATCTAACTGTCCCTCAGAGTGAGCAGAGTAGCGTTCTGTCCCTTACTGAGTTCACAGCACAGTGACGCTAAAATGGCGGCGGCGCCTTTTATAGTGCATTCTGACATCATTTCAGCAGCCAATCACAGCCAAGCCATTAGTTAAGATGACCGCAGCATTACAGGATGTGCCCACACTTCGTAGGATTCCTCATTGGCTGACTAAAATCACATTGCCTCTCAAAGAATTATGGGAACTTCCGATTCCGGTATACGATATGGAAAAAGTATCGGAATTAAGTATCGGAATTCCGATAACGCGAATATCGGCCGATACCCGATACTTGCGGTATCGGAATGCTCAACACTACTCCTGTCCTATCCTATTTAGTCAGCTTGTGGCCCCAGCGTTTGCTCAGTCTATTTTCTGCCTAAGTTTATATTTTCATCTTGTCTAACCGCCATTATATGTTTGGGGGCTTCTTATTTTCTTTGGGGATCTGCTCCGGGGCAGATAGCTTTCATCTTTCTGCCTTTAGGTGTAGTTATCTCTCAGGCTGTGATGAGGCGTCTAGGATCAACTTAGGAACGCTCCACGGCTACCTCTAGTTGTGTCGTTAGTTTAGGAATCTGCAACCCATCAGTTACCAACATCTCAGGTGTTCGGCTGCCCTGCTGTTGTTCCTGTCCTCCTCAGCTACTGAAACATAACAGTAAAATATCTTATCTGAAAGCAGGAGATGCAGGCAAGACTCCAGCAAACTTCCAAATGAACCAGGAACCACAATTGAGACAAGAACAATTGATCACCGGCAACCATCATGGGAGGGAACCTCCCTTATATCAGACCAGTCAGTGAACCCAGATTGCCACTCCTCGCTGAAAGGTTCAGTACTGTCTGTAATCACCAGAGGGAGCCTCTGCTCAGAAACCATCTCTAACACATTCATAACAATCATCATTACCTACGAGGCGAGATCTTGCATGGAGCCCCAGACTGAGGAAGATTGACAGTCATCTTGTGTTTCTTCCATTTTCTAAAAATTGTGCCAAAAGTTGTAGTCTTCTCACAAAGCTGCTTGCCTATTGTCCTGTAGCCTATCCTAGCCTTGCACAGGTCTACAATATTGTCCCTGGTGTCCTTAGACAGCTCTTTGGTCTTGACCATGGTGGAGAGGTTGGAGTGTGATTGTGTGGACAGGTGTCTTTTATGCAGGTAACGAGTTCAAACAGGTGCAATTAATACAGGTAAAGAGTGCAGAGTAGGAGGGCTTCTTAAAGAAAAACTAACATGTCTGCAAGAGCCAGAATTCGTGCTGGTTGTTGGTGATGAAATACTTATTTCATGCAATAAAATGTAATTTAATTATTTAAAAATAATACAATGTGATTTTCTGATTTTTATTTTTAGTTTGTCTTACACAGCTGAAGTGTACCTACGATAAAAATTACAGCCCTCTGCATTCTTTGTTGGAAAAAACAAAAACTGGCTGTTAACCCAAGGATGCTACAAATGCGTCAGCACAAAGTGTAGTTTATACCTTTTCATCCATAACTCTAAATCGGTCACCTCTAGACATAAGACCAGGGTCACACGACTGTGTTACTCTCGGACAAGAAAAACGATCTGATTATGCTAACTACATTTTGATCAGCGTTTCATCAGAGTGTGAAATAAAAGGATTCTCCACCTTCTCCAGTCTGTGAAAATCTCAGCAGATGTCATCCGAGTGCGATCCAGCGTTTTCCACAGACCCACAGACTTGATCCGATTATCAGAGGCAAATCATGTATGGTGCAATTTTTTGTTGGAATAAATGGGACATGTGTACAGCCTTATTGAAAAACAGGGGGACGAGTGCTATCCATCAAAACCACAGACAGCACTCGTCCGAGTTACGCTGTCTCTAAGGCCGGGTTCACACATGCAAGAAACATGGACGAGTCTCGCATGTTAATACCCGGCATTGCCGCCTGCACTCGGGAGTATATGCCGGCGGCAGTGCGGGGTATTAACATGCAAGACTCGTCCGTGTTTCTCGCATGTGTGATCCCGGCCTGACAGAATTTCCCTATTAGGACATTTATAAATTGCGACTGCACCCATGTAGTTTACGTCATCTCTTGCATTGTGTGTCACAAACAATATGTGGGCTCAATGACCCGTACATAACGCCGTCATATCAACGAACCTGTGTGGGATATTGCATATTCTTCAAGACAAACCATCAAGCGCATCCAGACACTTCACTGAAGTACACCAAGGCAGCATGAGATATTTTTCTGCTACAGAGAAAGTCTATAAACCAGCCTGACGTGGTGCTTTGTGACATCTGCTTCTCAGTAGTGAAGCACTATGGATGATTAAATTAGACACGTACTCCAAAGGGATCGAATTCTAAAACTGACAACATATATATTAAAGTGAAAAATGACATTTCTTATCATTACTTTCTATGTTTTCATACTTGTTTATTGATCTTGCATACTGTCATTATTTATTAGAGCTTTGTTCACATTTGATGTTTTTATATCGCTGCTTTTTAGCATGTATTTAGTATTATACCACATATATCGCTACACACTATTACTTTGCTAGTTTTATCTCTAACATATCAGAAGCCTTCTACCATGAAGTTATTTTTCTTCATAGTTTGGTATTATTCTTCATTATGCGTTTCCAAATTATCCAATTCTGGAATTCATGGAGGTCATTCACACACCTTCTTCTCATTTATTGCCTTTATAATTGGAAGCTCTTAACGGAGTAGAGTTACAATTAAGACCCAGGGAGTCACAGGTTCGAAACGTGTAAATGCTTCCATCTCTCAATATGTTGTGGTTTATTTTATTTTTTTGATGTATTGTAGATGTTCTTAACTTGTTTTGAATAATCGATTTGATTTTATTGGGATCTTAGAAAGCGTTGGGAGCGCTATGTCTTTGAACTCACCCGAGTGGTGGAAGGAACCGCAGCAACTCCGTCACGATTAGGAGCCATCGGTGAACGTTAGGTCATGACATATATTCTCTCCTAAATCTTCCTCCATTACCTCTGAATGAAATATTAAAAAAAGTGGAAGGAACCGCAGCTTCTCAGCCACAAAGTGGAGACCACATAACGTTAGAGAGTGGGGTCACCGAGTGCTGAGGAGCAGAGGGCAGAAAAGTCACCGACGCTCTGATGACTCCATAACTACAAACCTCCTCTGGGATTAACATCAGAACAAACACTGCGCCCCGCAGGGCGCTTCATGGCCGAGCACATAGAAATACATGCAGCCGTACACTCCGCTCCTGAGTGCCGGCGGCAGTGCCAGGAATTCACATGCGAGACTCGTCCGTGTTTATCGCATGTGTGATCCTGGCCTTAAGCTCAATACCAGACCATGGTTGCTGTGGAGTAAAGCCACCACCATGGACTGTGGAGGTAACAGTGGAAACGTGATCGGATATTCTTCTATAACTGAGATCTGATGGACAAGTCTGGCTTTGGTGAATGCCAGAACATTACCTGCCTGACTACATTGTGCACGCTGTAGTTTGGTGGAGGATACGTAATGCTATGGAGATGTTTTTCAGGGGTTGCTCTTAGGTCCCTTAGTTCCAGTGAAAGGAAATATTAATGGTTGATCTTCCCAAGACATTTTGGACAACTATAGCTCCCAACTTTGTCAGAACAGTTTGGGGGAGGCCTTTTTATGTTTCCCATGACAGTGCCCAGAGCACCAAGTAAGAACCATAAAGAACAAGATTGGCTGCAGAGAGCCCTGACCTTAACCCCATCCAATATCTCATGGATAAACTGCCGTAAATAAAAAAAAAAAAATAGCGAAAATTACGGTAAAACTGTCCTGTATTGGCATGGGGGGATGGGTCATTGAACTATATTAGAAAGTTCTGTTTTACTCCTTACAACTGATTTAATTAGTTATTTCCCCTGGAAAATCACTTTATTTAGCAGCATTTTATCCTATAGGACGCTCTTTGAAAAAACACTGCAATACAGTGCATACATCTTAGCAAAATACAGTGGGTCAAATAACTTCATACATAAATTACGCTAATAATAATGTTTTACGATGTGGAAATAAATGCCCGGTTATCCCAGGCGCCACTTTCATCAGGGGCATCTGATGACCACCACTGATCTGCTATGTACAAGCTATTCTTCAGTACTTTGTGGCCACATTGCCTGCTAGTCTTAGTAGTAATAACGATGGCCGTTCTATGCCTGCAAGTTCTGCTTTTCATGTCATCAGTTTACACGACACATAACTGTAATGTCGGTGTATAAGAGAAGTAACAGGTGCGCCGCTCGCTGCCATCACTCCAGACATTGTACAGGATAAATAGGAAATAAGACATAATTGTCCTCGTTTCTTCTATTCTCCGCACTGGAAAATAATACAACTGATAATAATCCCCATACATAAAGCTACATAACAAGAGCAAATCTCATTGGCGGCGTTCCTACAGAAGAAAGGTTAGGAAGTCACAATAAATAAGCCATTGATATGCGGTAATCATCCTCCAGGCCATTCCGAACGTATCCAGTGGCCGTATGTCATATAAAGAGATCCTTTCAGGCAATCGCAGCCAATTAACAGCATAAGCGAGCTGAAACAGGAAGGGAGAATATGTTCTGTGCAGGATGCCAGCCCGCGCTCTACAGGGAAGACATAACCTGTTAACACAACCTTTAGCCGGGAACCGCACAACTGTCTATCACTAGGTATATACAGGAGACCTTCACACAGAATTACCCAGCACATACTCCGGAGAGAGCGCAGACCTGTGCAATTATCCAGATAAATGCTGCAATTTACGGATTTTCTCTTTAAATGGCTTCACTAATAACTAAGAGAGAAATAAAGAGAAAATGGAGTAATGTTAAATGACAGGAAGGGTGTTCAAGGCCGCCAATGCTTCTTAATAAAGAAAACAGGCACATAATAAAACGCATTAGAAAAACATCTGCTTCTGTGCAGAAGCAGTGCCACTATGGCCCACAGGCCATAGAGTTGAGCAGGTTATGGAATAAAGTAGTCTTGTTTTCTAATCCCGTGCATTCCCAAATTTCCACCACCATTCTCCTGCCTACGTGCAAATCCTCCCAACATCTTAAAAAGTCAGGCCAGTCCACATATTATTTTACATGGTCATTTTAGAAAGTAATTGCTTCACTATCGCACAGCAGAGTTCCAGTAGAGAAGGAAAAGATGGTTTATTACAATCTATTCCTTCCTGATCACTGACTGAGGGTTGTGTGTACAGATTATCACTAACAGTGCTTCTTTCTCCAGACCCGGTGACCAAGAAATCAACAGATGCCTGGAAGGAGAAGGAGCTGCTGGGTCCTAAAAGGCCAAGATTGTCAGTGGAGACAGGAGAATTGAAATCAGTATGGGCTTGGACAGACAACCATAAAAATCGGACAACAGCTATGCGTCGTTTTGTTGGATCGCATTTGTCCCCATGTTATTCTACGCACAAGTCCAATTTTTTTCCTTGACAGAGTCATCCCAAGAAAAAAAATCACAGCATCAATGAGTTGCATCTGATTATAGAATCGCGCTCGGCCATTTATGTCTGTGGAGCCGTGGAAGAATTTGGACAGCACTCGGATGAAGCAAAAATAATCAAACGAGAAAAGATTTTATAGCTCTTAAAACAACATGTACAAAACAAGAAAGAAAATAGTTCAGTCTAGAACTGTTTAATTCTGTTGCAGTCGTGATAGAGGAGAAAAAGCTACTAGATTGAGTGAGGCAAGGAATTAACATGCAAAGTGGCAGAGAACAAATGTTAAAATAATAGTAAAATCTGACAATTCTGCATGAGATTAGTAGTTTCTTCATGTTTTATATATAGGAGAGTTTAATTCTGTTATTTTTAATACAAAGTGAGAACCTATAGAGAGCATTGTATTCGATGCCTGATGGCCATGTTTGTTTCCCTTACATTCAAATTATTTTATGTATTTTTTAGTATTCTTTCTTACCATTGAACCTTTATCCAAAGGAGATAAAATTTTTCTCAGTCTATGGAAATGATGCACTACTTACCAGAGAGAGGCTAATCCTTCAAGGAGACTTTTATTCTCACACCTCATTGTAATGCAAGATGAAATTTCACATAATATAAAAGGGATGTGTAAAGGTTCCCTAAAGCAAAATTGAAGGCACGTTACTCCATCTCGTAAATGGGACAAAAATACTAAAATATCGGAAGAATTCAGCTCAGGTTTTCTGATACCGTGTGTCTGTACGAGTTGCACATCCTGATTATACATGAGGATAGTTTTGTAGGTCATCAACAAACATCTCATTTGAGAAAATGGTGAAAGTCTTACGTAATAAAACAACTCATCACATAATTTTATCACATCTGTACCCGGTCTACATAAAACCCGACGTCACTCAACCCTGCTATCCTAACCCTGCACCACATACCCCAACCCCGCCTTAGGACACGAGCATATCATTAACTAAAAACTGAAAATAAGGATTAAAAAAGAAGCACAAGACGGATTTCATCAACAAAGGTATCATTTTATTCAATATAATGGTGCCGACCTGACACTGGGTGTAGGTCAATATGCACAATCCTGCTGACAGGTTCTCTTTAAGTCACTTTTCTTTTTCGTTTACTGGTATTCATTGATGTTCTATGCACCAAATTCTTCAAATTAGTGCACATAATTCATGATATTTTTGTCTTTAACCTGATTTGTGACTTTTTAGTAAAAAAAAAAAGTGTTGCATGTTCCGCTAAAGTTATGCAAAATTTGCACCCAAATATCTGACAAGCTAAAATCACTTTGGGGGAAGAAGCAGCACTGGAATATATATGCATAAAAATTGTGATTTTTTTTTTAAAAAGTCGTAAATGAAGAATCAGCCAAAAAACACCTAGAAGACCCAACCCCACCAAAAATAACAAACAATAAACAAATTACAAGAGAACACACATAAAATACTTTAAAAAAAAATGCAAATTGAAAGGTAAATATGGGGCAAAATAAAAACAGGCAATAATTGGCTCCTATATGTATTACCATATTTTTTTTAACACAAAACAGAATTTAAAAAGTAATCTTTTGTGCTACTGCAGACAGGACAAAAGGGGGGAGGCTCCAACTGCAGCCAGTTGTCTTACAACCACACAAAGGGCTATGAGATATATAGAGATTCTTACACCTCTCAACCGGCATTTTGGACCACTCGTCTTCTGCAAACTGCTCCAGGTCTCTCATATTTGAAGGTGCCTTCAGCCAACAGCAATTTTAAGATCTCTCCACAGGTATTCAATGGTATTTAGATCTGGACTCCTTGTTGGCTACTTCTGAACTCTCCAGCGTTTTGTTCCCATCTATTTCTGGGGGCTTCTTGAAGCATGTTTGGGGTCATTGTCCTGCTGGAAGACCCATGACTTAGGATGCAAACTCAGTTGTCTCACATTGGGCACTACATTGTGACCCAAAATCTTTTGGTAATCTTCAGATTTCATGATGCCTTGTACATAGTTAAGGCACCCATTGCCCGAGGCAGCAAAACAACCCCAAAACAAATTTGAACGTCCATGATATTTGACTATAGTTACTGTGTTCTTTTCTTTGTAGGCCTCATTCCATTTTCGGTAAACAGTAGAATGATGTGCTTTACCAAAAAAATCTGTATTGGTCTCATCTGTCCACAAGACTCTTTCCCAGAAGGATTTTGGCTTACTCACGTACATTTTGGCAAACTGCAGTCTAGCTTTTTTATGTCTTTGCATCAGCAGTGGACCTTCCTTTCATTTCATTCAAATGTTGACGAATAGTTCGCAGACACTGGTGCACTCGGAGCCTGCAGGACAACTTGTATTTCTCTGGAACTTGATTGGGGAGGCTTATCCACAATCCAGACTATCCTACATTGCAGCCTGTCATCAATTTTTCTCAACTGTCCCCATACACGGAGATTAGCTACAGTGCCATGGGTTGTAAACTTGATTATGTTGCGCACCGTGGACAAAGGAACATCAAAATCTCTGGTGATGGACTTGTAACCTTGAGATTGT
Organism: Oophaga sylvatica; assembly: GCA_033576555.1. NCBI lineage: Eukaryota > Metazoa > Chordata > Amphibia > Anura > Dendrobatidae > Oophaga > Oophaga sylvatica. The sequence continues at coordinate 516,128,935 of JARQOD010000005.1, forward strand.
TGATATTTTTCTACAACTTTTGTTCTCAAGTCCTCAGACAGTTCTCTTATCTTCTTTCTGTTCTCCATGCTTAGTGTGAAGCACAATGTAAAAATTGAGTCAACTCCTCCCCTTTTTATCTGGATCTGGAGTGATTTTCACATTGCCCACACCTGTTGCTTGCCACAGTTGAGTTTGAACGAGCATCACATCCTTGAAAGAAAGCTGTTTACTCACAATTTTGGAAAGGTGCCAACATTGTTACATTTTGGGGGTTTTGTGTGACATGTCCTATTTGCCTTTCTATTTGTTTTTCTTTCGTATTGTACGTATACATAGTCAGCTTTAATTATAATATAAGACAAATAGGACTAACAAGAGGGAGATTATGAATTGCTTAATTTTTTTCTGTTCAGTGTTCCTTTAATGACCTTCTTTCATTAACACAGCAATAGGAAATAAAATTAAGCAGCGTCAATTTATTTTTAACACACTCATTTAAATTCGGCAGAATTTCTTGCACAAATTAATTATGGTTTCCTGCTCCGCTTCTTCCACGCTTCTGCATTTAACTAGATTTGTGAGTTAGTAATGAGAAGCAGATATTGGTTACGTAGTATAACAGGATTATCGTAAAATCTAATTAGTGATGCATGAGGCTGGATATTACGAATCAGCCAGTTATTAATATCTAAAGGACTTCAGGGCAAGACTAGAAGTTCCCATAAATTCTTATTTACTGGGGGTCCCAGGGTGCATTAGGATTTATGTAGCAGTTTTCTCTTTATAAAGGAAATCTTGAAGCCTAAAAAGCGTCAGGTCACAACTTACTCTATTTGGAGGAGAGGGGTTATCCCAATCCCACAGATAACAAATTTGTCACACCGATTGATTAAATAAATTTAGGATGACGACCCTAAAGGAGGAGCCGGGCAGATCTCTAATCCTATGTTACACCCTGCATCCAATATTTATCTGACCTCTAGGATAGTAAGTTTTCTAAATCAGTCCTTGTAGGGTTGAGCATTCCGATACTTCCGATACCTGAAATCCAATGTAAGTCTATGGGAACAAAATATCGGAAGTAAGTATCGGAAGTACTTCCGATATTTTGTTCCCATAGACTTACATTGGATTTCAGGTATCGGAAGTATCGGAATGCTCAACCCTAGTGGAAAGTAGCAGGTCCCAAATAACAAATCACCAAAACAAGATCTAATGCTAGATTTTAGCTGTGAAGCCTGCAGAATTATGTATAAAACTTTCGACTGTAATACATATTGGATCAGTGCATGAGACGTGGATTGTAATTTACAAACTTCTCCAACTTTTTATGTAGAATAACTTTATAGGCAAACAGTCAAATGGTGAATATAGACCTCAAGATTTGTGGGGGTTTTAAGCCTTTCAATTTTTTCCATTAAAATTAGGAAATATTCTATGAGAAATTAGTATAAGGCTTTGCTATATTTAATAGTGACGGCTTAATATACTAATCTAGTGCATGTATTTATAGTGTACATTTTCATTTCTGAAGCACAGAATATCTTGAAATGGCCCAAGGTTAATCCCTGACAGCTCCATGCAAACCATCTGTCTATTTCACTTAAATACAAGGGCTACACCTGTTTTGCATGGCTCCCTCCGGTCTACAAGGGCATGTTTATAAACTGGCACAAACCTGGCTGTGCGTGACACTGGCAGAAATTGACATTCTTGCAAAGCCTGCAGCTAACCATATGCAAATATATCCGAATAACTCCTACTGTGACCATAGTAAAGGGAATGACAGATTGTCTAATTCGGGTTTTGGTTAAAAACTTTTTTATTTTTATTATTTAGGCTTTTTATGTGATTTTAGATATTAAAAAGATCCTAAAATACTTCAGCTTATGGACTGTACGGTAGAGCATGTTGACTGACCGTTGTCTGCAGCGCATGTGTTGGCCTCATTGAGAGCAGAGGACGCAGTCAACAGAGTCATGTCATTGCTATCCGAGAATACGCAAGTTACTGATTACTCTAAGGACTAGAGAAGGCAAGATGGCAACATTATAAAATATTCACAGATAAGCCTCTGTATGCCGCCCCCTGCCACTCCCTGGTCTCGAGAAGGACCTGTGCTCCAGTTCTACTCGGAGTCCGTATTAGACTCCACATACTTTTAGAAAACTGTCGGCTGTATGATTTTTTGGCAAATGTTCATCCGGCAGCCATCTCTCCCATTACCTGCAGCGCGCTCCTGTGTCCTCTACTAGAAAACCGTTGACAGACTCCTCCTCTAGCGGCTTATCTCTTGGAGAATAAATAGGATTGGCTGTCCAAAATCAGATATTCCGGATACTTATCTCCTCTGACATCATCTGTCAGGGAGGATTCTGGAGCCCCCAAGCACATACTGTTGGCCAAACCTCTTGATATCAGCAATTTCGGCAAACATTAGGTATGTATGGGTGGCCTTTAGTGTATAAACCAAATATATCCCAATGGTCAGTGGATCAGCCAAACACAAGCAGGAAAATTTGCTCACCTCCACTGTCAGGGGCCTGAATTTTATTTCATACAGAATATTGTTATATATGAGTTGAGTAATAAGATGTTGGAAATAAGAATAGCTGCTTGTAAAGGGTTAACTTACTATAGAGTGACACAGTAAAATACAATACACATGAATGATGAGGAAATAGCTGCTTGGACAAATTTAATTTACTAAGGGAGGACATAATAAAATACAACATACACTCAGATGACAAGCAAAAAGCTGCTTACAGAGGGTTATTTTTTTTAGCAGGGGTACATATTAAATACAATATACACATGAATGACAAAAGAAATGGCTGCTCGTAAAGGATTCATCTACTATGGGAAGACATAGTAAAATGCAATATACACAAAGATGGTCAAAAAATAGTTGGTTGGTAATCTACTATATGTAATACTAGCTGTAGTACCCGGCTTCGCCCGGGTTAATTAATAACTGCTGTTAGCTGTAACAAAATAGACTATGTTAACAAAAATTTATTCTGCACATAAAAATCACACACCAAAACGTGCGGGGGTTAAAATTTCCATTCAACACATAGCCTATGATGCTCCTGGGGTTGAGATGTGCGGGCATGCAAAATTTCATGCCCGTAAGTACAACGGTGCAGATTCCTATCCCGGGCCAAAATTATTTGCCGATTTGGAATGCGCGGGGTTAAAATTTCGACTCAAAACCTAGCCTATGACGCTCCCGGGGTCGAGACGTGCGGGTGTGCAAAATTTCATGCCCGTAAATGCAGATTCCTATGCGGACATACACACAAGCATTCAGCTTTCTCCCCATTATGTAGATAGGGCCAAAATTGTTTGGCGATTTGGAACGTGCGGGGGTTAAAATTTCCATTCAACACATAGCCTATGATGCTCCTGGGGTTGAGATGTGCGGGCATGCAAAATTTCATGCCCGTAAGTACAACGGTGCAGATTCCTATCCCGGGCCAAAATTATTTGCCGATTTGGAATGCGCTGGGTTAAAATTTCGACTCAAAACCTAGCCTATGACGCTCCCGGGGTCGAGACGTGCGGGTGTGCAAAATTTCATGCCCGTAAATGCAGATTCCTATGCCGGACATACACACAAGCATTCAGCTTTCTCCCCATTATGTAGATAGGGCCAAAATTGTTTGGCGATTTGGAACGCGCGGGGTTAAAATTTTGATTCAAAACATAGCCTAGGACGCTTTCGGGGTCGAGACGTGCGGGCGTGCAAAATTTCATGCCCGTAAGTGCGACGGTGCGGATTCCAATCCCGGACAAACATACCCACATACATACACACATACATACATTCAGCTTTATATATTAGATGGGGTGATATAGTTGCTTCTAATTTTTTTATCTGAGTTTTTCACTGCATACACCCCGAGTCTTGTACTTTTCATTTACCCCATTTTGGAGAACAGAGCTGCTATTAGTTTACCAAGTCAGAACCAAAGAAATGAGCCAGAGCATAAGTTGGTATATGTGCAAAGTGTAGGAGCACGTTCACACTGTGGCCATTTCACATACAAAAAAGCAAACACAATGAGCACATACATTATAGTAAGTAAATAGTAATAGTACATGTAAATACCATAGGGTACTTAGTTATCACTATTTTGATCAAAACATCGGAAAAGCCAGCCCATCACGACAAGGTGATGGTCCTATCTCTAGTATTAAAACCTTACCTTATGTCAACCGAATTCAATGTGAATAAGGGCAGAGGAGGACAGGAGCCCAACTAGGTCAGACACCGATCCACGGGAAGCAAAATAGACAAAATGCCTAGCTTAGAGAAGGGGGGGGAGGTCATGCTCAAAGTAAAAGAAACTAAAACAAAACCAAAAAAATGAGCCGGAGCATAAGTTGGTATACGCGCAACACTGTGGCCATTGAAGAAAAACAAAATTGAAAAAGCCAGAAAACCTAATACCATAAGAAACCTTGTGTCCAGGTTAGAGGTAAACAACGGAAATAGCACAGAGGAAAAATGCAGGCCTGTTTTAACCCTTAATTTATGAATTACGGAGGCAATGACCATTTTGAACAAAAGAAGCGACTTCTATGATAAATTCAATTGTTTCATAATTTCCGAGCAGCCATGATACTGTTGAGTAGAATGAGCAGCCCTGCTGACCTGACAATATTATAAAAGACTGCATTGACTTTCAAATCATGTATCGTCTGCTACAATACCGGAATACAGAAAAGAGCTTTGTATATATCCTGTATTTCCAAATGACTGCTCCAGGGTCACACATCTAGAGGTGTTCAGTACTGTATACCGCACACACAGCACTTCCTAATATCGCTATTACCAGCAATGTCCCCTCCAGCTAAGCAAGTAATATAAGGAAGATATCTCTAAAGTGGGGCAAAGGCGCAAAAGTGGAGCAGTTGTCTTTACCAAGCAATCATGCTGCACTTTTATTTTTTATCTTTATTTGTTACAGGTGTAGCTTCAATTTTCACTCTAAAATACTTAAAGGGGTGATCCAGAACCTCTCCTTCCTGCATGAGAAGATGAGAGTCCTATTCTCCGACTGGTGGTCTGGTCTTGTACATGGCCAGCAGAAATGACATTGTTTCTATTATTATTCTTGTTTATAAAGCGACGTATCTTACTCAAGGCTGCACCTTATATCTTCACGCATTTTGGCCGTGATCGTAAAGAACAAGAGAATAAATCCCAACATGTCATTCATACAAAAACACAAAGCAATGGCAGACAGAAACTTAAAGTGGACCTGTCTCTAGATTTCATAAAGCAGTATGTGTATATTATTAGATTTCTTAGGCCCAATGAGACTACAAGGATGATTGTATAATCATGATATCAAAATTAGCACTTTATGAGTCGAACTAATGAGAGAAATCTCATGAGTCCAAATTTATTGAATCTCCACCCTACCAGCCTGAAAAGGCATCAACACCTTGTACTGAGCAGGGTGAGATCTCAGCAGCAGCAGCAGGATGAATAATGATGAATCGTCAATCAGGCGAGGTGAGTAGAGATTGGGATCAAACTTCAAAAATGTTTTATATAGTCATCCTGACATGGACTTTCAATGTAAGAATAAGTACACCAAACTCTTCAGGTCTAAGAAATAATGCATGCAGATTATATTGTGATATCTGGTAAAAAGATCTGTTTTAAAATAAGACTTATCGAGTACATGAAACAATTTTTTCACTCCCCTAATTAGTGAGGCATCAGAACAGAACTATTAGGTGTGAGGTTCTGTGAATTTCTGGAGGACAAAAACATAAAATTACCAGTGAGAAGAGCCATTGATTGCTTCTGTTGGTATTAAGACACAGTTTTTAGAGCTACAAAACTTTTAAAGCGAGACGCATTATCTTGACTCCCAATTCTTTATTCTCTTGGCTCCTTGGTTACTGCTCTATAGAGGATAATTCATTTTAAGCAGATTTCCCTCAAAAAGGAGCTAAATGTACAGTAGCTCAAACTTGGGAATCCATAAACACTGTTGTATTGTGGGTACAATTCCTATGTTACAGAGTTAATTTTTGGAAATATTTGATAAATTTTCATGATATATATCTTCAAGTCCTGATTGTTTATAGAAGACCAAACATTTTTATTTAATATGTCCTAATTACTTTTGTAATAACGTGTAAATGCATTGTTAAACTTACCCATTGCAGTCTACTCCAGTTTCCAGCAAGGTTCCAGTCCCACGCGAGCGCTCCTCTTCTGTGTCTGCTAACACAGGGCCCATTGTGCATCGCAAAGCTACACGTTTCATTGTAAGCCTATGAACCTAACAAGGAGGATCCATAGATTTCCAAGGAGAAAGTGTCTACTGGCTCACACGTAAACCCCAGTGCGAGCTGCTTAGTCTGTTTGCAGGTCACATGGTTAAGAAGAGCACTGGAGTGACGCTGAAAACTGGGAAAGACGGCGATCGTTAAGAATATTTGGTTGTTGGCTTTTCCTTTGCAGTGTCAGTCTACATGGAATGAGGGTGCCACAACATATCCCCTAGGGCGGTGTTCCCCAACTCCAGTCCTCAAGAGCCACCAACAGGTCATGTTTTCAGGATTTCCCTTAAAATTGCACAGGTGAGATCTGCTCACCTGCGCAGGCAATAATTCCACCACCTGGGCGATACTAAGGAAATCCCTAAAACCTGACCTGTTGGTGGCTCTTGAGGACTGGAGTTGGGGAACACTGCCCTAGGGTGTCAACCTCCGCCATCAGGTAGGGGAATGGAGGATTAGCTTGTTTTGCCTAGATCATTTCTGGATAACTAGTCAATTTGTTTATATTCAGGTGAATCCCACAAAATTAGAATATCATCAAAAAGTTAATTTATTTCAGTTCTTCAATACAAAAAGTTAAACTCATATTATATAGTCATTACAGAGTGATTTATTTCAATTGTTTATTTCTGTTAATGTTGATGATTATGGCTTACAGCCAATGAAAACCCAAAAGTCATTATCTCAGTAAATTAGAAGTATCCACAGTGATGGTTTGGGGAGCCATGTCATCACTGTGTAGGTCCACTGTGCTTTATCAAGACCAAAGTCAGCACAGCCTTTTACCAGGAATTTTTAGAGCACTTCATGCTTCCCTCTGCTGACAAGCTTATTGGAAATGGAAATTTCATTCTCCAGCAGGACTTGGTACCTGTCCACACTGCCAAAAGCAACACACGAGAGGTGTGCATCTTCACTGACCGCAACACACGAAAGGTGTGCATCATCACTGACCGCAACACACGAAAGGTGTGCATCTTCACTGACCGCAACACACGAAAGGTGTGCATCATCACTGACCGCAACACACGAAAGGTGTGCATCTTCACTGACCCCAACACACGAGAGGTGTGCATCATCACTGACCGCAACACACGAGAGGTGTGCATCTTCACTGAAAGCAACACACGAAAGGTGTGCATCATCACTGACCCCAACACACGAGAGGTGTGCATCATCACTGACCGCAACACACGAAAGGTGTGCATCATCACTGACCGCAACACACGAAAGGTGTGCATCTTCACTGACCGCAACACACGAAAGGTGTGCATCATCACTGACCGCAACACACGAGAGGTGTGCATCTTCACTGACAGCAACACACGAGAGGTGTGCATCTTCACTGACCGCAACACCCGAGAGGTGTGCATCTTCACTGACCGCAACACCCGAGAGGTGTGCATCTTCACTGACCGCAACACACGAAAGGTGTGCATCATCACTGACCGCAACACACGAGAGGTGTGCAACTTCACTGACAGCAACACGCGAGAGGTGTGCATCTTCATTGACTGCAACACATGAGAGGTGTGCATCTTCACTGACCCCAACACACGAGAAGTGTGAATCTTCAGACAGCGACACACGAGGTGTGCATCTTCACCGACAGCGACACATGAGGTGTGCATCTTCACTGACAGCAACACACGAGGTGTGCATCTTCACTGACCGCAACACACGAGAGGTGTGCATCTCCACTGACCGCAACACACGAGAGGTGTGCATGATCACTGACAGCAACACACGAGGTGTGCATGATCACTGACCGCAACACACGAGGTGTGCATGATCACTGATCGCAAAACGCGAGAGGTGTACATCTCCACTGACCGCAACACACAAGAGGTGTGCATGATCACTGACAGCGGTAGACTAGAGGAGCACAGTTTCACCAACAGTGGCACACGAGATGTGCACAACACCTCGGACTTTGGCACATATCTGAGTCCTATTTTCCAGATGCCTTAGCGGTGGTACCCGCATCTACGGCATACCCTATGGCCATATCAAAAATGTATGAAAATATCTCCCTTAAGCCTGGAAAACCCCTCTGAGAGAATACATTTGACATTACTGTTTGTTTTGGTAGGCACCTCATTTTGAAGTAGTGTTTGCTATGAGACGCAAGCCTTGAGTAGTCAGGCAGCATTTATCTCACTGCTCCAACAAACATTTGCATATTAAACTAGCAGCATTTTCCTGACAGATCGGAAACAGACTACAGATAACAGCTGTGCCGCAGAAAGGGGACAAATATGTTCCAATCATCTGACAACGATATGCATAACGTCCTGAACAGAAGACACATCTTCCCTTCCTTCACTTTTGATGGGAGAAGTTTATGGCAAGTTTTAGAGGAAAAAAATTTGTTTTTTTTTTTTTTTTTTTTTTTTTTGCACAGCAGAAAAACACTTAAATAAAATCTGGAGTTCAAGCCCGATACAGGCCCCCATGTTTTGTGCGGCAGCATGTGTAGGCTGTAGGGACCCAAAGTACAGTAGTGTGCAAGTCGAGACTAGCATCTTTGCAAGAGAAATTGACATGCTGTGGTTTTGAAAGATGCGCCACATGTCAGTGTTCGTGGGTGACGCGCACTCGACTATGCATGCATCCACTACGCTGCAACATCTAGCCCTTACATTACAGGTAATAAGCAGAATAAAAAGCCTAACACAGAGAAGCTTATGCAGTGTACAGTCAATACATCACACATACAGCGCAAAGCAATCTATATTTTTAATTAAATTCTGCAGCACCAGTGGCAGATGCTTCGCCTGACCTAAAGTGCAACAAAATACTTATGTGGCACACTGGGACTCATTCTTATAACTAGTAAACCAATCACTGGGTTAAAGACAAGACTGTAGAGTCAGCTTATATTCCTACAAGGGGTCTAAGTGCATTTCTGTGAATCAACATTAATCAGCTCAGTGGCGAAACGTGACAGCTCAATAACACATGATGACATTGATTTAAATGGGGATTCAGGTTTCAGCAAATACATTTTTGCATAATTTGAAGTTACACAATTTACAAATACACTTTTCTTTTTTTTTTTTTTTAATAGGGAATCTGTCAACACACAATGACTGGTCAAACCAAGCATAGGTTCTTTGTGCACCCTTGGTGTAGCCAAACAGTTCAATGCTCCCTCCCAGCTATCTCAGCCATCCTCTGGGTCTTGTAAAGCCTGAGTAGTCAATGTAAGAAAAAAAAAAAAAAAAAAAGGATGGTGATGATAGATTGAAAACAAGTAGGCGGGAAGGTAAGCCAAACTGCTTTGGCCATGCCAAAAGTGCACAGAACACCCAGAGGGATCAAATTCTTATTTCTAACTGCAAAACGCAAATACATTTATATAATTTATACAATGTGATTTTCTGGATTTTATTTTTGATATTCTATCTCCCAATGTTAAAATTAACCTATCCTTAAAATTATAGACTGTTCATGTCTTTGTCAGTGGGCAAACTTACAAAATCAGCAAGGGGTCAAATACTTATTTCCTCCACTGTACTTCCAGGTAGTTTGTTGAGAAGGTGGCTTAATGCTACCACTCAGCAAGCCAGCCGGAACACACAGACAGGAGCGCGATTACGTTCCTGCAGTGTCTAGTGCTGAAGTGAGTCTATAGATCGATAGTCTATGAACACCGGTGACCTTACAAACGTCATTCATATTAAGAGAATTTTATCCAAACCTCAGCTCCAAGCTGTCAGCTTTCCCTCAGCTGGTTATTAAAAATTAGGGAGACCTTAAACCATTTAAAAAAAAAATATATATATATATATATATATGTATATTTGTTCTATTATATTCGGACAATTCATGCTGGGAATTTACTGTTCTCGGCTGATGAAATATCAGGTTTCCTATGAGCTGGGTGAGAAAAAATGGTCCGTGTACTGTGTGATTTTTTTCTCCTCGCACCCATTGACCAGTCTTGACCGATACATGAGGCCCCTAGCAGCATGCTGCTTTTCTGTTTTCTCAGTCTGATCGCAGGAAATCATAGAACATTAGTCAGAGTGCAATCTGATTTTTTTATTGGATTGCATTCGTCCGTTTTAAACGCAGAGGAGCATGAACCCTAGCAGTACTTTTTAGTGTCCGATCTTCTTGCTCTCCCTGGAAATATGCTGCAGCCAGAAAAGTCTGGTGAGCCGAACGGTAATCCAGCTGAGAGCCAATGTGTATCAAGATCTGTATTGGTGAATGGAGCACCACTAACAAGGACACAATTTACATGACCTAACAATGCATATGAAGGCGTTTCAACCATACGTCCAAATTGACATTAATGCTACACATGGTTTTATGTTATAGTTATTGGTGTTTAT
>JARQOD010000005.1:516139668-516165531 GCA_033576555.1 Oophaga sylvatica
ACTTTTTGTTTGATTTTTCTGATGTGTTTAGCGAAAGTAAATCTGCATCCTTGCCTCCCCATAGGAGCTATGACTGCGCTATTGAATTAGTGCCGGGTAGTAAATTCCCTAAAGGTCGCCTTTTTAACTTGTCTGTACCTGAACATGACGCTATGCGGTCTTATATCAAGGAATCATTGAGAAGGGTCATATCAGACCATCCTCTTCACCCTTAGGTGCCGGTTTTTTTCTTGTGGCCAAAAAAGATGGTTCATTAAGGCCGTGTATTGATTATCGTCTCTTGAACAATATTACTGTGAAATATCAATACCCGTTACCCTTGATTTCTGACCTGTTTTCCAGGGTGAAAAACGCTACTTGGTTTACCAAGCTTGACCTCAGGGGGGCGTATAACCTTATTCGCATTAAGCACGGGGATGAATGGAAGACGGCATTCAATACCCCTGAAGGGCATTTTGAGTACCTAGTGATGCCCTTTGGGCTCACTAATGCTCCTTCCGTCTTCCAGTCCTTCATGAATGACATTTTCAGGGATTTTGTGGACAAATTTCTGATTGTTTATTTGGATGATATCTTGATTTTTTATAATGACTGGGACTCTCATGTGAAACATGTTCGAACTGTATTCCAGATTTTGAGAGAGAATGCTCTGTATGTGAAGGGATCAAAGTGTCTTTTTGGCGTACAGAGGATCTCATTTCTGGGATTCATTTTGTCCCCATCTGTTATTGAAATGGACCCGGTCAAGGTTCAGGCCATCTGTGATTGGGTCCAACCTACTTCATTAAAGGCTCTTCAGAGATTTTTGGGTTTTGCCAATTTTTATCGTAAATTTATTGGTAATTTCTCGGTTATTGTTAAACCATTAACTGATTTGACCAGAAAGGGTTCTGATGTGGTGAATTGGCCTCCTGAGGCAGTCTCTGCATTTCAGGAACTTAAACAGAGATTCACTTCTGCTCCTGTTCTACGGCAGCCTGATGTTTCTCTGCCATTTCAGGTGGAGGTTGATGCCTCTGAAATTGGGGCAGGTGCCGTTTTGTCCCAAAAAGATCCAGAGACCTCTAAAAGTAACCCTTGTGCCTTTTTCTCTCGAAAATTTTCTCCTACTGAACGTAATTATGACGTAGGTAATCGGGAGTTATTGGCCATGAAGTGGGCTTTTGAAGAGTGGAGACATTGTCTGGAGGGAGCCAAACATCAGGTGGTGGTCCTTATGGACCATAAGAATCTGGTCTATCTGGAATCTGCCAAGCGACTCAATCCTAGACAGGCCAGGTGGGCCTTGTTTTTCACACGTTTTAATTTTGTGGTTTCCTTTCTTCCTGGCACTAAGAATGTTAAGGCGGATGCCCTCTCGAGGAGTTTCCTTGCGGACTCTCCTGAGTTATCTGATCCTTCTGTTATTTTGAAAGAGGGTGTAGTTCTTTCCGCCATCTCGCCCAATTTGAGACTTGCTCTGGAGGGGTGTCAGGAGGATAGGCCCGAGCGCTGCCCTGTTGGAAAATTGTTTGTCCCGGACCAATGGAAAAAGAGTGTGATGTCTGAGATTCATTGTTCCGCATAGGCTGGGCATCCTGGAATTTTTGGTACCAGAGACTTGGTTAGTCGGTCCTTTTGGTGGCCTACCTTGTCTCGTGATGTCAGGGAATTTGTGCAGTCCTGCGGGACTTGCTCTCGCTCCAAGCCTTGCTCTCGCTCTAGTGGTTTGTTGATGCCATTGCCTGTGCCCAAGAGACCATGGACCCATATCTCTATGGATTTCATTTCCGATCTTCCTGTTTCTCAGAGAATGACCACCATCTGGGTAATTTGTGATAGGTTTTCCAAAATGATACATCTTGTGCCATTACCTAAGTTGCCTTCCTCCTCTGAATTGGTGCCGTTGTTCCTTCAGCACGTGGTTCGTTTACACGGCATTCCTGAGAACATTGTGTCTGACAGAGGAGTCCAGTTTGTTTCCAGATTTTGGAGGACTTTTTGTTCTAAACTGGGTGTTCAATTGTCTTTCTCCTCGGCATTTCATCCTCAGACCAATGGTCAAACTGAGAGAACAAACCAGACATTGGAGACTTATCTAAGATGCTTTGTGTCTGCTGATCAGGATGACTGGGTCTCTTTTTTGCCTTTGGCTGAGTTTGCTCTTAATAATAGGGCTAGCTCTGCCACTTTGATGTCTCCGTTTTTCTGTAATTCTGGGTTTCACCCTCGATTTTCTTCAGGACAGACGGAGGCTTCTGTTTGTCCAGGTGTTGACTCTGTTGTGGAGCGTATGCAACAGATTTGGGACCAGGTAGTGGAGAGGTTGTCCCTCTCTCAGGAGAAGGCCCAGCGGTTTGCTAACCGGCATAGGACTGATGGTCCTCGGTTTAAAGTGGGGGACTTGGTCTGGTTGTCCTCAAAGAATATTCCTATGAGAGTAGCATCTCCTAAATTTAAGCCTAGGTTCATTGGACCTTATAAGATCATGGAGATTATTAATCCTGTTTCTTTTCGTTTGCTTCTTCCAGGGACATTTAAGATCCATAACGTGTTCCACAAGTCCTTGTTGAAGAGGTTTGTTGAGCCAGTGGTTCCTGCTGCTGTGCCTCCTGACCCTGTTTTGGTTGAGGGCAATCTGGAGTATGTGGTTGAGAAAATATTGGATTCTCGTTTTTCTAGACGGAAACTCCAGTATTTGGTTAAATGGAGAGGTTATGGTCAGGAAGACAATTCTTGGGTGTTTGCTTCGGACATCCATGCTAGGAGACTTATCCGTGCGTATCATAGAACTCATCCTGACCGACCTGGTTGCTCAAATGAGGGTTCGGTGACCCCTCCTCAAGGGGGGGGTACTGTTGTGAATGGGTTTGAGATGATTTCTGAGCAGAGGCTCCCTCTGGTGGTTACAAGCGGTGCTAGTGAAGATTGTGAGGACTGGGAATCAGGTGTTACTGACTGGTCTTATATAAGGGAGTCATTTTCCCATCAGGGTTGCCGGTGATCAATTGTTCTGGTCTGAATCCTTCATTCCAGTTTCCCTTGTAGCCTGCTGTGTCGTGTCTGCATCTCCTGCTTACAGATAAGACTTTTGCTTCTTTTGTGTTTGTGCTATATTTTTGCATTTTGTCCTGCACTTCTTTGGGGCCTTCAGGGTCCCCTCCTGGGGCTTCTGCCCTCTCAGTTTAGTTCAGCCACTGAGTTTTGTTCTTTTGCTTTTTCCAGTTTTTTCAGTGGCTGCTGTTTTTATTTTGTTACACCAGAGAACTAATTTAGGTGGTAGAGGTCGTGTGATCTCAGGTGATTTTGAAATTAGTAGAGTTGGTGCTTTTCAGGGTTTTCTGGGATTGCAGTAAGTACCCTTCCTATCCTTTTCTATTTAGATAGTTTGGGCCCCAGCGTTTGCTCATACTATTTTCTTTCTGTGTCAGTATTTCCTCTTGTCTAACTGCCATTACATGTTTGGGGGCTTTCTGTTATCTTTGGGGTTCTGCTCCGGGCAGATAGCGTTCCTATTTCTATCTTTAGGTGTAGTTAGTTTCTCAGGCTGTGACGAGGCGTCTAGGACCAACGTAGGAACGCTCCACGGCTGCCTCTAGTTGTGGTGGTTAGTCAGGGTACTGCAATCTCATAGATTCCAACTGCTCTGGTGTATTGCCTTTTTTACCTGCACTCCTCAGCTACCGAAACATAACAGGATGAGTTATATTGTTGATGTTATATATAAAAATGTTTTTTTTTTCTATTTCAGCCCGGGAGTGCTGATGATAACTAGGGGGGATGTGTGGCCCAGCTGCGCTTGGTACACATGTTCCCAGGAGAGTGCACACAAAAAGGTAATTGCAAAACCTGATATTCATTCACACTCACATTTCCCAACAGTACCACTAGAGGGAACCTTAGGATATATAAGGTTAGTGAGACGTAGCAGTTGAGTTCAGTAGTCTTTCTAGTCTGAGAAGAGATTCAGATTAGTTCCTGTCAGAGCTCTGTGAGAGCTGAAGTGATTCCTGTCAGAGACAGAAGGAGAGAGATTGAAGCTGTTACCTCAGAATGGGCTGACTGTGTTCCCTAAGAACGTGGAAAGTGACTCTCGGAGCGGGCTTATACTCAGTCCTACGGAATGTCCTGAAAGCTGCTCTGGACAGAGTCTTTGAGGAAGAGAAGGAAGGGGACGGCAGTGTTACAACAACGAGCCAACTGAGAACAGTCAGTGAGCTGGAAAGAAAGAAAGCTGACAACTACACCTACTGCTACCCGTGCTTATGTTAAGGGTGAGAGCAGGGCGACAGGCGAGTGGAGAAGAAAGGAATAGTGACCTGGGTGATAATCACCGTCACGTGTTAACCGGACGCCGGGACCGAAGCATTGCTAGTACTTCACGGCTAGCGATAGAAAACCCGGAATCCCTGCTGGACTTCAAGTCGCAGAGGGTAGCCCTAAGTGTTGATACGTAACTGGAGTCAGGGAGAACAAGGACTTTTAGCAGTGCACTGCATAGGAGGACTTCGTTCTTGCCAACATCTGAGTACCAGAGACATAAAAGGCTCTACCACAATGTCAACCGGGCGTAGCTGTTGCATTACGAGTTAAACTTGACTTTATGCAAGTTAGGACTCACATACATTTCAAAAGGAAAGGAGGCCTCAAACCTGCTCAGCGATTACCTGCATGTGCATTCTCCACCCTGAGCAGCTTCCCGGGACATACCTGTATCAGTAAAGGTATGGAAAGAGAACAACTTGTGTGTGACTGACTTATTATCTGCACCCTGCAACACCATTGACTTTGAGGGAACAGTCCCACCCGTGGGGGACTTAACATCTAGCTGCCTAGTAACATCCCCTCAGAAGAATTACCCTGCAGCGCTGGTTATATTGATCAGAAACCACAGGTGGCGTCACGAACTATTACTATAATCCCCTGTAAATATTCCCCCATTGTATGAGCGCCCAGGGCCACGGACCGAGCTCTGCTGCCAGTGACATTCCCCATAGACTTCCATGGGCTCGGTGCCGAGTACCCCATAGCCCTGGTACCCATGCGCGCATCACTTTCTGTGAGTAACTACACTTCTGCAAACAAGATATTAATCTGTCTTTACATCTCTGTTCTTCCCGTTCAATCAGCTTCAAGCTCTGCTTGCTCATCTTGTTCGGTATATCATGCTATACCAGTCTTCTCATACTGTCCAGCAAGTCCAGCATCACTGTATCATTGCCTTTGTCTGTGCTGCTCACTGTTATGATTTGGTAGCTGAGGAGAGCAGGCAAAAACGGCAATACACCAGAGAGGTTGGAATCTACTGGATTGCAGTACCCTAACCACCACAACTAAAGGCAGTCGTGGAGCGTACCTACATTGGTCCTAGACGCCTCGTCACAGCCTGAGAGGTTAACTACACCTAAAGATAGAAAGAGGAAAGCTATCTGCCCCGGAGCAGATCCCCAAAGAACATAGGAAGCCCCCAAACATGTAATGGCGGTTAGACAAGAGGAAATACAGACACAGACAGAAAATAGTATGAGCAAACGCTGGGCCCAATCTGCCTAGACAGAAACGGATAGGAAGGATACTTACTGCAATCCAAAAAAAACCCTAAAAAAACCAACGCTACTAATTGCAAAAACACCTGAGATCACACGACCTCTACCACCTAAATTAGTTCTCCGGTGTAACAAAACAAAGCCGCAGCCACTGAAAAAACTGGAAAAGGCAAATGAACAAATAACAGTGGCTCCAGAGGAACTGAGAGGAGCCCAAGCCCCCCAGGGGGGAAACCTGGCTAACCTCACAGAAATGCAGAGAAATATGCAAATGGTAAGCACAAAAACAAAAAGCAGAAAATATCTTATCTGAGAGCAGGAGAAGAGGCAAGACTCAGCAAGTTTCCAAGTGAACCAGGAAACAACGTTGAGACAAGAACAATTGATCACCGGCAACCATGATGGGAGGGAACCTCCCTTATATTCAGCCAGTCTGTAATTCCTGATTGCCAATCCTCATTGAATGGTTCAGCACTGTCTGCAACCACCAGAGGGAGCTTCTGCTCAGAATTCATTTCTAACACATTCACAACAGCTCACTATGACATACGACTTAGAGAATCTACCTCACCAGGTTTTCCTATAACATTTTGGTACTCATATAGTCAAGGTTCCTTGATGAATCTGCACTATCATGGGAGAATGTCTTGTACCTCTAGTCATTGATTCAATTTGATATTCTCTACAAGTATATGAAAAATGTGGTACACTTTGCACAATGCGCAACGACCTTGGCACAGAGCATGCCTAGAAAACTCCCCTATTGAAGTCATCTCCAGTCTATTGTTTTCTATGGTCCATGATGCTACTGTAAAGCAGAAGCACAGGCATGATGGCCGCCCCTTTAATGATATACAGAAAATAGAATAAAATGGAATAAAATAATATATAAAAATAAAATAAAAATGGAATTTAAAATGTTTATCTGATTTTAACAAGTATAAAGAATACAGTGATCTCCTTTAGAAATGGTCACCCAGTATTATAACCTGTATCTAATGGAAAAATATCTACATTGCACAAACGTTGACAAGCAATCCATTTACATTATATGTTAATTGACCCATTAACAAATTTTTTCAGAAAACACTCTTGCTTTTTTATGGTAATTGAGTTTAATTGAGGATTGTTAACTGTTAATTGTATGCTGCATAGATTGTGTTGTTAGTATAGCAAGTTCAGAACTGATTATAAAAACATTTGCAAACGTCTTTCGGTAAACTCATTAGCTGGTTCATCACATGCTGTGATTTTGTTTTATCAGATGCATGGAGGGAGCAATGAAACACCTTTTTTTACCCACATTGCTTTCTCCCGTCTACATAAAAAATGGCTGCAGCATGTGTCATGCACTCAGCAAAATGGCACCAGACAAAATAACAGAAATAGACTAGTTGAACATAAAAGCGAGATCAATAAAATAACCATAAATCATTTAAGCAGGCGCAATTTTAGAGGCGTTCTAAAAATGACGCGCCAATTGGGGAACCTTGTCAATACAGATGAGCGAATCGATTTGAAGTGAATGTAATCAGTTACAAATTTCTCCCAAAAATTTAGATTCATCACAATTAGAATTTTTGTGATTTGATTTGCTGGAATACAGGCAAATTCCATCTAATTTAGATCTCACGTAGCATAATGATGTAACGTGTATAATGTCGGGTGATGCTAGGCCTTATGCAACATTATGATGTCCATCGCCTGCAGCTTCATGATGTTTCAAGAGGACCAGACAATAGAGATGATCAAATAATTTTTTATATTCAGTTTCGACAACCTAATCACATTTTTTTAAAAAATTTGATTCACTTTGAATCAATTCATCACAAATTGCAATACTGCGAGGCCTCTAATGTTACTGAAAATTCATCAGTAAGGAGAGTAAACACGTTCTTCTCCACGGTATTCACGATGGAAAAAGAAATGCTAGGTGAAATGCCAAGAGACAAAGAAAACCCTATATTAAGGGTCACCAATCTAACCCAAGAAGAGGTGCGAAACCGCTAAATAAGATTAAAATAGCTAAATCTCCTGGTCCGGATGGCATACACCCACGGGTACTAAGAGAACTAAGTAATGTAATAGACAAACCATTATTTCTTATATTGGAGATAACGGCACCTTGCAAATTATTGCATTCCAACCTATAGGTGTCCTAAAAATTGAACAGATCCACCTATTTGGACTCAGAATCAGTCCATCCTTCATAAACTAAGGAATCCCTTATTTTCTATTGAGGGATGGTCTCTGTTGTAAACGTGTATTTTATTGTTTGCCTAGCCTGTGTCCTCAGGAGTCTCCCCTGTAACTAGACAGGTGAAGGAGGACCAGGGTGAGCCATTGAGGAGTGGGGGGTGCCACTATTGTTATACTAATGGATGCCAACCTCCACTGGTAGGCAGGGGCTTGATATAGGGTCAGTTTTTTCACAATCTAATCTGGCCATACCTCTACTTATAGAAATTAATTTGAATATAGAAGCAATTCTGAAAGAATTGGGGTTGGTCTTTGGTACCTGTCATAGGACTATATGTGGGCGCCACTTTTGTGATCCTAGGGTGCCAACCTCCGAGGCTGTGGATTTAGAATCCTGTGTGTATTACAAGCATTCCAATTTAACAATTTAGGTATTTTTTTTAAAGAGGATATTATGTTAACTGTATTTTACTCTATAATTTCATATACACAGAGATGGCGGCTTCCTAGCAGAAACTGGGCAGCATGGTGGCTCAGTGATTAGTCCTGGGTTCAAATCCCACTAAGGACAACATCCGCAAGGAGTTTGTATGTTTTCCCCATGTTTGCGTGGGTTTCCTCCGGGTTCTCCGGTTTCCTCCCACACTCCAAAGACATCCTGATAGGGAATTTAGATTGTGAGCCCCATTGGGGACAGCATGATAATGTGTGCAAACTGTAAAGTGCTGCAAAATATGTTAGTGCTGTATAAAATAAAGATTATTATGAGCATGTCTCTTCTTGTAATTGCTTCAAAGTTACCGAACCCTGAAGTATAGATATGGTGTGTTAAGTTGTCAAATTGGACAATAGTAAAACAGGTGTGCAAAAACAGATGCCGAAAAGTGCACAGTTAAATATATACTTTTTATACATTTTTAATTAACAAAGAAAATAGCTGAATTTACAACTCAAAATTAAAAAATGTATATTTATCTTTAGGTTCATCAGTCCATTGCCTGATGAAGAGACCTGAGTAGTCTCGAAAGCTTGCAATTTGTTACCATCTTTTCAGTTAGCCATTAAAAGTATCAACCACTGAGGACTCTCAAGTCTAAATATTTTTCTATTTATCTTTATTAATACAAAAAATATATATGGGTAGGGTTGGAAGAAACAAATGCTCAGGGAGCGAAAAAAGGACTCAATACAATGGGAACAGATGGATAAAAATAAAGTCAAATACAGCAAGAAAATATATTCATAAATAACTACCAATGAGGTAACATGCTGTACAATATACATAAAAAAATCAAATAATAAGTGGGTCCTCATGCAAAAATAATTGATAAAGCAGGAATAACAAACAAGAAGAATAAATAAAGTTCCTGTGCAAAAGGAGTCCCTGAAAAAATTAATAGGTGGTAATCACAATTGTCAATAAAAATTAGTGTAATAACCAATTTATCTGTGTCATAATGTCACATAGCCAAAGTGCCAATGCAGATCACTGCTAACTATAGTATTCAGCGTTAGTGCAATATCAAGGGACAATAATATAAAGTGGCTTGTGCAAACAAAGAGGTGAATACCTACAAAAAAGGTGGTAATGAAGACCCACGAGCTGTCCCAAGGATGCGTCCACCCTGATGCGTCCAACCCCTGATGAAGGCAAGCTCCGAAACGCGCGTCGGGGTGAATGCATCCTTGGGACAGCTCGTGGATTGTAGATTGTAAGCTTGCGAGCAGGGCCCTCATTCCTCTTGGTATCTGTTTTGATCTGTGTTTATTGTTATGCTTATAGAGTGCTTTCAGTGGGAGAAGCAAAATAGGAATCTTGTGAGTATGATACCTTTTAATGGCTAACAAAATATAGTTTAAGATCTTAGAGGGCGAGCTTTCGAGACTGCTTACGTCTCTTCATCAGGCTGGTATAGCAAAATATTTGAAGAAACCAAATTATATACAGTGAAAAGCAAAGGCATGGTGTGATACATGGACATTTAAATAAACAAACACTGAAATAAACAAACACTGAGCTTAAAGAGAGAATCCTTAATTAGGTAAGATTAGATAAGTGGTGTGAAAGTTTCATGGACCCCATATGCATGTGAGATCAAAGGACTGATGGTGTCTCCATTGTTTTTGGAGGAAGTTGCTCAGATTTGGTAATGCGACATGAAACCTCCTGACAAATTGAGTCCTGTGTGAATAGAATCAAAGATGTTAATGAATTTGCTTTCCCAAACTCTGCGATGGTTTTGCGATTGGAAATTGCCTCTTAGGACTGAAATTTCATATTGTCTATTTTGTCCTGGACCATAGCATTTGATATTGAGCCCTGGGATTGTTTCTTTGTCGCTAATCGTAATAGCGATATGAACCCTATCACCTTGCTCTCAACGACTCTGCTGTACTCCCAAACATAGAGGTCCACACAGGAAAATATTACATAGAAGGATAAATAGGTCAGAAGACGACGAGCGAGATCACAGCAGGAAGCTCGTCGCTGGAAGCTGCCGCACTGAACAATATCGCTAACGGGATCGCTAAATAGTGACGTTTTTTAGCGATCCCGTTAGCGATATTGTTTAGTGTGGCATACCCTTTAGAATGAAAATTTTCATATTGTCTATGTTGTTGTCCTGGACCACAGAAATGTTTAGCCACTGGTAGATGGGTTTTTTTGTCTGTAATCGTATGACGATGAGACCTCATCCTTGCTCTCAATCTCTGTCCTGTTTCTCCAACATAGAGGCCACCCACAGGACATATATTGCATAGAATTAAATATACCACATTAGAGGAGGAACATGTGAATGTCCCGGGGATCTTATAGTTTTGCTGTGTGTTGGGGATTTGGATCTTGTCGCTGGTTTCTATATGACTGCAAGTTTTGCATCTTCTCCCATTGCAAGGATATGTCCCTCTTGGTGAATCTGAGGGCATTGAACTTCGGATCATGATGTTTCTTAAATTTGGAGGTTGCCTGTAACACAGCAAGGGGGGTCTTTGAATAATATTTTTAACTGGTCGTCCTTGTGTAGTATATGGTGAAGTTTTTTAGCCGTTTTTCTCAGTATTTCAAGCTGTGGGTTGTAGGTCACTACCAGAGGTACACGGTGATTTTCCTCTCTTTTCCTGTATTGAAGTAGTTGACTTCCAGGGATCCTTGTGGCCCTAGTGATCTGGTCCTCAATGGAGGTGGGATGGTAACCTTGAATTAAAAATGACATTTTAAGTTGGGTTAGGTGTTTATCCCTGTCCTTAGGACTGGAACAGATACGGTTGTATCTGAGGGCCTGGCTGTAGACAATGGACTTTTTAATGTGTTTAGGATGGAAGCTGTCCCATCTGAGGTATGTGGGACGGTCAATTGGTTTCCGATACACTGATGTTTGGAACAAACCATTTTGGATTTTTATGGTGGTGTCTAAGAAGTTGATTTTTGTTTTTGAGTGGTCCAATGTCAAGTTTATGGTAGGATGAAATTTGTTGAATTTGTCATGGAAATCTAGAAGTTCTTGTTCAGACTCAGTCCAGACTATTAAGATGTCATCAATGTAACGGAAATAGGCAAATGGTTTGATGGAGCAGGATGTTAAGAAGTCATTTTCCAGTTTAGCCATGAAGAGGTTGGCATACTGGGGTGCCATTTTACTTCCCATAGCGGTGCCGGTGCGTTGTAGATATAGCTCCTCACCGAAAGAGAAAAAGTTGTGTGTGAGGATGAATCTGGTGAGTGTTATTACAGACTCGGACGGGATCCCATTGGCCTCAAGAAACATTCGGCAGGCAGTTAGTCCATCTTCGTGTGGGATGTTAGAATATAAGGATTCGACATCCATCGTGGCTAAGATGGTGCTGTCGGGGAGGGAACCTGTCGTGGATAGCTTATTTAGCAGGTCTGTAGTGTCCTGTATATAGCTGGCTGTCTTCCTTACCAGCGGCTTAAGGATGTTTTCTACCCACCCTGAGATTTCTTCAGTGAGTGTTCCCACCCCTGAGATGATTGGCCTCCCTGGGTTGCCTGGCTTATGAATCTTGGGAAGCATATAGAAAGTTCCCATCCTTGGATTCTCAGGTATTAAGTCCAGAAGGTTTATGGAGTCTGTACACAGACATTTGATGACTTTTTTCAACTCCCTCAAATATTTTGGAGTTGGGTCATCATCCAGTTTGGTATAGTACTGTATATCCATCAGTTGTCTGTGTGCCTCTTTGATGTAGTCGGTTGTATTGAGGAGAACTATGGCACCACCTTTATCCGCAGGCTTAATAGTGATCTCCCTGTTGTTCTTAAGGTCGTAAATGGCCTTTCTTTCATGCAAACTGATATTAAATGTTTTCTTTGCTTTTTTATCCAATATCGTGGACTGCACCGAATGTCTAAATGAGTCAATATATTGGTCCAAAATGATGTTGCGGCCAGAAGGAGGTGTCCAGTCAGAGTTTTTCTTATTCTTTAGTCTGACTTGAGTTTGGCTGCTCAGAAGCCCCAAGTCCTCTTTGACAGAGAAGAACTCCTTCAGTCTAAGTCTCCTGAAATATTGTTCCATGTCACTACAAAGTTCTGTTTTGTCTAGAGATTTTGTAGGACAGAATGTGAGACCTCTGGAAAGTACATTGAGTTCTAGGTTAGTGGGTTTGTAGGAAGATAAATTAATAACACAGCTGACTTTACCTGTGTCCTTTTGGCGGTTTTGCCTCTTGCTGTCGTGTTCAGGAGGAGCTTGACTGTTGCTGGAATATAGTCCTGCTTTCAGTCGAAGTCTGTGGAGTTTCTTTTTCTTGTTGTATATTAGGTACGACTGCAGAGTAGTATAGTAAAGCTGCATTTTCTGCTGTGTGTCACCAGAAATTGTACTCCTTAAAGATATTATTTCCATTTGGACCTTTTTCTTGGTGCTGTAGAAAACATGAATAAGGTGGTTCCGTAGTCTCTCCGACGTCCTGTGGCAGAGGTGTTGTGAATAATGAGTATTGTAAGTATTCCGAATAGGATTCTTTAAGCTTAGTCCTTTGGGTATTAAGTGTTCCTTCTTGCATCTGGTTAAAAAGAAGATGTCACTGTCCAGTTGTGCCAGTTTCTTCAAACGGTTTTTCAGTTCCATAGATGTACGGTACATTCTGGTATCCTCCATTTAGATAAACGAAAAAAGATTGGTTTGGTACCGTGTTAGCCAGTAGAAAAAAAACATATAGAGTGCTTTCAGTGGGAGAAGCAAAATAGGAATCTTGTGAGTATGATACCTTTTAATGGCTAACAAAATATAGTTTAAGATCTTAGAGGGCGAGCTTTCGAGACTGCTTACGTCTCTTCATCAGGCTGGTATAGCAAAATATTTGAAGAAACCAAATTATATACAGTGAAAAGCAAAGGCATGGTGTGATACATGGACATTTAAATAAACAAACACTGAAATAAACAAACACTGAGCTTAAAGAGAGAATCCTTAATTAGGTAAGATTAGATAAGTGGTGTGAAAGTTTCATGGACCCCATATGCATGTGAGATCAAAGGACTGATGGTGTCTCCATTGTTTTTGGAGGAAGTTGCTCAGATTTGGTAATGCGACATGAAACCTCCTGACAAATTGAGTCCTGTGTGAATAGAATCAAAGATGTTAATGAATTTGCTTTCCCAAACTCTGCGATGGTTTTGCGATTGGAAATTGCCTCTTAGAATGAAAATTTTCATATTGTCTATGTTGTGTCCTGGACCACAGAAATGTTTAGCCACTGGCCATCAGTCCTTTGATCTCACATGCATATGGGGTCCATGAAACTTTCACAC
Organism: Oophaga sylvatica; assembly: GCA_033576555.1. Lineage (NCBI taxonomy): Eukaryota > Metazoa > Chordata > Amphibia > Anura > Dendrobatidae > Oophaga > Oophaga sylvatica. Next base: position 516,153,169 of record JARQOD010000005.1, read on the forward strand.
CACTTATCTAATCTTACCTAATTAAGGATTCTCTCTTTAAGCTCAGTGTTTGTTTATTTCAGTGTTTGTTTATTTAAATGTCCATGTATCACACCATGCCTTTGCTTTTCACTGTATATAATTTGGTTTCTTCAAATATTTTGCTATACCAGCCTGATGAAGAGACGTAAGCAGTCTCGAAAGCTCGCCCTCTAAGATCTTAAACTATATTTTGTTAGCCATTAAAAGGTATCATACTCACAAGATTCCTATTTTGCTTCTCCCACTGAAAGCACTCTATATGTTTTTTTCTACTGGCTAACACGGTACCAAACCAATCTTTTTTCGTTTATCTAAATGGAGGATACCAGAATGTACCGTACATCTATGGAACTGAAAAACCGTTTGAAGAAACTGGCACAACTGGACAGTGACATCTTCTTTTTAACCAGATGCAAGAAGGAACACTTAATACCCAAAGGACTAAGCTTAAAGAATCCTATTCGGAATACTTACAATACTCATTATTCACAACACCTCTGCCACAGGACGTCGGAGAGACTACGGAACCACCTTATTCATGTTTTCTACAGCACCAAGAAAAAGGTCCAAATGGAAATAATATCTTTAAGGAGTACAATTTCTGGTGACACACAGCAGAAAATGCAGCTTTACTATACTACTCTGCAGTCGTACCTAATATACAACAAGAAAAAGAAACTCCACAGACTTCGACTGAAAGCAGGACTATATTCCAGCAACAGTCAAGCTCCTCCTGAACACGACAGCAAGAGGCAAAACCGCCAAAAGGACACAGGTAAAGTCAGCTGTGTTATTAATTTATCTTCCTACAAACCCACTAACCTAGAACTCAATGTACTTTCCAGAGGTCTCACATTCTGTCCTACAAAATCTCTAGACAAAACAGAACTTTGTAGTGACATGGAACAATATTTCAGGAGACTTAGACTGAAGGAGTTCTTCTCTGTCAAAGAGGACTTGGGGCTTCTGAGCAGCCAAACTCAAGTCAGACTAAAGAATAAGAAAAACTCTGACTGGACACCTCCTTCTGGCCGCAACACTCATTTTGGACCAATATATTGACTCATTTAGACATTCGGTGCAGTCCACGATATTGGATAAAAAAGCAAAGAAAACATTTAATATCAGTTTGCATGAAAGAAAGGCCATTTACGACCTTAAGAACAACAGGGAGATCACTATTAAGCCTGCGGATAAAGGTGGTGCCATAGTTCTCCTCAATACAACCGACTACATCAAAGAGGCACACAGACAACTGATGGATATACAGTACTATACCAAACTGGATATGACCCAACTCCAAAATATTTGAGGGAGTTGAAAAAAGTCATCAAATGTCTGTGTACAGACTCCATCAACCTTCTGGACTTAATACCTGAGAATCCAAGGATGGGAACTTTCTATATGCTTCCCAAGATTCATAAGCCAGGCAACCCAGGGAGGCCAATCATCTCAGGGGTGGGAACACTCACTGAAGAAATCTCAGGGTGGGTAGAAAACATCCTTAAGCCGCTGGTAAGGAAGACAGCCAGCTATATACAGGACACTACAGACCTGCTAAATAAGCTATCCACGACAGGTTCCCTCCCCGACAGCACCATCTTAGCCACGATGGATGTCGAATCCTTATATTCTAACATCCCACACGAAGATGGACTAACTGCCTGCCGAATGTTTCTTGAGGCCAATGGGATCCCGTCCGAGTCTGTAATAACACTCACCAGATTCATCCTCACACACAACTTTTTCTCTTTCGGTGAGGAGCTATATCTACAACGCACCGGCACCGCTATGGGAAGTAAAATGGCACCCCAGTATGCCAACCTCTTCATGGCTAAACTGGAAAATGACTTCTTAACATCCTGCTCCATCAAACCATTTGCCTATTTCCGTTACATTGATGACATCTTAATAGTCTGGACTGAGTCTGAACAAGAACTTCTAGATTTCCATGACAAATTCAACAAATTTCATCCTACCATAAACTTGACATTGGACCACTCAAAAACAAAAATCAACTTCTTAGACACCACCATAAAAATCCAAAATGGTTTGTTCCAAACATCAGTGTATCGGAAACCAATTGACCGTCCCACATACCTCAGATGGGACAGCTTCCATCCTAAACACATTAAAAAGTCCATTGTCTACAGCCAGGCCCTCAGATACAACCGTATCTGTTCCAGTCCTAAGGACAGGGATAAACACCTAACCCAACTTAAAATGTCATTTTTAATTCAAGGTTACCATCCCACCTCCATTGAGGACCAGATCACTAGGGCCACAAGGATCCCTGGAAGTCAACTACTTCAATACAGGAAAAGAGAGGAAAATCCCCAGTGTACCTCTGGTAGTGACCTACAACCCACAGCTTGAAATACTGAGAAAAACGGCTAAAAAACTTCACCATATACTACACAAGGACGACCAGTTAAAAATATTATTCAAAGACCCCCCCTTGCTGTGTTACAGGCAACCTCCAAATTTAAGAAACATCATGATCCGAAGTTCAATGCCCTCAGATTCACCAAGAGGACATATCCTTGCAATGGGAGAAGATGCAAAACTTGCAGTCATATAGAAACCAGCGACAAGATCCAAATCCCCAACACACAGCAAAACTATAAGATCCCCGGGACATTCACATGTTCCTCCTCTAATGTGGTATATTTAATTCTATGCAATATATGTCCTGTGGGTGGCCTCTATGTTGGAGAAACAGGACAGAGACTGAGAGCAAGGATGAGGTCTCATCGTCATACGATTACAGACATAAAAACCCATCTACCAGTGGCTAAACATTTCTGTGGTCCAAGACACAACATAGACAATATGAAAATTTTCATTCTAAGAGGCAATTTCCAATCGCAAAACCATCGCAGAGTTTGGGAAAGCAAATTCATTAACATCTTTGATTCTATTCACACAGGACTCAATTTGTCAGGAGGTTTCATGTCGCATTACCAAATCTGAGCAACTTCCTCCAAAAACAATGGAGACACCATCAGTCCTTTGATCTCACATGCATATGGGGTCCATGAAACTTTCACACCACTTATCTAATCTTACCTAATTAAGGATTCTCTCTTTAAACTCAGTGTTTGTTTATTTCAGTGTTTGTTTATTTAAATGTCCATGTATCACACCATGCCTTTGCTTTTCACTGTATATAATTTGGTTTCTTCAAATATTTTGCTATACCAGCCTGATGAAGAGACGTAAGCAGTCTCGAAAGCTCGCCCTCTAAGATCTTAAACTATATTTTGTTAGCCATTAAAAGGTATCATACTCACAAGATTCCTATTTTGCTTCTCCCACTGAAAGCACTCTATATGTTTTTTTCTACTGGCTAACACGGTACCAAACCAATCTTTTTTCGTTTATTGTTATGCTGTAATGTCTATTGTTTGTACAAGTCCCCTCTATAATGTAAAGTGCTGCGGAATATGTTGGCGCTATAGAAATAAAATTATTATTATTATAAATGGGTTATTACACTAATTTTTATTGACAATTGTGATTACCACCTATTAATTATTCTTAGGGATTCCTGAAAAATTTCTACATTTCTGGTTTTTATCCAGTCAAGATGGGGTGCATTAATGAGAAAAAAATGAACTTTTCTGAATTTACCAAATGGCTGCAATGAAACAAAGAGTGAAAAATTTAAGAGGCTGAATACTTTCCGTACCCGCTGTATGTGGACCTCAATGTATGAACTTGGCTCCTAGTCTCCTGACACAAACAGCCTCTTTATATGGTTTATGCCTAGGTGTACAGGTCAGGAGACCCGCGGCCAGTCTCTACATCACTGTCCATACGGTGAATCACAGATCTGTGAAACCGGCCTTAAACTGCCAACATGAAATATTGTTTAATTCCACCAAAATTGGCATTTTCTACCGACTTTTATGTCATTTACATGGCGAACTCTGCTGCAACAATTTCAATTTATACTATGAAGAAACTTTGGCCGCAAATAATCACAAGTCTCTTTCCAGAAAAATGAGACGCCTAACACATTCATTTCATAATAACCCCCTGAATATGGTTTATTAACAATTAATTGCATGTTAAATTTTTTAAAACTATTTTTCCAGGGCATTCTCAAAGGAGAAATTATGCACGCCTGTTTGGAAACATTCTTTTATTCTATCTTGAGTAATATAAAGCCCAATGACAAAATGTAGGGACTAAAATTGGAAACTTACAGAGTTGATGATTTTTCATAAAATAAGGGTTTTTCCTCCTATGTGGCACAATCTGGGCGCTTTGAAGTCACTGCGACCTAAAAATAAAGCCATAAAAATACAAGTTTGCATTTTTTGTTTATAATGAAAATCTTTCATGTAATTAACCATACATTGGCTTAATTAGCTTAGAACTTCAGCTTACCAGATTTATTAATAGGAAACTATGGCCTGAGGCATGCCTACAGTGGATTATGTTTGTGCCTTTGAAATATTTCCCAAATCTATTAGAATGACAACATTACACAAGTGTAATTTTTGTCCTTCAGTTTGTAGAATACATTATTGTATTTCTTAAAGGGACAGTAAAGGGAAAAATGTACAATGCATACAAATAGCATCATAATATCATAATTTCCATTGATGCTAATGTAACCCATTCCCGACATGTGATGTACATGTATGTGCCTGACTACCTTCCTGCATTTATGTCCTGTTTCATAAATTCATGCTTCAGAGTCCGAGTATGGACCACTATGTATGTAACCTGAATTCAACAGCCTCATATACTTTATGCCTATGAGGTTGTTGAATGTGAAATTGACTTTAGTGGTTGGACAGAGAGGCCTTAGTCATTCCGTCAGATCCCTCCATGAAGCTTCCTCTTCCAGGGCTAAATTTACAGATGATAAAACAGCTTAACCCCTTTCCGACATCGGGCGTAATAGTACGCCAATGTCGGACTCCTCCCCTGGCTCTGGCGCTGAGCCCACATCTTTCCTGGCACAAGTCAGCTGTTAAAAACAGCTGACATGTGCCTCTAATATCCGCGGGTGGAGTCTCGATCCATCCACAGCTGTTAACTAGTTAAATTCCGCTGTCAATCTCTGACAGCGGCATTTAACGAATTCTTCCGGCAAGCGCCCCGGAAATCCCGCCCATTGTTGATCCCATCACATGATCGTGGGTCACCGATGGGTCTCCAGCAGACCTCTATGGTTGTCACTGCCAGATTGCTATGAGCGCCGCCTGGTGATCGGTGCTCATAACAAGTGATTAATTCTGCTATATACAGGCGATCTGATCATCACCTGTATGTGGCAGAGCCGATCAGACCACCCATGGAGACTATTGAAGCATGCCAAAAGTAAAATGAAATGTTTTAAAAAATATTAAAAAGATAAAAAAATATAAAAGTTCAAATTGACCCCTTTTGCCCCATTCAAAATAAAACAATAAAAAAAATACATATATTTGGTATCGCCGTAATCAGAATCGCCCGATCTATCAATATAAAAAAAGAATTAACTTGATAGCTAAACGGCGTAAGGAGAAAAAAAGTCAAAATGACAGAATTATGTTTTTCTGGTCGCCGCAACATTACATTACAATGCAATAATGGGCGATCAAAAGATCGTATCTGCACCAAAATGGTATCATTAAAAACTTCAGCTCGGCACGCAAAAAATAAGCCCTCACCCAACCTGAGATCACGAAAAATATCCGCAGAATTACCTTCCCATATAAATGTAGGCATTAGCCTAAAAGAGGATTCAAACTAGGCTGGTCTCCAGCAACGAGAATTGCCTTATCGTGGCTGCCGGGTACACATGAATTGGCCAATTTATGCGCTAATTATTCTCAATTTTTCATATTTTCTAGAGCAGTAATGCAATTCATATATCATATATTTCATGTTTGCATGCTATACAGTCATGGCCAAAAGTTTTGAGAATGACACAAATATTAATTTTTACAAAGTCTACTGCTTCACTTTTTCTAATGGCAATTTGCATATACTCCAGAATGTTATAAAGAGTGATCAGCTTAACAGCAATTACTTGCAAAGTCAATATTTGGCTACAAAATGAACTTTATCCCCCAAAACACATTTCAACATCATTGCAGCCCTGCCTTAAAAGGACCAGCTAACCTCTTTTCAGTGATTGCTCCATTAACACAGGTGTGGGTGTTGATGAGGACATGGCTGGAGATCAATCTGTCATGATTAAGTAAGAATGACACCACTGGACACTTTAAAAGGAGGCTGGTGCTTGGCATCATTGTTTCTCTTCTGCTAACCATGGTTATCTCTAAAGAAACACGTGCAGTCATCATTGCAATGCACAAAAATGGCCTAACAGGGAAGAGTATCGCAGCTAGAAAGATTGCACCTCAGTCAACAATCTATCGCATCATCAAGAACTTCAAGGAAAGAGGTTCCATTGTTGCCAAAAAGGCTCCAGGGCGCACAAGAAAGACCAGCAAGTGCCAGGACCGTCTCTTAAAAGTGTTTCAGCTGCGGGATCGGGCTACCAGCAGTGCAGGAATGGCAGCAGGCAGGTGTGAGTGCATCTGCACGCACTGTGAGGCAGAGACTCTTGGAGCAAGGCCTGGTCTCAAGGAGGGCAGCAAAGAAGCCACTTCTCTCCACAAAAAACATCATGGACAGACTGATATTCTGCAAAAGGTACAGGCAGTGGACTGCTGAGGACTGGGGTAAAGTTATTTTCTCTGATGAATCCCCTTTTCGATTGTTTGGGACATCAGGAAAACGCCTCATTCGGAGAAGACAAGGTGAGCGCTACCACCAGTCTTGTCTCATGCCAACTGTTAAGCATCCTGAAACCATTCATGTGTGGGGTTGCTTCTCAGCCAAGGGAATCGGCTCTCTCACAGTCTTGCCTAAAAACACAGCCATGAACATAGAGAATGGTACCAGAATGTCCTCCAAGAGCAACTTCTCCCAACCCTCCAAGAGCAGTTTGGCGATCAACAATGCCTTTTCCAGCATGATGGAGCACCTTGCCATAAAGCAAAGGTGATAACTAAATGGCTCAGGGAACAAAACATAGAGATTTTGGGTCCATGGCCTGGAAACTCCCCAGATCTTAATCCCATTGAGAACTTGTGGTCAATCATCAAGAGACGGGTGGACAAACAAAAACCTAAAAATTCTGACAAAATGAAAGCATTGATTGTGCAAGAATGGACTGCTATCAGTCTGGATTTGGTCCAGAAGTTGATTGAGAGCATGCCAATGAGAATTGCAGAGGTCCTGAAGAAGAAGGGTCAACACTGCAAATATTGACTTGCTGCATTTACTCATTCTAACTGTCAATATAAGCTTTTGTTACTCATATGTTTGCAATTATTATATTTCTGTCTGTGATAAAAACATCTGTCAAACACACATAAAAACCAGAGGGCAGCAGATCATGTGAAAATATAATATTTGTGTCATTCTCAAAACTTTTGGCCATGACTGTAGAGCTACAGAGTGCAACTTTATTTGTTTTTTATATATGGAGATGGCTACTCTTAGTAAGTACCTGTTCACACCTGATTTCTGTTTGGAAATGACGGTCGGTCTTTTGATATGTGAATTTTTCCTCTGACAAAGTCTGAGGAAAAGATAGCATCATGCCCGATTTGAATCCAATATTCAGATCGCGCTCAGCCATGCCAGTCAATGAGTCTGTGGAAAACATCGGACTGCACTCGTATGACATATAATTTTCACAGATTGACAGAATGGAGCAGATTGAGAAATTTTCTTTTCCATCTTCTTCACAACCAAGAAAATAGGATCACATTATTATCACAGAATGTGATTAGCATTCTCTTGGATGAGAGAAAAAACGGTGGTGTGGCCCTGGTCTTACTCTAACCTGCTGAGATATTGGAGGATCTGTCAATCTCTGAAAATATAATGGGGGATTTCGACCTACATCTACATCCATGCCCCTAAACACCCTGCATAGGAGTCTCTGGGTATGTGTGGTCATGTTGCTGCTGCAGACGCTTTTAGGTTCAGTTCTGCCACAATTTATGCGGCATCGGACCCTGTTATGTTTCGGTAGCTGAGGAGTGCAGGTAAAAAAGGCAATACACCAGAGCAGTTGGAATCTATGAGATTGCAGTACCCTGACTAACCACCACAACTAGAGGCAGCCGTGGAGTGTTCCTACGTTGGTCCTAGACGCCTCGTCACAGCCTGAGAAACTAACTACACCTAAAGATAGAAATAGGAAAGCTATCTGCCCCGGAGCAGAACCCCAAAGATAACAGAAAGCCCCCAAACATGTAATGGCAGTTAGACAAGAGGAAATACTGACACAGAAAGAAAATAGTATGAGCAAACGCTGGGGCCCAAACTATCTAAATAGAAAAGGATAGGAAGGGTACTTACTGCAATCCCAGAAAACCCTGAAAAGCACCAACTCTACTAATTTCAAAATCACCTGAGATCACACGACCTCTACCACCTAAATTAGTTCTCTGGTGTAACAAAATAAAAACAGCAGCCACTGAAAAAACTGGAAAAAGCAAAAGAACAAAACTCAGTGGCTGAACTAAACTGAGAGGGCAGAAGCCCCCGGAGGGGACCCTGAAGGCCCCCAAAGAAGTGCAGGACAAAATGCAAAAATATAGCACAAACACAAAAGAAGCAAAAGTCTTATCTGTAAGCAGGAGATGCAGACACGACACAGCAGGCTACAAGGGAAACTGGAATGAAGGATTCAGACCAGAACAATTGATCACCGGCAACCCTGATGGGAAAATGACTCCCTTATATAAGACCAGTCAGTAACACCTGATTCCCAGTCCTCACAATCTTCACTAGCACCGCTTGTAACCACCAGAGGGAGCCTCTGCTCAGAACTCATCTCAAACCCATTCACAACAGTACCCCCCCTTGAGGAGGGGTCACCGAACCCTCATTTGAGCAACCAGGTCGGTCAGGATGAGTTCTATGATACGCACGGATAAGTCTCCTAGCATGGATGTCCGAAGCAAACACCCAAGAATTGTCTTCCTGACCATAACCTCTCCATTTAACCAAATACTGGAGTTTCCGTCTAGAAAAACGAGAATCCAATATTTTCTCAACCACATACTCCAGATTGCCCTCAACCAAAACAGGGTCAGGAGGCACAGCAGCAGGAACCACTGGCTCAACAAACCTCTTCAACAAGGACTTGTGGAACACGTTATGGATCTTAAATGTCCCTGGAAGAAGCAAACGAAAAGAAACAGGATTAATAATCTCCATGATCTTATAAGGTCCAATGAACCTAGGCTTAAATTTAGGAGATTCTACTCTCATAGGAATATTCTTTGAGGACAACCAGACCAAGTCCCCCACTTTAAACCGAGGACCATCAGTCCTATGCCGGTTAGCAAACCGCTGGGCCTTCTCCTAAAGGAGGGACAACCTCTCCACTACCTGATCAATAAAGCAATATAATAGAGGTATACCCCAAAATGTATTTCAATGTATAGCAGCAAAAGAATTGGGGATGTAAAACTTAACATTTAATGAACCTAATGTTAAAAAGGGGACACACAGACAATTACCATCCTCCAAACAAACAGTGAGGATACATGATATAATCAGAGAGTAAAGTCCAATAGGGACTACAAAATATAGGAGATATAAATATAAACCAGACAACTTATAGTTTGCTCTGCACCGCAAGAGCAAAAAATTGACTACCTAAATGCAAGTGTATGCATCGCTTATTTGTAAGTCATTTGTCTGGAACGCAATCAAACGTGTGTGAGACAGTATGTATAAAAGGAATGATCTCACCCATTTGAATGGAGATATGCGCTCCAAAATTCATCTCCTAATAAAATATGCATCTGGTCATTTCCAGAGTAGATAAGGCCCTTTCCCAACGCGTTTCCTCCTTTCAGGATTCATCAGGGGATATGGCGACTAGAGACATCTATATCAAATGCATTGCTCTCATGGGAGAAAAATCATATAACTCCTCCTTATATCAATTAATAAGACACTCCCACCACCATTCAAACCAATCAGTGCAAAACAAAATAATGAATCCCAATCAAACGTGATGTGCATAGTTTTAAAAATACATGCCTGTTCAATGAGCTCATAATCATGTTGAAACGCACGCCACATATAACGAAATGCATATAGCGATCCACCGTTTGCCAAATAGTGATCGCGCGCCCTATATTAGTGTGCGCATGCGCATTTAGTGACTTCCGGTAATCGCATTCATTGGACCGTCGGTCTACTGAGACTACGTCATTGGCGTCCCACTCTGTGATGTAAAAACCACCGCACGCATGCGTGATACAAATTAAGTGGCTTACGATGTATAAATTCAGTTCGCACATTTCAAGAATAACACAGAACGCACAATTGTGTTGTGTCCTATATTGGGACGTTGAATTAAATCGCAAATTGCGACGAAGGTATAACGCTAATATAAAAAGTTGTCACTACACAACAGAAGCATCAAAATACAAATATATTGGGACGTTGAATTAAATCGCAAATTGCGACGAAAGTATAACGCTAATATAAAAGTTGTCACTACACAACAGAAGCATCAAAATACAAATATATTGCGTCCCAAATGGCGTCATTAAATATTATTTTAACCAGTATCACTTATTGCGACCAAAATCATGCCATCTTAGGAGACATTCAATAGTTCACCAAAATCTGACATTAACCATATAGAAACATAAAAAAGGCGCGCAAGATCATTTTAGCTCTTTTAACTCATTCAATACCGTTATTAACACAGACATAGTATACAAATCCCCAAACGAAGAAAATTGGAGATTGATCCTCTCGCACTAAGAGGTAAATCAAAAAAATATATATTCAAGGAGCATCCACATGAGGTGTCCCATGGTACTCCAATCCAAAATATAGATATGGAGAAGAAGGAAAATCCTTCTATGTAGAAAAAATAATAATTGGAGCTTCGGCTGGCTTACCACACTATGGAACGATACTTTGATAATTTCATTGATGTATTTGAGGAAGTTTTAAAGGATATAAAATACATAATCAAATATGGAGACCAGCATCCATAGGTCATAATAAAAATAACATTTCAATTTTGGAAGGGAAAAAAAGGAAAAGAAAAGCCTGACAGACCCCTATCAGGTACCTATTTCCATCCGACCCTACCTTTGCAGCGGAGGTTGGAGCCCTAAATTCCTGCGCAGGTGGCCCCCCGGTCCACGGCGGCTGACCTAACTAATCACCCTGCACGACCCTATACTAGAGAAAGCAGGAGTAGGAAAGTTGTTCATTTAAACCATATGGAGAGACAGTTTTTAGTCGAAAAATCCACTTTGTCTCTCGTTGTAATATTAAATTGTCCCAGTCACCACCACGAATCGGTCTGGGTACTTTATCAATGCCCATGAATTTTATTGCATTAGGGTCCCCCCCATGCTTGAGATTGATAGCCTGGCCACAGGTGTATCCATCTTCCTCGCTATATCTCTCATGTGCTCACCAATTCTCCTCCTGAACTCTCTAATGGTCTTTCCCACATAGATCATACCACATATACAAATAGCCCTGTAAATGACACCTTCACTCCTGCAGTTGATAAAAGAGGTGATCTCAAATTTCCTTGAGTTGTCAGATGCAAAAAATTGTTTGCCAACTTCCATGTTTTTACAGGCAATACAACCACTACATTTGAAACACCCCACAACGTTGGATTTAAGCCATGTTGTTTTTTCAGCATTTACAAAGTGGTCTTGACCAGTCTATCCTTTAAGGACCTCCCTTTACGAAAGGTAATTTGGGGATGACTAGGCAAGAGATCGCCAATGTCCTGATCCATTTCGGATAGGCCAAAGGTTTTTCAAAATCCGCCTTAGATCATCGGCCCCGTTATTATATGTGGTGATAAATCTAAGACCCAGAATTCATCTTCTTGTTTAGGGGATTGAGTCAGTAATTCCATCCTGTTTTTTATTTTGATATCATTATAGGCTCCTTTCAACACATGATTCAGGATAACCTCTATCCAAAAATCTATTTCGTAGATATTTGCTTGATATCTGAAATTATTATCATCTGAGCAATTTCTACGTATCCTTGTATATTGGCCCTTAGGTATACCTTTCTTCTGGGCCAAAGGATGACTGCTCTCCCATCTCAGAAGAGAATTAGTGGCCGTAGGTTTCCTATGAATGCTGGTACTCAGGGGTTTCCATCATAGTTCTTCTCAATAACCACATCGAGGAATGGCAGTTTTGATGGATTCCATTCATATGTGAAACTCAAACCAATGTCATTCACATTTAGACTCCTGACAAATTCAGCAAAAGATTCTCCTGTACCTTTCCAAATGATAAAAAC
>JARQOD010000005.1:516165631-516202576 GCA_033576555.1 Oophaga sylvatica
TGCATACACACTCAAACACCAAAGGAACATAAATGGTCTGGGAAATAAACTCTAACCAAGTTGAGCTTAGAACAACTAAGGAGCTCACAACTAAAGTCTATACAGATTCATTCCTATCTGTGGTCTGCATGAAGGTTTCACTGGCAACTCCTCAAGCAGACAACCAGGAATTTAAAGGAAACCAATCAACAAATAATCAATTGCAGCCGGGAGAAACTGCACCCAGTCCCAGCACCGAGCACAGACAGAATTAACTCCCTAGCTGCCAAACACAAAGAAACAGCAGATCAGCTGTGAGAAGTCAAAATGTGCAACCGCGACGATCTTCGTGGCAATGCGCACATGACAGTACCCCCCCTTCTACGAGGGGCCTCCGTACCCTCAGGGCCAGGCCTGCCCGGGTGAGTTCTGTGGAAGGTCCGAACCAAACGATCTGCGTTAACATCAGACGCAGGGACCCACGTCCTCTCCTCTGGACCATACCCCTTCCAATGCACCAAGTACTGAAGGGACCGGCGATTCAGACGTGAGTCAATGATCTTTGATACTTGAAATTCCAAGTTACCATTGACCAACACAGGAGGAGGAGGTAGAGGTGACGGTATGACTGGTGCCACATACCTTTTAAGTAATGACTTGTGGAACACATTATGAATTTTAAACGTAGGAGGGAGGTCCAGACGAAATGCCACAGGATTAATTATGGAACTGATCCTGTACGGCCCGATGAATCTGGGACCCAGTTTTTCCAGGAGGGCACCTTAAGTTTTATATTCCTGGTAGACAACCATACCAGATCGTTCACATTCAGATCTGGACCAGAAACTCCTCCTATCAGCCATACGTTTGTAACGGTTCCCCATCGCACTCAGATTATTAAATACACCTCTCCACACAGAAGCAAGTGACGACGAGAAACGCTCCTCCTCAGGAACCCCAGAAGGGCCCCCCCCATTGAAAGTACAAAACTGGGGATGGAAACCATATGCCCCAAAAAACGGGGACTTACCAGTGGACTCGCTCCGCCTGTTGTTAAGAGCGAACTCTGCCAGAGGCAAGAAAGAAGACCAGTCCTCTTGATTCTCTGAAACAAAACACCGGAGATATGTCTCTAAGCTCTGATTCAGACGCTCTGTCTGACCATTGGTCTGCGGATGAAAAGCCGGGGAAAATGACAATTGCATCCCCGACGTAAACAAAATGCCCTCCAAAATTTGGACACAAACTGAGACCCCCTATCTGACACCACATCAGAAGGCAACCCATGAAGTCTAACGATCTCCCTAATGAACACCTGCGCCAGAGTTTTAGCATTAGGGAGTGCAGGAAGAGCAACGAAATGTGCCATCTTACTGAACCTGTCAACAACCACCAGTATGACAGTATTCCCTGACGACGGAGGAAGGTCCGTAATGAAGTCCATAGATAAATGAGTCCATGGACGCTCCGGAAGTTTCAAGGTAAAAGGGTCCCAGACGGACGGGTATGAGGGGTTTTAGAGCGAGCACACACCCCACATGACGCGACAAAAGTTATAACATCTTTATTAGCATTAGGCCACCAAAACCGGCGAGAAAGGAGATCTAAAGTAGCCTTACTCCCTGGATGTCCTGCTAGAGCAGAATTATGATGTGCCTCAATAACCTTTTGTCTCAACAGATTTGGGACAAACAGTCTCCCTGGAGGTCCTGCAGGGGCGTCCCCCTGAGCCTCTAACACCTCCTCCTCAAGCTCAGAAAATACAGCCGACACTACCACCCCCTCCTGAAGGATAGGACTCGGGTCATCCGTTTTCCCGGCCCCTGGGAAACTGCGAGACAAGGCATCAGCCTTTACATTCTTAGACCCCGGGCGATAAGTGACGACAAGATTAAACCTGGTAAAAAACAACGACCATCGAGCTTGTCTGGAATTCAGACGCTTAGCGGATTCCAAATACAACAGGTTCTTGTGATCAGTAATAACGGTAACCGGGTGGACTGCCCCCTCCAAAAAGTGACGCCATTCTTCAAAAGCTAACTTAATGGCCAAAAGTTCCCTATTGCCGATATCATAATTCCTTTCGGCGGACGACAATTTCTTAGAAAAGAAAGCGCACGGATGCCATTTACCAGGGGACGGACCCTGGGACAATATAGCACCCACCCCTACGTCAGACGCATCCACCTCCACAATGAACGGCTGAGATGCATCTGGTTGGATGAGAACGGGTGCCGAAGCAAAACATTTCTTCAAAGAGGAAAAGGCTTGGCAAGCTTTGTCCGACCATTTAGAAAAATCCGTCCCTTTTCTTGTCATGTCAGTGAGAGGTTTGATGACAGATGAGAAATTACAAATAAATTTCCGGTAGTAGTTAGCAAACCCCAAAAAACGCTGCAGAGCCTTAAGATCCCCTGGCTGATCCCATTCAAGCACTGCTCTCACCTTTTCAGGGTCCATACGGAAACCGGAGGCTGACACCAAAAAACCCAAAAACTGAAGTTCCTGTACGGCAAATACACACTTCTCCAGTTTGGCGTATAGTTTTATTGTCTCGCAAGATCTGCAACACCTGTCTCACATGCTCCTGATGAGACACAAGATCTGGCGAGTAAATTAAAATGTCGTCCAAATATACAACCACAAACAGCCCCACAAGGTGACGAAAAATGTCATTAACAAAATGTTGGAATACTGCTGGTGCAGTAGTCAGACCAAAAGGCATGACAAGGTTTTCATAATGTCCCTCCGGCATGTTAAACGCCGTTTTCCACTCATCCCCCTCTTTTATCCTAATCAGATTATACGCCCCCCTGAGATCCAATTTAGAGAACCATTTGGCGCCAACAATTTGATTGAAGAGATCAGGAATAAGAGGAGTGGATACGGATCTCGAACAGTAATCCGATTAAGTTCGCGGAAATCCAAGCAAGGCGTAGGCCTCCATCTTTCTTCTTCACAAAGAAGAACCCCGCGGCTACTGGGGAAGATGAAGGTCTAATATGCCCTTTGGCCAGACTTTCAGAAATATAATCTTTCATAGCCTGCCTCTCAGGACCAGAACGATTATACAACCTAGCTTTAGGCAACTTAGCATCAGGAAGGAGATTAATAGAGCAGACATACACGCGATGAGGAGGCAACTCCTGACACCCCTCCTCAGAGAAAACATCCCCAAAATCCTCCAAAAAGGAGGCAATGTACTAGGCACGACCGCACTGATGACTGTGTTCATGCAGTTGCTTTTGCAAAACTCACCCCATTGGCTTATTTCTCTGGACTGCCAATTAATCACAGGGTTATGTTTAACCAACCAAGGAAGTCCCAACACAATGGGAGTAGGTAGACCCTCCAACACATAACAAGATAATTGTTCCCTATGTATTGCCCCTACCCGAAGGTCAATGTTATGAACCTCATGAACAAAGCTACCTTGGCCGAGAGGCCTGGCGTCAATGGAGAATATAGGGATCGGTTTGACCAATACACTCAGATGCATACCTTGAGCCTGAGCAAACTGAGCGTCAACCAGATTAGCCCCGGAACCACTATCAAGAAGAACAGACAATCTCTCCACTCTCGTACCAACTACCACCTCCACTGGTACAAGGAACTGAGAAGAACTGGCGGATGAAATACATACTCCCAGGTTGTCGTCCACCACACAACCTGGGATTAACAGTTTTCCGGCGACTTTTGGCTCAACAAGGCACGGGATGGACATTCTCCAACAAAATGTCCCTCTTTCCCGCAGAAAAAACATCTTCTAGTCCTGCGGCGTACCGCCAATCCCTCCTACGAAATGATGTCCCTCCCAACTGCATAGGCTCATCCGAACAGACAAGGGGAACCTCAACATAAGGGACTTTAGTGGTAGGTGGAGAAACAACAGGGAGTGGGGTTACCTCACCCCTCTCCGAAGCCGTCTATCAGTACGGATAGCTAAGGCCATAGCAGCCTCCAGTGAATGAGGAGACTCATACTGAGCCAAAACGTCTTTTAATTTATCAGAAAGCCCATGACAAAACTGGCTCCTAAGAGCTGGGTCATTCCACTGAGTATCTGTGGCCCATCTACGAAACTCAGAAGCAAATTCCTCTGCAGGACGATCTCCCTGCTGTATCTTACGTAATTTTGTCTCAGCAAGAGAGACCCGATCTGGGTCATCATATACCAATCCCAGGGCAGTAAAAAATTGATCTACAGACAGTAGAGCCGGGGATCCCGGAGGAAGGGAAAATGCCCAGGATTGAGGGTCCCCTTGCAGAAGTGAGATAACAATTCCCACTCTCTGCTCATCACTCCCTGATGATCGAGGCCGAAGCCGAAAATACAATTTACATGCCTCCCGGAAGGTGAAAAATTTGTCTCGCCCACCAGTGAACCTGTCCGGGAGAGCTACTTTAGGTTCAACTCTGGTTTGCTCCAGGGAGACAAAACTTTGGACTTAATGTCCGTCAGCTCCATGGATAATCCCTGCAACTGCAGAGCCAGCTGGGCTACTGGATCCATGGTAACTGGAGATAATTTTTATGGCCAGTGAAAATGTCACGCTGTCTAATGATATGTATACAATGTCAGTAAACTATTAATACAGGAACAACACTCTATACAACAACTAGTATAGCAACATAAGCATGTAAGTATAGAATAGATTTACCTGACACGATATCTGCTGAACTCAGGGTTAATCTTGAGGACTTGATGAGCTGAAACAGGAAAGAGGTGGACCGGGATCTAACCTGACCCTAAACTGGGGTCCTAACTAATCCCTCACCTTGGAGGTACTGATAATGGTTCAGAGGTCCAAGTCTCCAACCTAACCCTGTCTCCTATCAGACCCTGAACCCTGTAATCAGTCCTAAGAAGGATCCTGACTACCACCAAAGGGATATGGGCTGATCTCAGCTAAATACACAGATTAGACATATAAGACAGACAGGATAACACTCGCTTGCATACACACTCAAACACCAAAGGAACATAAATGGTCTGGGAAATAAACTCTAACCAAGTTGAGCTTAGAACAACTAAGGAGCTCACAACTAAAGTCTATACAGATTCATTCCTATCTGTGGTCTGCATGAAGGTTTCACTGGCAACTCCCCAAGCAGACAACCAGGAATTTAAAGGAAACCAATCAACAAATAATCAATTGCAGCCGGGAGAAACTGCACCCAGTCCCAGAACCGAGCACAGACAGAATTAACTCCCTAGCTGCCAAACACAAAGAAACAGCAGATCAGCTGTGAGAAGTCAAAATGTGCAACCGCGACGATCTTCGTGGCAATGCACACATGACAGTACCCCCCCTTCTACGAGGGGCCTCCGTACCCTCAGGGCCAGGCCTGCCCGGGTGAGTTCTGTGGAAGGTCCGAACCAAACGATCTGCGTTAACATCAGACGCAGGGACCCACGTCCTCTCCTCTGGACCATACCCCTTCCAATGCACCAAGTACTGAAGGGACCGGCGATTCAGACGTGAGTCAATGATCTTTGATACTTGAAATTCCAAGTTACCATTGACCAACACAGGAGGAGGAGGTAGAGGTGACGGTATGACTGGTGCCACATACCTTTTAAGTAATGACTTGTGGAACACATTATGAATTTTAAACGTAGGAGGGAGGTCCAGACGAAATGCCACAGGATTAATTATGGAACTGATCCTGTACGGCCCGATGAATCTGGGACCCAGTTTCCAGGAGGGCACCTTAAGTTTTATATTCCTGGTAGACAACCATACCAGATCGTTCACATTCAGATCTGGACCAGAAACTCTCCTCCTATCAGCCATACGTTTGTAACGGTTCCCCATCGCACTCAGATTATTAATACACCTCTCCACACAGAAGCAAGTGACGACGAGAAACGCTCCTCCTCAGGAACCCCAGAAGGGCCCCCCCCATTGAAAGTACAAAACTGGGGATGGAAACCATATGCCCCAAAAAACGGGGACTTACCAGTGGACTCGCTCCGCCTGTTGTTAAGAGCGAACTCTGCCAGAGGCAAGAAAGAAGACCAGTCCTCTTGGTTCTCTGAAACAAAACACCGGAGATATGTCTCTAAGCTCTGATTCAGACGCTCTGTCTGACCATTGGTCTGCGGATGAAAAGCCGAGGAAAATGACAATTGCATCCCCCGACGTAAACAAAATGCCCTCCAAAATTTGGACACAAACTGAGACCCCCTATCTGACACCACATCAGAAGGCAACCCATGAAGTCTAACGATCTCCCTAATGAACACCTGCGCCAGAGTTTTAGCATTAGGGAGTGCAGGAAGAGCAACGAAATGTGCCATCTTACTGAACCTGTCAACAACCACCAGTATGACAGTATTCCCTGACGACGGAGGAAGGTCCGTAATGAAGTCCATAGATAAATGAGTCCATGGACGCTCCGGAAGTTTCAAGGGTAAAAGGGTCCCAGACGGACGGGTATGAGGGGTTTTAGAGCGAGCACACACCCCACATGACGCGACAAAAGTTATAACATCTTTATTAGCATTAGGCCACCAAAACCGGCGAGAAAGGAGATCTAAAGTAGCCTTACTCCCTGGATGTCCTGCTAGAGCAGAATTATGATGTGCCTCAATAACCTTTTGTCTCAACAGATTTGGGACAAACAGTCTCCCTGGAGGTCCTGCAGGGGCGTCCCCCTGAGCCTCTAACACCTCCTCCTCAAGCTCAGAAAATACAGCCGACACTACCACCCCCTCCTGAAGGATAGGACTCGGGTCATCCGTTTTCCCGGCCCCTGGGAAACTGCGAGACAAGGCATCAGCCTTTACATTCTTAGACCCCGGGCGATAAGTGACGACAAATTAAACCTGGTAAAAAACAACGACCATCGAGCTTGTCTGGAATTCAGACGCTTAGCGGATTCCAAATACAACAGGTTCTTGTGATCAGTAATAACGGTAACCGGGTGGACTGCCCCCTCCAAAAAGTGACGCCATTCTTCAAAAGCTAACTTAATGGCCAAAAGTTCCCTATTGCCGATATCATAATTCCTTTCGGCGGACGACAATTTCTTAGAAAAGAAAGCGCACGGATGCCATTTACCAGGGGACGGACCCTGGGACAATATAGCACCCACCCCTACGTCAGACGCATCCACCTCCACAATGAACGGCTGAGATGCATCTGGTTGGATGAGAACGGGTGCCGAAGCAAAACATTTCTTCAAAGAGGAAAAGGCTTGGCAAGCTTTGTCCGACCATTTAGAAAAATCCGTCCCTTTTCTTGTCATGTCAGTGAGAGGTTTGATGACAGATGAGAAATTACAAATAAATTTCCGGTAGTAGTTAGCAAACCCCAAAAAACGCTGCAGAGCCTTAAGATCCCCTGGCTGATCCCATTCAAGCACTGCTCTCACCTTTTCAGGGTCCATACGGAAACCGGAGGCTGACACCAAAAAACCCAAAAACTGAAGTTCCTGTACGGCAAATACACACTTCTCCAGTTTGGCGTATAGTTTATTGTCTCGCAAGATCTGCAACACCTGTCTCACATGCTCCTGATGAGACACAAGATCTGGCGAGTAAATTAAAATGTCGTCCAAATATACAACCACAAACAGCCCCACAAGGTGACGAAAAATGTCATTAACAAAATGTTGGAATACTGCTGGTGCAGTAGTCAGACCAAAAGGCATGACAAGGTTTTCATAATGTCCCTCCGGCATGTTAAACGCCGTTTTCCACTCATCCCCCTCTTTTATCCTAATCAGATTATACGCCCCCCTGAGATCCAATTTAGAGAACCATTTGGCGCCAACAATTTGATTGAAGAGATCAGGAATAAGAGGGAGTGGATACGGATCTCGAACAGTAATCCGATTAAGTTCGCGGAAATCCAAGCAAGGGCGTAGGCCTCCATCTTTCTTCTTCACAAAGAAGAACCCCGCGGCTACTGGGGAAGATGAAGGTCTAATATGCCCTTTGGCCAGACTTTCAGAAATATAATCTTTCATAGCCTGCCTCTCAGGACCAGAAAGATTATACAACCTAGCTTTAGGCAACTTAGCATCAGGAAGGAGATTAATAGAGCAGACATACACGCGATGAGGAGGCAACTCCTGACACCCCTCCTCAGAGAAAACATCCCCAAAATCCTCCAAAAAAGGAGGCAATGTACTAGGCACGACCGCACTGATGACTGTGTTCATGCAGTTGCTTTTGCAAAACTCACCCCATTGGCTTATTTCTCTGGACTGCCAATTAATCACAGGGTTATGTTTAACCAACCAAGGAAGTCCCAACACAATGGGAGTAGGTAGACCCTCCAACACATAACAAGATAATTGTTCCCTATGTATTGCCCCTACCCGAAGGTCAATGTTATGAACCTCATGAACAAAGCTACCTTGGCCGAGAGGCCTGGCGTCAATGGAGAATATAGGGATCGGTTTGACCAATACACTCAGATGCATACCTTGAGCCTGAGCAAACTGAGCGTCAACCAGATTAGCCCCGGAACCACTATCAAGAAGAACAGACAATCTCTCCACTCTCGTACCAACTACCACCTCCACTGGTACAAGGAACTGAGAAGAACTGGCGGATGAAATACATACTCCCAGGTTGTCGTCCACCACACAACCTGGGATTAACAGTTTTCCGGCGACTTTTGGCTCAACAAGGCACGGGATGGACATTCTCCAACAAAATGTCCCTCTTTCCCGCAGAAAAAACATCTTCTAGTCCTGCGGCGTACCGCCAATCCCCTCCTACGAAATGATGTCCCTCCCAACTGCATAGGCTCATCCGAACAGACAAGGGGAACCTCAACATAAGGGACTTTAGTGGTAGGTGGAGAAACAACAGGGAGTGGGGTTACCTCACCCCTCTCCCGAAGCCGTCTATCAGTACGGATAGCTAAGGCCATAGCAGCCTCCAGTGAATGAGGAGACTCATACTGAGCCAAAACGTCTTTTAATTTATCAGAAAGCCCATGACAAAACTGGCTCCTAAGAGCTGGGTCATTCCACTGAGTATCTGTGGCCCATCTACGAAACTCAGAAGCAAATTCCTCTGCAGGACGATCTCCCTGCTGTATCTTACGTAATTTTGTCTCAGCAAGAGAGACCCGATCTGGGTCATCATATACCAATCCCAGGGCAGTAAAAAATTGATCTACAGACAGTAGAGCCGGGGATCCCGGAGGAAGGGAAAATGCCCAGGATTGAGGGTCCCCTTGCAGAAGTGAGATAACAATTCCCACTCTCTGCTCATCACTCCCTGATGATCGAGGCCGAAGCCGAAAATACAATTTACATGCCTCCCGGAAGGTGAAAAATTTGTCTCGCCCACCAGTGAACCTGTCCGGGAGAGCTACTTTAGGTTCACTCTGGTTTGCTCCAGGGGAGACAAAACTTTGGACTTAATGTCCGTCAGCTCCATGGATAATCCCTGCAACTGCAGAGCCAGCTGGGCTACTGGATCCATGGTAACTGGAGATAATTTTTATGGCCAGTGAAAATGTCACGCTGTCTAATGATATGTATACAATGTCAGTAAACTATTAATACAGGAACAACACTCTATACAACAACTAGTATAGCAACATAAGCATGTAAGTATAGAATAGATTTACCTGACACGATATCTGCTGAACTCAGGGTTAATCTTGAGGACTTGATGAGCTGAAACAGGAAAGAGGTGGACCGGGATCTAACCTGACCCTAAACTGGGGTCCTAACTAATCCCTCACCTTGGAGGTACTGATAATGGTTCAGAGGTCCAAGTCTCCAACCTAACCCTGTCTCCTATCAGACCCTGAACCCTGTAATCAGTCCTAAGAAGGATCCTGACTACCACCAAAGGGATATGGGCTGATCTCAGCTAAATACACAGATTAGACATATAAGACAGACAGGATAACACTCGCTTGCATACACACTCAAACACCAAAGGAACATAAATGGTCTGGGAAATAAACTCTAACCAAGTTGAGCTTAGAACAACTAAGGAGCTCACAACTAAAGTCTATACAGATTCATTCCTATCTGTGGTCTGCATGAAGGTTTCACTGGCAACTCCCCAAGCAGACAACCAGGAATTTAAAGGAAACCAATCAACAAATAATCAATTGCAGCCGGGAGAAACTGCACCCAGTCCCAGAACCGAGCACAGACAGAATTAACTCCCTAGCTGCCAAACACAAAGAAACAGCAGATCAGCTGTGAGAAGTCAAAATGTGCAACCGGACGATCTTCGTGGCAATGCACACATGACACCGAGCTGGGAAAATGGCGTCTTGTAAGCTGTAAATCCCAAGAAGCCTACCGCCTAGAAGATGGAGAGTGGTGGGGCAGGAAACCTGTGGAACCCTTTTCTATCACAGGATCCAACTGTCTCTATGTCATGATGACGTGGATAAAGTTGAAAGTAGCATTCGTCTAGAGATCCGTAATACACTGCCAGAAGTCTGGAGCATGAAAGCTGCCCTGGTTCTTCACTATCAGCAATGACACTTTTTTTCCTTTGGAATTTTTTTTAAGCGTGGAATTGATTTCCTTTCATCTAGTGCACATGTAAACTGTTGCTCCATTCACAGGAGGCTTTGGGATCCCCATGCTTGTTATTGGTGAGATGTCAGCAGCCGGTCTCATAGCATAACGTACATTTATCATCTAAACTTTATGTTCCTATATGTTGTTTATGGGACAACCTTTTTAAAGGGAACCTGTCACGTGAAAAAAAACATTATTAACATGCAGATATGGGGTTAATCTGCAAGTTAATAGATTTCTCAACCTAACCGGAAGACCCAACACCGGGAAGAAATTCATTTTATTCCCCCAGGCAGAAATCAGGTATCAGTCACGAGGGTGGTGCCGACGCAGGTTCAGTCACGACTCTGTGAATAAGAGGTTAGCGGTTGTAACTGCACCACAGCACCGTTTGACAGCCAACTCTAATGCTGATGCTGCTGTCAGTCAATGCCGGGGGTGAGGTTAGAGCCGCCTTCCCTATACACAGAGCGGTAAATGAATCCATTCTGATATCACCCTGTGACTGAAGTATGATTGTTGCTTTGAGGAATAAAATTTATTTCCTACTGGCAGCGGGGCTCAAATTCGAGTGCCGGGCAGGTTGAGGAAGCTATTAACTTGCAGGTTAGCTTCATTTCTGTAGCTGTTTTCATGTGACCTTGAAATTCACTTTTCTTCTCCCTTTACTAAAATTCTAATTGTATTTTGACACCATTCCAATATTATGCAGACAATCTGGGATCAAAGACTCTTAGGGCTGTTTAGTAATAAGGACAGGAAAGGATATGTTTGCTTTAAACCAAAAATAAAATGTAAAGTTTTCCTAATGTACCTTAAAAATAATGTGAAAGTAAAGAAAAATAAATAAGTAAAAGCACAATAAAAAAATATTGAAACAAAAAAAGAATCTGAGTTTATTAAAAGATGCTAAATAATAGAAATCATATTTGGCATTTCAAAGCTCAAATAGAGAAATGACTTTATACATTCCTTAAAATGAAATTATAAATGAATGATGCGTAAATCTGAAATGTCTGCAAAATGTACCCGAACAATAAATATCCTTGACCTAAACTAAATAAAAACTTTACAAAATTCCTTCTTAATGGAGTAAAGCAGAGCACAGCAGGTGAATTATGGTGGATTTCGGAAGAAAAGGAAGAGAATTTAGTGATTGATCTGCCATCTGTTTTTAGCATACCATTTTTGTGACTCAAACATAAAAATCTATTATTTAGAGGAGACAGCAAGGAAGCCGAAATCATAGAATGAAAAACTCTTATAATGAGACGGCACAACATTGAAATGATTGATTGTTTCTTTGGTACTTGAGTTGTGGCACATTGTAGACCGGGGTGACGTAGAAATAACAAGTCTGCCTGTGATATAAATTTTCTGATAGAAAAACCAATGATTTGTGAAGGGAACAAGACTGAATTTGTACAACTTTTCTTACTCTCAACTTGTTTTTTTTTTCTTAAAGTGCCCTCTATTTTCAGCATCTGTTCAAAGATGAGCCGATCTTAACAGAAGCAATGCATGAGAAATGTGCACAGCATTAATCGTGCGCAATGCACATATATCCAGATAAGTGAGTGCAACAGAAGCCCAAGAGACCTGATTAGGATTGCGGTCAAATTCAGCCTGGAGAGACAGAAAGAGATGGAGAGAGAGTGCAAAGTAGACTTGGAACTTATAAATGGTTAAACCCAAATTTGTCCTGTCCAGAAACACTAGTGACCTGAAGATTTAGGACTAATCTGCAGGTAAATAACGTTCAAATCCTGTCTGGCTACTTTACTAGAAATGCGGCCACAGGGAGAAAATAAACTATATCTTCCATGCGGCCGCTCACTTCCTGTCATCAGGGAGCTGCAGGAAGTGGTTACAATCACCACTCGGTATACTGCAAGAGTGTTGTAATCACTCTGATTGACAGTGTGCTCTGCAGCGTGTGTGTGCAGAGCAAACTGTCAATCAATGTGTTGTGTAGAGATTACCGTGCGCTCACAGTTTACCAAGTGATGACTCTAACCACTCCATGCACCGCCCCTATGACTGGAATTGAGCAGCTGCATGGATGATATAATGTAATTTCTTCCTAAGGCAGCCAGGCAGGATTTATACGCTATTTACCTGATATGACAGGTTACCTTTCAAGTCATAAATAATAGAAGCTCAAAATTTTCAGCATATTTTAAATCAAAGCAATTTCTTTTACAGGGACTCTGTCAGCACAGAATAACTGTTCTTACCAAGTACACGCGCTCGGTGCACTCTTGGAGTGGCCAACATTTAAGAGCTCCATCCCACCTACTTGCTTCTCTCCATCTCCACCATTCTCATCTTTGACAGTTTTGGCTTTATAGAGCCAGAGAAGGGAACAGGTAGATGGAAGACAATTAGGTGGGAAGGTGCACTTAAAGGGACTCTGTCAGCACAGAATGACTGTTCTTACCAAGTACACGCACTCAGTGCGCCCATGGCGTGGCCAACAGTTTAGAGCACTGTCCCACCTACTTGTTTTTTCTCCATCTCCCACCCTTCTCTTCTTTGACAGGGAAGAGGTAGATGGAGGATAATTAGGTGGGAAGGTGCACTTAAAGGGAATCTGTCAGCACAGAATGACAGTTTAAACCAAGTAGAGGTGCTTGGTGCACCCTTGTCATGGCTAAACATTTAAGAGCACCATCCCACCTACTTTTTTTCCTTCTCTCTCCAACCCTTCTTTTCTTTGATTGACAGCTCTTGCTTTATAGAGCCAGAGAAGGATGGGGATAGATAACAAACAAGTAGGTGGGATGGTGCACTCAAACGTTTGGCCACACCATAGTGCATCGAGCACCTGTACTTGGTTTGAACAGTCATTCTGCCAGACTCACTTTACTATCCAAGTCAGTGTAATCTTAAAGAGTAACTACTTTTTTACTTATCCTCCAGGCATTGCAAAGTTATACAATTTTGTAATATACTTAATTACCTTATTTTTCTTCCTCCTCTCCCAAAACACTATGCTGAAACACTGTTTCAATGCCCTGTTCTTGCTCCATTAGAAGCTGCTTTCAACTGCTGCTCAGCAAGATCCATACACTACATTCTAACAGTCTGTGTATGGGAATTCCCAGACTTAACTAAGGGGGTGGGATGCAGAGAGGCTTTCACAGGGAAAGTTCTTCCCATAGCAGACTGAATATAGTGTATTGCTATTGCCAAACAACAGATAAAAGCATATTCTAAAGGTGCATAAACTGGGCATTGAAACAGCACTGCATTGTGTTTGGGAGAGAAGAAATCAAACTAAGGCAATGAAGTAAGTTTTAAGAATGCACAACCTTGCAATACCTGAAGGATAATTAAAAAGTAAAAAAGGTTTTAGCTACTCTTCAACAAAAAAAGGTGTATTACAGAAATATACATTATTTGC
Source organism: Oophaga sylvatica (assembly GCA_033576555.1). Lineage (NCBI taxonomy): Eukaryota > Metazoa > Chordata > Amphibia > Anura > Dendrobatidae > Oophaga > Oophaga sylvatica. The sequence continues at coordinate 516,179,534 of JARQOD010000005.1, forward strand.
TGTACATACAGTGCCTTGAAAAAGCATTCATACCCAGTGAACTTTTCCACATTTTTTCATGATACATCCACCAACCTAAATTGCACTTTTATGTGATATACCAACACTAAGTAGCAAGTATTTGTGAAGTATAAAGAAAATAATGCATGGTTTTCTAAATATTTTAAAAATATAAATCTGAAAAATTGTGACGTGCATTTGTATTTACCCCCTGAGTCAATACTTTGTAGAACCATATTTCACTGCAATTACTGCCTGTGAACAGCAATTTCAAGTCTTGCCACAGATTCTGACCAGAGCACCTTTTTCCACATGCTAGAGATGTCCCTTACATAGCATGTGGAAGAAGATGTTTTGATAAGAACAAAGAAGAACAAAGAAGAACTTTTTGGGCTAAATGCAAAACGCTATGTGTTGCAGAAAACTAACAGTGCACATAACCCAGAAAACACCATCCCAAATCTCAAACATGGTGGTGGAAGCATCATGCTTTGGGGATGCTTTTCTTAAGCAGTAAAGGGTATGCCACACTAAACAATATCGCTAACGGGATCGCTAAAAAACGTCACTATTTAGCGATCCCGTTAGCGATATTGTTCAGTGCGGCAGCTTCCAGCGACGAGCTTCCTGCTGTGATCTCGCTCGTCGCTGGAATCGTTCCGGACCCTATTTCATCGCTGGCGCTCCCGCTGGGTAAGTATCTTATCGCTGTGTGGCACCTTTTCTTAGCGATTTAGTGGTACTTTTGTACCGCTAAAGTCGTTAAGAAGATCGCTAACGGCGATAGCGTCGTTAACTATATCGCTAAATGCGGCAGCATTTAGCGATATAGAAACAATCCCGCTAGCGATCTCATTAGTATGCAACGCTAACGAGATCGCTAGCGGGATTGTTTAGTGTGGCAGTACCTTAACAGAGAAGCTAATCAGTTTATGGAAAGATGGATGGAGCTAAATACAGGTCAATATTGAAAGAAAAGCTGTTAGAGACTACAAAAGACTTGAGACTGGGGCGTAAGTTAACCTTCCAGCAGGACAACGACCCTAAACATACTTGCAGAGCTCCAATGGAATGGTTTAGATCAAAGCATATTCATGTGTGTGAATGGCCAAGTCACAGTCCAGACCTAAATCCATTGAAAATCTGTGGCGAGACTTGAAAGTGCTGTTCAACAATGCTCTCCATCTTACTGAGCTAGAGCTATTTGGCAAAATAGAATAGGCAAAAATGTTAGCCTCTAGATGTACAAAGTTGGATGAGACTTTCCCCAAAAGACTTGCAGCAGTAATTGCTGAGAAAGGCGGTCCTACAAAATATTAGACTACAGACGGCTAAATATAAATGCACGTCATAATTTTCAGATTTATATTTTTTAAATATTTAGAAAAAAAATTTATCATTTCCTTTATGATTCCCAAATAATTGCTACTTAGTATCACATAAAATACCAACAAAATACATGTAAGTTTGTATGTGTAGCATGAAAAAATGTGGAAAAATTCACGGGGTATGAATACTTTTTCATGGCACTGTACTAACATCATTGAAGCATAGAATGCTTCACACCATTTCTAAAAAGATGGGAACATCGAATATCTCTGGGCATGAATGGAGAACCTGGAGGACTTTCATTGTTTTAGCAATTACTGTTACACCGTTCTGTACTAAGATCCTGACACTTTCCATTCTCTTTCTGTTATCGTGTCCCACTTCGTTCTGTTATACTCGTTGCATCATATTTTCTATTTCACTTCACACTTTTCTTTAAATAATTTCTTGGATCCCTTTGAGACACAAACAGTGATAGATGCGGTTTTGTTATGGCATGTAGTTGAGCTATGCCTTGTGTGTGAATGTGATTCCCATACTCCGACAGCCTTAGCAAAATCTAGAACAAAAAAGAAAAACCAGTATGATTGGTTCTCCATGTAATACACAGGTGTGCAAGGGAGAAGTGGGGCTGCACATTATTTTTCCCTCTTACATATAGGAAATGTGGGAATATTATTTTAAAGAAATGGCCAGTTTCTGCTGTTATTTCATTCCCGCTGCTCCCCTGAGTATTCCGTTTATTGTTGTTTTTAAATCAGCCATTTGTTTCCAGAGATATGAACCATTTTACTTTAATTCTTATTTTTATTGTCGTCACGATGGGGTGTGGCTCAAATTGTTTTCTGGGGGCATAATCACGCTGTGAGCTACACCTCCTAGAAAAATAAAAATGATTAGCAAATAAAAAAGCCTATATCACTGGAATTGTGTGGTGGATTTAAAAAAAAGGTAGAGCGGGATATTCAGGAAAAAACAAAGAGCGGGATGTTCAGGAAAAAGAAAGAGCAGGATATATAGAAAAAAGAAAGAGAGAGGATATTCAGGGAAAAGGAAAGAGCATGATATTCAGGGAAAAAAGAAAGCGGGATATTCAAGAAAAAAAGTTAGAGCGGGATATACAGGAAAAAAGAAAGAGTGGGATATTCAGGGAAAAAAGAAAGAGCGGGATATTCAGGGAAAAGGAAAGAGCATGACATTCAGGGAAAAAAGAAAGAGTGGGATATTCAAGAAAAAAGAAAGAGCTGGATATATGGGAAAAAAGAAAGAGCTGGATATTCAGGGAAAAAAGAAAGTGGGATATTCAAGAAAAAAGAAAGAGCAGGATATATGGGAAAAAAGAAAGAGCAGGAAATTCAGGGAAAAAAGAGCGGGATATTCAGGAAAAAAGAAAGAGCATGATATTCAGGGAAAAAAGAAAGAGAGGGATATTCAGGAAAAAAGAAAGAGTGGGATATACAGGGAAAAAGAAAGAGCGGTATATTCAGGGAAAAAGAAAGAGTGGGATATTCAAGAAAACAAAAAAGCGGGATATTAGGGAAAAAATTAAGAGTGGATATACAGGGAAAAAGAAAGTGGGATATACAGGGAAAAAGAAAGAGTGGTATATACAGGGAAAAAGAAAGAGCGGGATATTCAGGGAAAAAAGAAAGAGCGGGTTATACAGGAGAGCAGCTGAAATAAAATAAGTGAAAAATGCAATTTTTGCCCTTATAACAGGTCCTCGTTACTATATAATAATATTATTTCTAGATATTTTAGCCTGTTTTCCCTATTGTTGATCAGTTGGTTTCTGGGTCCCTAGAACCTTATCAGTTTCTGAAAACAAAAGGCACTTCTGCAAATACCTATGAATCCACAGTACTGAAACAAATCAGCAAAATTTAGTAATAACGTTTCGGATCAGTTCACCAAAAGCAGGATTCCACATGTCGCTTCAGCTGTAGTGGGGATGCCCAGATTTTACAGTTGACATTGAGAATAATATCCAAAAGTTGTGGCATCCAGCAACAGAAGTAGTTATGACTTTTAAACTTATTTGAATACATTTTACTGGAAGTAACAGTAACTCTGGCGCAGTTGGAGCAGTAGTGCTGTTAGTCATGGCTGCTTTCAGTATAAGGCTAGGAAGGCTAGGTTAAGGCCACATGGTTACAGAAGGTTGCAGGCAAGTTACGCTAATGTTTTTCGTCATGCAACTTGTTTGAGAATTAGTGTTGCAGAACGCATGGTGACGTGTGGCCCTAGTCTTCCGCATAAAATATTTAAAACCAAGAGCCTACCAATCATTTGGGATCCGATTGAAAACATCAAGCTTGTGATTCACTCTCGTTTCTAATGGATGTAACAGCGTACTGGTGAGGAAAAAGCGGAACAAAGTCTCTCTACATGCAGTCGGTCCTTTCCTGAGAAAATGATGCCTCTTTGTAGTAAACTTGTAAGCTTTATTTATTACTATGAGATACACTACTAATTCAGTCTCATTGCACGGAACTAATTATTTTCTATGCATACACTTAATCCTTACATTAACCTCGGAAAGGAGGGAAAAACCTGGAAAGCTGACAACTGAAACATGACCTTGTATGTGACTGTTAATGCACCACTCCATCACTTTTTTTTTTATTTCTAACCTAAGTTTACTGACCCTAGTATTATAATTACCAGCCGACTTCTTCAGTTGTTCCAAGCACTGCTTCGCTACCACGCCGCCAACTTGTGACAGCAACTTCGGACTGACTGGAAGTCACAGGTAACGGCAAGGGTGTAACTAGCGTCATATGGGTCCCAGTGCAAAATTTCGACCTAGACACCCACCTGCATATTAGTAAGATGTATGGGTAGCATTCTAGATCCTACAAAGACATACATGTTCACCCCATGTAGTAATATGCTATGCCCTGGCTCCTTCTTGTAATGACCTTCCCCACCCTGGGCCCCATGCTATAACATTTTCCCCCGTCCTGAGCCCCTTCCTGGTATAATGTCCCACATCATGGTGTAATGTCACCTATCCTGATATAATGCAACCCATCGTGTTATAATGTCCCATATCCTGGTATAATGTCCCCGTTCTAATATGATGTCCCCCATCTTGGTGTAATGTCCTCAAGATTATATAATGTCTGCATTCTGATATAATGTCCCCCATCTTGGGATAATGACTCCCATGCTGGTATAATGTCCCCATCCTGGTATAATGTCCCCCATTTGTGGTATAATGGCACACATGCTGTCTTAGATGGTTTAGTGAATCCTGTATTGAGCAGGGGGTTGGACACAATGACCCCGGAGGTCCCTTCCTACTCTAACATTCTATGATTCTATGATAATACCCTACATTTTGGTATACAGTCCCTCATGCGGGTATAGTGTCTTTCATTCTGGTATAATGTTCCCTATTCTGGTATAATTTCCGCATTTTTGTATAGCAAATCCCTTCCTGTTATAATGGCCCCAATTCTGGTATAATGTCCCCCATGCTGGTATGATATCCTCCATTCTGGTATAATGTCCCCCATTCTGGTATAATGTCTCCCATGGTGGTATAATGTCCCTATTTCTGATATAATATCTTCATTGCTGGTATAATATTCCCCATGCTATTAAATTTCCCCCATTCTAGTATAATCTTCAGCGATGCTCTAGGAGTGCTGAACGCCTCTGGAGAAAAACCCGCACACCAGAAGACTTCATCCACTTTAAATTCATGTTAAGAACTTATAATGCTGCCCTTCACCTCGCCAAACAGACCTACTTCACCACCCTGATCTCCACACTAGCCAACAACCCCAAGAAACTTTTTGACACTTTTCACTCCCTCCTCAGGCCAAAAGCACAAGCCCCTATCACAGACATTTGTGCTGACGACCTGGCCTCCCACTTTGTAGAAAAAATAGATACTATCCGTCAGGAAATCTGCTCTCAACCACCAAGTGCTGTGACTCCCATCCCACCCTGCATTTCCCCTGACTCACTTTCCACATTTGATCCCATCACAGAAGAAGAAGTCTCCAGACTCCTCTCTTCCTCTCGTCCGACTACATGCACTACCGACCCCATCCCCTCACATCTCCTCCAGTCTCTCTCTCCAGTTGTCACAACTCACCTAACTACAATCTTTAATCTCTCACTCTCCTCTGGCATTTTCCCATCCTCCTTCAAACACTCCATCATTACTCCACTACTAAAGAAACCCGCTCTTGACCCTTCCTGCACAAACAACTACAGACCGGTCTCCAATCTCCCCTTCATCTCTAAACTTTTGGAGCGCCTAGTCTACTCCCGCCTCACCCGTTACCTCTCCACTCACTCCCTCCTAGACCCTTCACAGTCCGGCTTCCGCCCCTACATTCGACTGAAACTGCACTCATCAAAGTGACCAATGACCTTCTTACAGCAAAACGTAACGGCGACCACTCTCTGCTCATTCTTCTCGACCTTTCTGCAGCTTTCGACACGGTTGACCACCGTCTCCTACTCTCTAGGCTCCAGTCACTAGGTATTAAGGACACTGTTCTCTCCTGGTTCTCCTCCTATCTTTCTGACCGCTCCTTCAGTGTTTTGTTCTCTGGCTCCACGTCATCTCCTCTTCCTCTCACTGTCGGTGTACCCCAGGGCTCAGTCCTTGGCCCCCTTCTCTTCTCTCTCTACATGGCCCCAATTGGACAGACCATCAGCAGATTTGGCTTTCAGTACCATCTTTATGCCGATGACACACAACTATACACGTCATCCCCCGACCTTACCCCCGCTGTTCTACAGAACACCACCGACTGTCTGTCCACAGTCTCCAACATCATGTCTGCTCTCTATCTGAAACTTAACCTCTCCAAGACTGAACTCCTTCTGCTCCCGCCGTCTACTAACCTCCCTAAATCTGACATTTCCCTCTCTGTGGGCGGCACCATAATAACACCCCGGCAGCAGGCTCGCTGTCTGGGTGTTATGTTTGACACCAATCTCTCCTTCACCTCCCATATACAATCTCTTGCCCGCTCTTGCCGTCTACACCTAAAGAACATCTCTAGAATCCGCCCTTTTCTCACCATGGAAACAACAAAAACCCTCACTGTAGCATTGATCCACTCCCGCCTGGACTACTGCAACGCTCTATTACTTCGCCTCCCCATTACTCGACTATCCCCTCTCCAATCCATCCTTAATGCAGCAGCCAGGGTCATCCATCTGGCTAATCGGTACTCGGACGCGTCCGCTCTTCGCCAGTCCTTACACTGGCTGCCCATTCATTATAGGATCCAATTCAAAGTACTGGTTCTCACCCACAAAGCTCTCCACAGTGCAGCACCCCCCTACATCTCCTCCCTCATTTCTATCTATCGGCCTAACCGACTGCTGCGCTCTGCAAACGACTTTCGACTAACCTCTGCACTAATCCGTACCTCCCACTCCCGACTCCAAGACTTCTCCCGCGCTGCGCCAATCCTCTGGAATGCTCTACCCCAAGAAATTAGGACTATCCACAATTTGCATGGTTTCAGGAGCTCCCTCAAAACACATTTGTTCAGAGTGGCCTATCACATTCACTAACCAAAGTCGTTCTATGTTTAAGTGTGTTTGTGTAGCCCATTCACTATCTCCATCCATCCCTCACTCCCTCAAGATGGCTGGACCATCATTGTAAATGCACCATTGTATATACACACCTGTACTTTATATCTCCCCCACCTCATTGTAGATTGTAAGCTCTCACGAGCAGGGTCGGCTTATTTTGCTTTAATTATTGTATTGTTAACGTTGTTACCTATGACTTGTGTTCTGAAACTGTTAAACTGTAAAGCGCTGCGGAATATGATGGCGCTATATAAATAAAGATTATTATTTATTATTATTATTATTATAATGTCCTCCATTTTTGTATAATGTCCCCATCCTGGTATAATGTTCCCATTGCTGGTATAATGCCCCACATGCAGGTATAATGCCTTCCATTCTGGTATAATGTCCCCCATGCTGGTATAATATTCCCCATGCTCGTATAATATTCCCCAATCTAATATAATGCCCCAATCTGGTATAATGTGCCCCATCCTAGTTTAATGTCCCCATTCTGGTGTAATGTGCCCAATTCTAGTATAAGGTCCCCCATGCTGGGTCATTTACATTCTTATCCAGCACAAAACAAACAAATCTGTTCCCCTTCCTCTTTTTTTTTCTTTGTAATTTTGCATTCTGTGCAAGTCGGGGTGTGGCGTGACCCTCTTGAGCTGTAAATTACATTTAAAAGCCTCCCCAGACTGGTGTCCTTAGGTCTGGACCGGTCCTTTTGTCTACCCTTATTCACACGCTGAGCTCAACTTTGACACATGATAAGGTTTTTAATATTAGACAGTGTAGGACCATCCCGATCAGGGTGACTTTGACGACGGTGAGATGACTTTCATGCTATTTTTGATCAAAAACAGTATTACTAAGAACCCTGTGTTATATAAATCCACTCTTGCTTTTTATTTATTTAGTTATAGCAGGGTTTTTTTTATTTTGCTTCTTGTAGGTTTTTTCAATGCCTTATGGCCAAAGTGAACATGCATTTATATGCTGCATATATACCAACTTTAACCAATCTCAATTTTTGTGTGTTTTTTCTACACCATGTGGCAATCTCTTCTGTAGCTGGTGCAGGAGTTGGTATCTGACTTTGGTGTGCTGCCAAGGGCAGCGCATGAAGTTACGTCCATGCACCATGTGTAACTGGCAAGCCAATGTCTGCTGCTGGCCTCCGATGGGCAGTGGTCACAGACCGTCAATGTGAGTCTATGTGACCCTCATTCTGGCAGTTGTGTGAAAAAGTGTTTGCCCCTTCCTGATTTCCTACTCTTTTGCATATTTATCATGCTTAAATGCTTCAAATAACCAAACAAATTTAAATATTAGCCAAAGATAACACTAGTAAACACAAAATGCAGTTTTTTAAATGAGGGTCTTTATTATTAAGGGAAAAATAAATCTAAACCTATAGGGCCCTGTGTGAAACAGTGATTACCCCCTCCCCCTTAAAACATAAATTAACTGTGGTTTATCATATCCTTGGGAATCTGAGTACAAATTCCCTAGTCACACACAGGCCTGATTACTGCCACACTGGTTCTCAATCAAGAAATCACTGCCTAGCAAAGTGAAGTAGACCAAAAGTAGTTCAAAAGCTAGACATCATGCCGCGATCCAAAAAAAATTCTGGAACAAATGAGAAACAAAGTAATTGAGATCTATCAGTCTGTCCATTCTCAAGCTTTGGGACACCAGTGAACTACAGTGAGAGTCATTATCCACAAATGGCAAAAATATGGAGCAGTGGTGAACCTCTCCATGAGTGGCCCGCACACCAGCACACCAAAATTACCCCAAGAGTGCAGCGACAATTCATCCAAGAGGTCACAAAAGACCCCACAGCAACATCCAAAGAACTACAGGCCTCACTTGCTTCAGTTAAGGTCAGTGTTCATGACTTCACCATAAGAAAGAGACTGGGCAAAAATTGCTTGGCAGGGTTCCAAGACAAAAACCGCTGCTGAGCAATAAAAACATAAAGGCTCATCTTAGTTTTGCCAGAAAACATCTTGATGATCACTAAGACTTTTGGGAGAATACTCTCTGGACTGACGAACAAAAGTTGAACTTTTTGGAAGGTGTATGCCCCATTACATCTGGCGTAGACGTAATAAAGCATTTCAGGAAAGGAACATCATACCAACAGTAAAATATGGTTGTGGTAGTGTGATGGTCTGGGGCTCTTTTGCTGCTTCAGGACCTGGAAGACTTGCTTTGGTAAATGGAACCATGAATTCTACTGTCTACCAAAAAATCCTGAAAGAGAATGTCCAGCTAGCGGTTCGTGACCTCAAGCTGAAGCGCTCTTTGGTTATGCAGCAGGACAATGATCCAAAACACACCAGCAAGTCCACCTCTGAATGGCTTAAGAAAAACAAAAATAAGACTTGTTAGTGTCCTAGTCAAAGTTCTGACCTTAATCCAATTGAGATGCTGTGGCATGACCTTAAAAAGGAGGTTCATACACGGAAACCCCCCAATGTGTCTGAATTACAACAATTCTGCAAAGATGAGTGGGCAAAATTCCTGCAGGGCATTGTAAAAGACTCAAGCTATCGCAAAAGCTTGATTGCAGATATTGCTGCTAAGGGTGGCCCAACCCGTTATTAGGCTTAGAGGCAATCACCTTTTCACACAGGGCCCTCTAGGTTTGGGTTTCTTTTTCCCTTAATAAAGACCTTCATTTAACCCCTTAATGTCCACTGACGTGCAGAGTCCGTCATGGCAAGGAGCCAGTTCCGGCACCAGGACGGACTCTGCACGTCATGGCTTTGATCTACCACTGCGTGTAAACACGCAGTGGTAGATCAGTGCCGACAGCTGTCACAGACAGCTGACAGGCACGGCAAGCGGTGCGGGGACCTTTGCCGTCGGTCCCCGCACCTACAGCGCTGTGCTTGGTCAGTCAATCTGACTGACCAAACACAGCAGAGATCGCACAGGAGAAGCTGAAATTTCAGCTTCCCCAGCGCGATCAGTGCAGGAGCCGGCGCTGCAGTGGCCAGGCTTCCTGCACTGACAGCCAGGAGCGGAGCCCCCACCGCCCCTGGCTGTTAACCCCCTGACTGCTGCGATCGAGCGCGATCGCAGAGCTCAGGGGGGGAAGCAGAGGGTCGGGAGCTCCCTCTGCCTCAGATCAGCACCCTGCAATGTATTTGCAGGGGCCGATCTCTGCCTTGATGACCCGGGGGTTGTCATGACAACCTCCGGGTCATCTAGCTACGGAAAGCTGCTGTGATCATGTCACAGCAGCTTCCACTATAGTTGCAATACATTGCAATGCCAGAGCATTGCAATGCATTGTAACTGCAATAAAAAGTAAAAAAAGTGAAAGTACCATAAAGGGACAAGTTAAAAAAAATCATTTTTTAAAAAAATTGTAAAAAAAATATTAAAAAATAATTTAAAAAAAATCCCCTAAAAAATACACATTTTTATGTAATAAAAAAAATAAAAAACATAAAAAACATACACATGTTTGGTATCGCCACGTCCGTAAAAATCTCATCTATAAAAGCGTAACCCTAGTTAACCCCTTCAGTGAAAGCCGTAAAAAAAACCACAAAAAAGTAGTAAATTATACTTTTTCCAAGCGGTATCATTATACCGCTTGGAAAAAGTGCAATAACACGCGATCAAAAAGTCAGATATAAATAATCATGGTACCGCTGAAAACGTCATCTTGTCCCGCAAAAAACAAGCCGCTATACAGCATCATCAGCAAAAAATAAAAAAGTTATAGCTCGCGGAATAAACTGATGCAAAAATAATTATTTTTTCTATAAATTTTTTATTGTGTAAAAAACGCCAAAACATAAAAAAAAATATATAAATGAGGAATCGCCGTAACCGTAGTGACCCGAAGAATAAAGCTGCTTTATCAATTTTACCACACACGGAACGGAGGAAAAAAAAAAAAAAAAAAAACAATTCCTGAATTGCTGGTTTTTGTTCATTCTGATTCCACAAAAATCGGAATAGGAAACGATCAAAAAACGTTATGTGCCTGAATATGGTACCAATAAAAACGTCAGCTCGTCCACAAAAAATAAGCCCATAGATAACTCTGTCGGCCGAAATATGGAAAAAATTATAGCTCTCAAAATACGGCGATGCAAAAATTTCTTACAAAAAATTATTCCAAAAAAAAGCATCTTTTAGTGTGTGTCAGAAGCTAAACATGAAAAAAGAGTATAAATCTGGTATCGCTGTAATCGCACCGATCCGAGGAATAAAGTCGCCTAATCACTAATACCGCACGAGGAACAGCGCAAAAAAGAAAACCAATTCTTCACCTTTTGTGGATTTGTTCATTGTGCCTCCCAAAGATCGCAGTAAGGCGATCACAGTGGTTCCCCCCCACATATGGGGTATCAGCGTACTCAGGACAAAATGCACAATAGCTTTTGGGGCCCTATTTCTCCTGTTACCCTTAGAAAAATAAAAATTTGGGGCAAAAAGATTATTTTTGTGGAAAAAAATATGATATTTTTATTTTCACGGCTCTACGTTATAAACTTCTGTGAAGCACTTGGGGGTTCAAAGTGCTCACCACACATCTAGATAAGTTCCTTGGGGGGGTCTAGTTTCCAAAATGGAGTCACTTGTGGGGGGTTTCTACTGTTTAGGCACATCAGGGGCTTTCCAAACGTGACATGACACCCGCAGACCATTCATCAAAGTCTGCATTTAAAAACGGTGCTCCTTCCCTTCCGAGCTCTGCCATGCGTCAAAATAGTGGTTCCCCCCACATATGGGATATCAGCGTACTCAGGACAAATTGCACAATAGCTTTTGGGGTCCTATTTCTCCTGTTACCCTTATAAAAATAAAAATTTGGGGGCAAAAAGATTATTTTTGTGGAAAAAAATATGATATTTTTATTTTCACGGCTCTACGTTATAAACTTCTGTGAAGCACTTGGGGGTTCAAAGTGCTCACCACACATCTAGATAAGTTCCTTGGGGGGTCTAGTTTCCAAAATGGAGTCACTTGTGGGGGGTTTCTACTGTTTAGGCACATCAGGGGCTTTCCAAACGTGACATGACACCCGCAGACCATTCCATCAAAATCTGCATTTGAAAAAGGCGCTCCTTCCCTTTCCAGCTCTGCCATGCGTCAAAATAGTGGTTCCCCCCCCACATATGGGATATCAGCGTACTCAGAACAAATTGCACAATAGCTTTTGGGGTCCTATTTCTCATGTTACCCTTATAAAAATAAAAATTTGGAGGCAAAAAGATTATTTTTGTGGAAAAAAATATGATATTTTTATTTTCACGGCTCTACGTTATAAACTTCTGTGAAGCACTTGGGGGTTCAAAGTGCTCACCACACATCTAGATAAGTTCCTTGGGGGGTCTAGTTTCCAAAATGGAGTCACTTGTGGGGGGTTTCTACTGTTTAGGCACATCAGGGGCTTTCCAAAGTGACATGACACCCGCAGACCATTCCATCAAAATCTGCATTTGAAAAAGGCGCTCCTTCCCTTTCCAGCTCTGCCATGCGTCAAAATAGTGGTTTACCCCCACATATGGGGTATCAGCGTACTCAGGACAAATTGCACAATAACTTTTGGGGTCCTGTTACCCTTTGGAAAATAACAATTGGGGGTGGAAAGATCATTTTTGTGGAAAAGATATGATTTTTTAATTTTACTGCTCTACGTTATAACCTTCTGTGAAGCCCTTGGGGGTTCAAAGCTTTCACCACACATCTAGATAAGTTCCTTGGGGGTCTAGATTCCAAAATGGGGTCATTGTGGGGGGTTTCCACTGTTTAGGCACACAGGGACTCTCCAAATGCGACATGGCGTCCAATCTCAATTCCAGCCAAAAAAGTCAAATGGCGCTGCTTCCCTTCCAAGCTCTGCCATGCGCCCAAATAGTGGTTTACCCCCACATATGGGGTATAAGCGTACTCAGGACAAATTGCACAATAACTTTTGTGGTCCTTTTACCCTTTGGAAAATAAAAATTGGGGTGGAAAGATCATTTTAGTGGAAAATATATGATTTTTAATTTTACAGCTCTACGTTATAACCTTCTGTGAAGCCCTTGGGGTTCAAAGCTCTCACCACACATCTAGATAAGTTCCTTGGGGGTCTAGTTTCCAAAATGGGGTTACTTGTGGGGGTTTCCACTGTTTAGGCACACAGGGGCTCTCCAAATACGACATGGCGTCCAATCTCAATTCCAGCCAAAAAAGTCAAATGGCGCTGCTTCCCTTCCGAGCTCTGCCATGCACCCAAATAGTGGTTTACCCCACATATGGGGTATCAACGTACTCAGGACTAATTGCACAATAACTTTTGGGGTCCTTTTATCCTTTGGAAAATAAAAATTGGGATGAAAAGATCATTTTTGTGGAAAAAATATTATTTTTTTAATTTTACGGCTCTACGTTATAACCTTCTGTGAAGCCCTTGGGGTTCAAAGCTCTCACTACACATCTAGATAAGTTCCTTGGGGGGTCTAGTTTCCAAAATGGGGTTACTTGTGGGGGGTTTCCACTGTTTAGGCACACAGGGGCTCTCCAAATGCGACATGGCATCCAATCTCAATTCCAGCCAAAAAAGTCAAATGGCGCTGCTTCCCTTCCGAGCTCTGCCATGCACCCAAATAGTGGTTTACCCCACATATGGGGTATCAGCGTACTCAGGACTAATTGCACAATAACTTTTGGGGTCCTTTTATCCTTTGGAAAATAAAAATTGGGATGAAAAGATCATTTTTGTGGAAAAAATATGATTTTTTTAATTTTACGGCTCTACGTTATAACCTTCTGTGAAGCCCTTGGGGGTTCAAAGCTCTCACTACACATTTAGATAAGTTACTTGGGGGTCTAGTTTCCAAAATGGGGTCACTTGTGGGGGGTTTCCACTGTTTAGGCACACAGGGACTCTCCAAATGCGACATGGCATCCAATCTCAATTCCAGCCAAAAAAGTCAAATGGCGCTGCTTCCCTTCCGAGCTCTGCCATGCACCCAAATAGTGGTTTACCCCCACACATGGGGTATCGCTGTACTCAGGAGAAATTGTACAACAAATATTGTGGTTCATTTTCTACTGATACCCTTGACAAAATTTTAAAAAATTGTGTCGAAAGAAAAATTTTGGGAAAAAAAGTTAAATGTTAATTTTTTCCTTCCACATTGCTTCAATTCTTGTGAAGTACCTAAAGGGTTAATAAACTTCTTGAATGTGGCTTTGAACACGTTGAGGGGTGCAGTTTTTAGAATGGTGTCACTTTTGGGTATTTTCTGTCATATTGACCCCTCAAATTCACTTCAAATGTGAGGTGGTCCCTAAAAAAAATGGTTTTGTAAATTTTGTTGGAAAAATGAGAAATTGCTGGTCAACTTTTAACACTTATAACTTCCTAACAAAAAAAAATTTTGGTTCCAAAATTGTGCTGATGTAAAGTAGACATGTGGGAAATGTTATTTATTAACTAATTTTTGTGACATATCTCTCTGATTTAATGGCATAAAAATTAAAAGTTTGAAAATTGCAAAATTTTCAAAATTTTTGCCATATTTCCGTTTTTTTCATAAATAAACGCAAGTTATATTGAAGAAATTTTACCACTATCATGAAGTACAATATGTCTCGAGAAAACAATCTCAGAATCGCCAAGATCCGTTGAAGCATTCCAGAGTTATAACCTCATAAAGAGACAGTGGTCAGAATTGTAAAAATTGGCCTGGTCTTTAACCTACAAAATGGCTTGGTCTTTAAGGGGTTAAAAGCTGCATTTTATATTTACTTGTGTTACCTTTGTCTAATATTTAAATTTGTTTGGTGATCTGAAACATTTGGGTGTGACAAACAAACAAAAGAATAGGAAATCAGAAAGGAGGCAAACACTTTTTCACACAACTGTACATTAAGGTGTGACTTGGAGATCACTCACCAAACACAGGAGCAATCCAACAGGTCACAACCTGCTGAAGATGGCAGCTGGTAAGTTTAAGCCTAAGGTCAGGGAACTTAAATTAGTTGCACCACTCCAGCGCTGCAGTAAAAAAAATTGCTGGAGTGGTGTTTTAAATGTAAGAAGCAAGAGACAGATGAGGGTTACAACTCCGGAAACCAGCAAGGGACTGGACCTTTTTACATTGTTTCAAATCGAAGTTCCAGGCTTTTTCTGACATGTGTTTTAAGGATGATCCAATCATTGGACTTCAAGTAGCAAGTTCCTTCCTTTGAATAACAATCTGCAATGGAGGAGAAAACATACTGTATGAGTACAAATTAGTTGTGGCTGCAAGTGTGGCGCCCCTGAGGGTTCAGTCGCCACAGAGGTATTGGACCTTAACCAGAGGTGTGATACTCCACTCTCAGGTAAGGAGCGAGCACCACCCACGACTCTAACACCTGCACCCAACACAGACTATAGCAGCCGGGCACCCCGGATGTACCCTACGGGAGGATGGTCTCATCCCAGGCTGGGTAGTAAAGAGTGCATGGGTGGGTGGAGTTAGTAAGAAGGATGGGAAGTGAAGCTTTAGAAAACAGGAAACAGAGTCTAGTCAGACAGTCTGAGAGGGGACCTTGAGGTGGTAGGAGCTCGGCCCCAGATGGAGAAAGTGAGTTACAGAAGGAACAGAAGGGAAGCTTCTGGAAGGAAAGAAGGGGTCCTAGGGGCACGGCTAGTGAGTGATCCATCCGTGGGGCCCGATGCAATTGTGGAGGGACCAGGTCGCAGAAGGGACACTGGCCCCTTAGCCTAGTGGAGAACTTTAAGACTCAGCTAGCAAGCCGGAGGCAGTGACATCTCTAGGTGTCACAACTACTGAACCGCAATTATCTTCGCCGAAAAGGTGGCCATATAGGAACAAGGAAAGGCTGAGAGAGAACGTTATCCGACAGGTTCCGCGGCTACTGGCTTGGGACACTGATTGCGAGGTGTTGGCAGGAAGGAGAGGTGAGTAAGACAACACTGTGAGACGACAGCGAAGGGAACATATAGAAAGGAGTCCTGGAAAGGTGTTTCCCAATCTACCTGGGAGTTTGCTGAGCCCCTCACCTGGAGGACACTGTACCAAGCAGGCATCTGTGCTGCAGCCAGAACTGTTAGTAAAGCTTTGGAAACTGCATCTGACTGTGTCCTCTCAAGTTCTTCCTGTGGCACATACTCCACTCTGCTACATCTCCCAGCACCATTACTTTCTACTTCACATCTCTGCCCTGAGACAACCAGCTTCACCTGTGGGAAGCTATTCCAACTCTGCTGCATCACACCATCAGTCTCAGAGGATCTGCACTGCAGCGCTGGTCACCTCTGACCAGAGACCACAGGTGGCATCACGAACACTATACTACAAACTCTATAATCCCTTGTAAATATTCCCCTTTTATTGAATGCCCAGGGCCACGGACCGGGTCACTGCTGCCGTGACACATCCCTTTAAGACACCGGCCCGGTACCGAGTATCCCACTGCCCTGGCGGGCGATCCACAAGGAAGTCACGTTAGCTAGTGAGATCACTAATATGGGCTTGTAGTTGCTTTGAAAGTATAGTACTGTCTTTGGTGACAACCCAAAGAAGACCTAGTACAAGGTCTTTTGGTGTGGAGTTGTGCACACTGAATAAAGTGCTAAGAGAATGCACTCTGTCCAGGGCTTTCCCTTCTCCTCCATGGTTTTCGGGATATTTAACTTTGACATACTATTTAGTCTCAATTCAAATCCTCGGTTCACAGACATAGTTGGTTCCAAGAATACGACTAGCACCATGTCACTTGTTTAGAACAGTCTGGCAGTTAAATCACTTTCTGCAGCAGCACAGTATGCTGACCACACCACAAAATAAACAAATAACCAAAAATATAGCCCTTACAAATTTTTTGAGGTAATCCAAGTCAATCCACTTAGAGTCATACATTGTAGACAACGTGCATTTATATCACCACAAGTGAATCATATATAGAAGGCAAGGTCACTTAAACAGGTCAATTTTGTGAACACCAATCTAATATGTGAAATAGTAAGAATCAAACAATCTTACTGACCGTGGTTTTGTTATTTCACAGATGATACTGATTATGTCTCATTATTCAACCCTTCTGTATCCTCCTGGGTTTCGGCACCAAAGATGTCAAAGTAATTAATTTGGGATCAGACTTAAAACATCTGGTTTGTAACTCACTCTAGTTTCCAATGGGTGTAGCAGTGCATCAGAGAGAAAGACATAGACACAAAGTATTTCTGTATGCAGTCGGTCCCTCTCTGAGATAACAATGTCTTGTTGTATTTGTATATGTATTGTTGCTGTATTTATTTCTATGTGACGTACTACTAATTCAGTCTCAGTGCAGGGAACTAAGCCAATCATAATTATATTGTATGCATAAACGTATTCCTCACATTAGCCTGAGAAGTGAGGGAAGTCTTGTGTGTCAATTTTAAACATAAGAAGCCTTAACTCATTATACTCCCATAATATGCAAATTGCCTCTTCAAAAAAAGAGGACTTGTACTCTATAGCGCCACCTATTGGAAGTAGCGATCCTACAAGTCACAATCAACCCTTTAACGAGTCTTGTAATATGACTTAGGATAAAAGCCAAATCAGCATCTCCATTTGCAGACACGGTGTTTCGGACTATTGGTCCTCGTCAGTGCAAAGTAGGAGAGATCTGATTTGGCTGGATGAGAGGCTCTGGACTAAGGTCTAGGGGGTAAGGTTTCTCCTTGTGGAGAGTGACATACCAGCTCTGCGAGCGTGTCGAGGTAAGGAGGCTTATTCGCCGTGCAATGCTCCTCTGGGAAATTTAATATGCAAATTGCCTCTTCAAAAAAAGAGGACTTGTACTCTATAGCGCCACCTATTTGAAGTAGCGATCCTACAAGTCACATAAGTAATTCCTGGAGAACCTGCGATTACTTTATGTAATTGTTAGGCCAAGGCATGATCATCTTGAGAGAGTCAATGGGCTAATGGCCGGATTCGGTTTGACCATCATGAGAGAGTTGAGGTGAGCTGAAGACAAAAATGCACTTGCCCATTTGGATAAAGTGACTCATATATCACATGTCCTAAGATATTGCAGTAAATAGAGGAGCATTGGGGACAATGATAGCAGCCATACAAGAAGAGAAAGGAATCGGTACTGTAAATCCTTCCAATCTTTTTTTTTAATGAGATTAGAAAACCCGGTAGAATACAATTTGCAGAGAAAGTCCAAGACACATATTTTATTATTTCATTTTCATTATTCATTATAGCCTTGTATTCATCCAGTGTAGGAAAACAGCACAGACCTTTTTACCTTGAATCACATTATTTTTGCTATGGGTCAGTGTACATTGGTTCTCCATTGAGCTGACCTTCACTCCGTACTATAGTACAGATAATGACTAAAGCAACAAATAACTTGAGGCAGAAGAGTACAAATTTTATCTAGAGAGAAGCTTTAGCTTTTTATTTAAGATAGAAAAGTTGACAGATTCTGCTGAATTGCAATCTTTAAAGTGAAATGACATCCACAATTCACAGAACTGTTTTCCAAGGAACCATTACATCGATGCTTGAGTACATTAAATCATTTATAAATGTGTTGCGCTATACAGTATATTCAGATTATACATTTCTTGTATGTTATTCAAATACTAAGAATTCTGATAATACCTTTCTTTACTTGTTTCACTTGTGTAGAGAACCGTAGAAGCTTGAGTTATTTTACCACTTTGTGCTAGTGATTTAATGGACATATAGAATTGGATCGGTCCAGGTTGATGGTATGAGAGCCTTTAGAGAATGTTGTTCCCACTCTGGTTGGGACCATCCCTTTTGTTTTAGAACTTCCGCAGAATTTTCCTCTCCAGGAGAACCTGACTGATGGAAAATTATCTTATGGTCAAGTAAAAGTGCTCCCTGATTCATCAGTTTTTGCCTGAATATTTTTGGTAGTTTTACGACCGTCCTGGCCAGCTCCAACAACTTTTTAAAAATTGGGCTGAGCTTGGCCAGAGAAGAGCTTACTCAGCTGACAAATTGATCATGATGTCCCTGATTGGAATACAATTCTTGCTGTCTTAATTAATTTGGCGCATCTTACCCTAGTGCAGTTTTCAGGGGCTTTGGTTTGGCGTACAAATACTAAGCTTTTCCTTCCTGGGTAGAAAAATCCAGTAATACTATCAGGCTCATTTTACTCTTAGCCATGAGGCTTTGCTTCTTTTATGTAAGCTATGGCTTATGCTGCATTATTTTGTTGTTTCAAGATGATGATAATACATAGTTTATAGCATCCATCGCTCTCTGCAGGCTTCATTGTGAAATTTACTTGATGCACTTGGCTCACCTCTACAGCAAGATGAGACTTAAGGTACTGCCACACTACACAATCCCGCTAGCGATCTCGTTAGCGTCGCATACTAATGAGATCGCTAGCGGGATTATTTCTATATCGCTAGTAGCTACCTAATTTAGCGATATAGTTAAGGACGCTATCGCGGTTAGCGATCTCCTTAACGACTTTAGCGGTACAAAAGTACCGCTAAATCGCTAAAAAAGGTGCCACACTCAGCGATTAGAT
The DNA here is from genome assembly GCA_033576555.1 of Oophaga sylvatica. Classification (NCBI taxonomy): domain Eukaryota; kingdom Metazoa; phylum Chordata; class Amphibia; order Anura; family Dendrobatidae; genus Oophaga; species Oophaga sylvatica. The sequence goes on from JARQOD010000005.1 coordinate 516,198,977, forward strand.
ACTTACCAGCGGGACGCCAGCGATGAAAATAGGGTCCGGAACGATCAGGACGACGGACGAGATCACAGCAGGGGCCACGTCGCTGGTAGATGCCGCACACAACAACATCGCTAACGGGATCGCTAAATAGTGACGTTTTTTAGCGATCCCGTTAGCGATGTTGTTTAGTGTGGCATACCCTTAAGTTAACATATAAATGCACATGTATATGCATATGTAAATGTTCCCTTCAGCATGTGACATTCTCAGAGCCAATTGTGCGAATAGATAAATGCAGCCGATTGCAGTAATAGTAATATTTTTTATAATTATTATTATTATTATTTATTTTAAAGCACCATTAATTCCATGAGAAAAAGAGTTAAATACAAAACTTTGTAAAATAAACATAAACTAGATGATTGACAGACCAGTAATGAAGGAAAGAGAGAGTGTGCAATCTACAAGTCAAGGGGGAAGGAGGGAGTAGGTGATGGTGGATTCTGCTCATGTGGCACTCTATAGGTAGCAGAGTTATTGTTTATTTGGAGGCTGAATATTTTTATGAAGATGTTGATTTTCAGGTTGCTTTTCAAAGTTTAGAAAGTGGGTAGAGATGATAATTTGGGGTAATGGGCTCAGGAGTGTAGGGGAAGCATGGGAGAAAAGTTGGTGATGCTTGTGGGAGGAGAAGACAAGAGGACAACAAAAAAGCAAGAAGAAGAAGGTCTTGTGAAATTTTGTTTCAGGAGATCAAGTCAGGAATTTTTCGGTATTGGATTGCCAACAAAGGGGCCATCAGAGAAGGGAGATAGAGGAGAGGGTGAGAATTATCTGGGACAGAGAGAAGAGTGGACTGTGTTGTGAATGTGCTAGAGATGGTTCCTGAGCAGAGGCTCCCTCTGGTGGTTACAGACAGTACTGAACCATTCAGCGAGGAATGGCAATCTGGGATCACTGACTGGACTGATATAAGGGAGGTTCCCTCCCATGATGGTCGCCGGTGATCAATTGTTCTTGTCTCAATTGTGGTTCCTGGTTCATTTGGAAGTTTGCTGGAGTCTTGCCTGCACCTGCTGCTTTCAGATAAGATATTTTCTGCTTTTCTTTTTGTTCTTGCTTTTTGCATAGTTTTCTGCACTTTTGTGGAGGTCAGCCGGGTCCCTCCTGGGGCCTGTGCGCCTCTCAATTTATCTGTAGCCACTGTTATTTGTTCGTTTGCTTTTTCCTGTTTTTTCAGTGGCTGCGGCTTTGTTTTGTTACACCAGAGATCTGATTTAGGTGGTAGAGATCGTGTGATCTCAGGTTTTTTGGCAATCAGAAGTGCTGGTATTTTTTAGGGTTTTTGTTGGATTGCAGTCAGAATTCTTTCCTGTACTTTTCTGTCTAGACAGATTGGGCCCCAACGTTTGCTCATTCTATTTTCTGTCTGTGTCCGTGTTTTCTTCTAGTCTAACCGCCATTACATGTTTGGGGGCTTCCTATTTTCTTTGGGGATCTGCTCTGGGGCAGATAGCTTTCATCTTTCTGCCTTTAGGTGTAGTTATCTCTCAGACTGTGACGAGGCATCTAGGATCAACGTAGGAACGTTCCACGACTACCTCTAGTTGTGTGGTTGGTTCAGGTTACTGCAATCCAATAGGTTCCAGCCTCTCTGGTGTATTCCGTTTTTGCTTTTTCTCCTCAGCTACCTAAACAGAACAGGACTGGAGGAGCTAGAGAGTCTTAAATCGAGGGTTTCAGAGAAGGATATTAGGACATTGCAGTACCTGATGAGGGAGACGGTGAGGGTTTTTGCCAGCATTTTTATTTATTTGATGTGGAAGAAAAAGAAATTGGAGAAATATTTTTGAGCTGTAGGTGATGGTGGAGCCAAAGTGCTGCAGACAAGAGTGAAACTAGGAAATTGTGGACCCACTACTGATTTTCTGTTGGAGGGTTGAGTGAGATGTTTGGAAGTAAATAAAATGAAAAATGGTGGGATGCTCACTTTCCATTTCCCTCTTGGATCTAGCGCAGGCAACTACAGATGTTGGTGCTGGCTCCTGAAGCAATGCCATCGCCATTAAGTTAGAGGGCCATTGCAGTCTGTGAATGGCTGGCTGCAGCGGTCAGGTGACTATAAGACAAAGTCATGAGATCTTTTGATGATGTCACCTGCAATTAATGACGGCTGCAATTATCCTCCGACTTCTGAATGCAGCAGGAAACGCTTTCGGATGTGATGCAGACCTTTTGAGTGGTCTGCACTGGATCAGTAGGGGTGTTGGAAGATGAGTACACTACTGATTTTAGTTTATATTTCTTTAATCAACAACTCCTTCAAGGAATCGGATCATGAATATTAAGCTTTTAAAAAGCAATAGGAAAAGAGGGAGGATCTAGATGATAGACAGAAATTTGAATAACAGAGATAACATGTATATGTGCTTTTTGGAGCATTCTATATTTTAGATTTGTTCAGGGTAGATATTGTGGTAGCTTTGCAAGGATGCTCTGTATTATAACTTATCTTGTAATGAACTTCTATTAGGATTAGCACAGTTTAATTAAATTAGTGGTGTGCGTAAAGGCTGGGTCTCACATAGCGATACACCAGCGATCCCGACAACTATCAGGATCGCTGGTGTATCGCTATATTATCGCTGCTGAGCTGCCAAACAGGCAGCTCAGGCAGCGATCAGCACAAGGACACTGCGGGTAAACATCGCTAGTTACCCGCAGTGTACCTTGGATACCAGCGCCCTGAAGCAGGGAGCTGGTAACCAAGGTACACATCGGGTTTCCAGGCGCTGCGCGGTGCCTGGAAACCCACTGTGTACCTTGGTTACCAGCTCCCTGCTTCAGGGAGCTGGAATTCAAGGTACACAGCGGGTTTCTAGGCACTGCCCGCGCCTGGAAACACGCAGCGATGCGTGCCTGTCAGCGGGAGACCAGCGATACAAAAAAATGTCCTGACATTTCAGCGACGATCAGCGATACCCGGCAGGGGGGCTGATCGTCGCTGAATGTCACACACAGCGATATCGCTGGTGAGATCGCTGCTGCGTCACAAAACTAGTGACTCAGCACGATCTCGCTAGCGAGATCGCTATGTGAGACGGGCCCTTAAAATAAAATTGGCTGACCAAGGTGTGAAATTGAACAATATCTGACCAGCTCAGTGACTGACCAAAGTGTGAAAGTAAACAGTCTCCTACAAACTCAATGCTCTGCCAATGTCTTAAGTAAACTATTCCCGACCAATTCAACTCCCCTCCACTGATACATTTGTAATTGTGTATTTTTCCATGAACTCATGTGACTTTTTTTTCAAAATAGTCACTGGTTTTTTTAGACATAAAATATGTATTTCCACTAAATAATTTCATCAAATTACCTTTTTTTCCAAAATGGTTCAATGGTTTCACATATGTCTTGCACTGGTGACCTAATAGCTTGCATTGTTCATGCTTCTTTGTTGGAAGCAAAACTGGACTTTGGGATCCTGAAAAATACAGCAAAACATGCCTTTTCTAAGCAGCTTCTTTACTGCCAAGACAGCAGGTTTGGCCTGTAGAAAAAATGCAGCAAAAACGCAACATGTGAACATAGTCTTACAGTTTTTTCCACAAACCTTTG
>JARQOD010000005.1:516202676-516266945 GCA_033576555.1 Oophaga sylvatica
TTCCAGACAAGCTCGATGGTCGTTGTTTTTTACCAGGTTTAATTTTGTCGTCACTTATCGCCCGGGGTCTAAGAATGTAAAGGCTGATGCCTTGTCTCGCAGTTTCCCAGGGGCCGGGAAAACGGATGACCCGAGTCCTATCCTTCAGGAGGGGGTGGTAGTGTCGGCTGTATTTTCTGAGCTTGAGGAGGAGGTGTTAGAGGCTCAGGGGACGCCCCTGCAGGACCTCCAGGGAGACTGTTGTCCCAAATCTGTTGAGACAAAAGGTTATTGAGGCACATCATAATTCTGCTCTAGCAGGACATCCAGGGAGTAAGGCTACTTTAGATCTCCTTTCTCGCCGGTTTTGGTGGCCTAATGCTAATAAAGATGTTATAACTTTTGTCGCGTCATGTGGGGTGTGTGCTCGCTCTAAAACCCCTCATACCCGTCCGTCTGGGACCCTTTTACCCTTGAAACTTCCGGAGCGTCCATGGACTCATTTATCTATGGACTTCATTACGGACCTTCCTCCGTCGTCAGGGAATACTGTCATACTGGTGGTTGTTGACAGGTTCAGTAAGATGGCACATTTCGTTGCTCTTCCTGCACTCCCTAATGCTAAAACTCTGGCGCAGGTGTTCATTAGGGAGATCGTTAGACTTCATGGGTTGCCTTCTGATGTGGTGTCAGATAGGGGGTCTCAGTTTGTGTCCAAATTTTGGAGGGCATTTTGTTTACGTCGGGGGATGCAATTGTCATTTTCCTCGGCTTTTCATCCGCAGACCAATGGTCAGACAGAGCGTCTGAATCAGAGCTTAGAGACATATCTCCGTGTTTTTGTTTCAGAGAACCAAGAGGACTGGTCTTCTTTCTTGCCTCTGGCAGAGTTCGCTCTTAACAACAGGCGGAGCGAGTCCACTGGTAAGTCCCCGTTTTTTGGGGCATATGGTTTCCATCCCCAGTTTTGTACTTTCAATGGGGGGGGCCCTTCTGGGGTTCCTGAGGAGGAGCGTTTCTCGTCGTCACTTGCTTCTGTGTGGAGAGGTGTATTGAATAATCTGAGTGCGATGGGGAACCGTTACAAACGTATGGCTGATAGGAGGAGAGTTTCTGGTCCAGATCTGAATGTGAACGATCTGGTATGGTTGTCTACCAGGAATATAAAACTTAAGGTGCCCTCCTGGAAACTGGGTCCCAGATTCATCGGGCCGTACAGGATCAGTTCCATAATTAATCCTGTGGCATTTCGTCTGGACCTCCCTCCTACGTTTAAAATTCATAATGTGTTCCACAAGTCATTACTTAAAAGGTATGTGGCACCAGTCATACCGTCACCTCTACCTCCTCCTCCTGTGTTGGTCAATGGTAACTTGGAATTTCAAGTATCAAAGATCATTGACTCACGTCTGAATCGCCGGTCCCTTCAGTACTTGGTGCATTGGAAGGAGTATGGTCCAGAGGAGAGGACGTGGGTCCCTGCGTCTGATGTTAACGCAGATCGTTTGGTTCGGACCTTCCACAGAACTCACCCGGGCAGGCCTGGCCCTGAGGGTACGGAGGCCCCTCGTAGAAGGGGGGGTACTGTCATGTGTGCATTGCCACGAAGATCGTCGCGGTTGCACATTTTGACTTCTCACAGCTGATCTGCTGTTTCTTTGTGTTTGGCAGCTAGGGAGTTAATTCTGTCTGTGCTCGGTGCTGGGACTGGGTGCAGTTTCTCCCGGCTGCAATTGATTATTTGTTGATTGGTTTCCTTTAAATTCCTGGTTGTCTGCTTGGGAGTTGCCAGTGAAACCTTCATGCAGACCACAGATAGGAATGAATCTGTATAGACTTTAGTTGTGAGCTCCTTAGTTGTTCTAAGCTCAACTTGGTTAGAGTTTATTTCCCAGACCATTTATGTTCCTTTGGTGTTTGAGTGTGTATGCAAGCGAGTGTTATCCTGTCTGTCTTATATGTCTAATCTGTGTATTTAGCTGAGATCAGCCCATATCCCTTTGGTGGTAGTCAGGATCCTTCTTAGGACTGATTACAGGGTTCAGGGTCTGATAGGAGACAGGGTTAGGTTGGAGACTTGGACCTCTGAACCATTATCAGTACCTCCAAGGTGAGGGATTAGTTAGGACCCCAGTTTAGGGTCAGGTTAGATCCCGGTCCACCTCTTTCCTGTTTCAGCTCATCAAGTCCTCAGATTAACCCTGAGTTCAGCAGAGATCGTGTCAGGTAAATCTATTCTATACTTACATGCTTATGTTGCTATACTAGTTGTTGTATAGAGTGTTGTTCCTGTATTAATAGTTTACTGACATTGTATACATATCATTAGACAGCGTGACACTCGGGTAGCACAATATCACTGCATTGCTTTACCTGTGCTGAATGCGTTCTGTGTACAGTTGCGGAGAGGACTTGGTTACACAAATAAAGAGAGTCTAAGGATTTGGCACAATGATGGCGTTATTAGGCACTAAGGGGACATCACTACTCTTAGGGGGGACATTTAAAAATTCTAAAGAGGCTATTAGGAGGCATTAATTGATTTTAAGGGATTCTCAAAGGGCGTTATTACTGGTTTTGGGAAGGGAATACTTGATTTGGACATTGGCAACCTAGGATACACCACTGTATAACACTAATACATTTTTCTTGCTTCCCCAATGTTTCAACTATGTCTACTGTGTTATAAGAGTATATAAACGCATCAGAAATGACTGTGCTTAAAAGGGTTGACTACAAGTGAACTGTTGAAATACATGCAACAAGCTACATACTTTATTATACGTTGGAGGAGTTGCACTGTGTTTTTGTTTAAATCCTCAATGAAAGGTCTCCCTGGAGTTGGATTGTTTGTGAAACCAGCCCAAAGCGGGTGGTAAACTGCATCTAAGGCTAAATAACGGTGCGAGACCAATCACACACAAGTACCATGAGGGAAAGGTGAAAAGAACTTTGAAAAGGAGGTGGAGTGCCGGAGGATGGAGAAGGAGGGCCCAGGGAATGGCAGAGGTTTATACCATTATAAGGAAGGATGACTGAAGTAATCATTGAAAGTGATACCACCACTAAATCTTGGGGTACAGATAGTCCTCAAAGCACAGTATGATGTCCCTCAATGAAGATGCTTCTCAGAAATACCTTGTGCAAACAGACAGTTTCAATTCATTCTTTATTTATGAAGAGCAGATACTTGACAGTGTTTTTCAAGCGTGCGATGTAGAAGAAAGAGGGATGGTGCCAGCTTTAAAGATCATTGATTACTTGAAGAGTGTCACAGAACCCAGCAGTGATGAAATCGCCTTCAATCCCTGAATAACCAGTTGGACACAGAAGGTCAAGGTACCCTGGTATATCTACTGACGTTTCGTAACGCCATGTCCAGGTGGATTGAAAGCTGCTGTATGGACAGGGATGAAAAAGTTACAACTGAAGATGAAATATTTATAAAAGATTTACAGTCTCCTGAGATCCAGGGAACATCACTGCTCAATGAATATGGACCAGGTGATTGCATAGAAACTCCAGAGAGCAAAAAGATCTACGCATCAAAATGGCTGAGCTCAACTGTACTAACGAAAAGTCGACTGATCAGAAAACAAAACAACAATGGACCCTTGATTTAGCTGAAGAAGCCAACAGTCTTCTGGCTGAAGAGATATATGACCTAGAAGACAAGTTAAAAAGTTCTCAGCAGGCCATGCAGCATGCCTGCTCTATTTGCAATGAACTTGAAGATACAAATATATTTGTGACAGATCTAGAGGACAAAATGAGGGCTGTGATTGCTCAGAAAAAGCAGCTGGAAAAAATGAACTTTTGCTAAGCAACTAGAAGAAGAAATTTCAGAAGGAGAATGATAAGCGGCTTTCAGAGAAGAAGGTCGATAGTCTCAGAGTGGAAAACTCCAAGTTACTGCAACAACTAGATGAATATGCTATCAAATCATGAAAAGTACAGAAAAGCAATAGGAAAATTGTTATATCTTGCTACTGTCACAAGAACAGAGATTGCAGCAGCAGTGGGAATCTTATGCAGAAAAGCATCAATGCCAACTCAGGTGTATCGGCCATAAAGAGGATTATATGCTACCTGAGAGGAAATGCTTATCATAAACTCAAGTTACCAGCAAGTGAAGCTTGCAATCTGACTGGATATGTTGATGCTGACTGGGTTGGAGACTATTCTGACAGAAAATTCAAGAGTGGGTATTTATTTTTAATTTCAGTCGGGGTCATTAGTCGGGCTAGTAGAAAGCAATCTACTGTAGCACTGTCATCAACGGAAGCGGAATTTGTTGCTGCAGCATCTGCAAGTCAAGAAGTCATATGGCTGACAACTATTGACAGATCTTGGTCAACAACAGTTAAAACCTACAAAAGTATTTGAAGACAATCAAGAATATCTTGCATTAGCTCAAATGGGAACAGTTAACCCAAGAATGAAGCATATTGATGTTAAATTTCACTTTCGGAAGGATCATCAAGAACAAGGTCTTCTGAATCTGGAATACAGTCCGACTGATGAGTGGCCGCAGATATAATTACAAAGGTACTAACAGCTGAAAAGTATCAATGGCTGATAAAGAAGTTAGGACTGATCGAATAAGTCTTCGTTGTTGAAAATAGTTGTTAAAATATGTGCAACAAGCTGCAGACTTTATGCATTGGAGGACTTACATTGCAGTGTCAGCAGATGGCGCTGTTGTATCTGTTGATGCTTAATAATAATATGTAGTACTAGTGATGAACCCGTTCTACGCCCGGGCGGCAAGCATTTTTATAGGTACATGGTCTCCCATTCTGGTATGTGCTGCCCCCCTCCTATCCTGGTATGCATGGCACCCTCATCCCTATCCTGGTATGTATGGTCTCCTCACCCCCACCCAAATCTACTATGCATGGCACCCCATTCCTCATCCTGGTATGCATGGTCCCCTCATCCCCCAATCCTGGTATGCATGGTACCCCTCATCCCTATCCTGGTATGCATGTTACCTGCTCATCCATATCCTGGTATTCATGGTTCCCTTACCCCCCAATCCTGGTATGCATGGTCCCCTCACCCCCCAATCCTGGTATGCATGGTTCCCTCCTGCCCAATCGTGATATGCATGGTCCCCTCACCCCCCAATCCTGATGTGCATGGTCCCCTCACCCACCTATCCTGATGTGCATGGTCCCTCACCCCCCAATCCTGATGTGCATGGCCCCCTCACCCCCCAATCCTGACGTGCATGGTCCCGTCACCCCGTCCTGTTGAGCATGGTCCCCTCACCCCCCAATCCTGATGTACATGGTCTCACCCCCCAATCCTGATGTGCATGATCCTCTCACCCCAATCCTGATATGCATGGTCCCCTCACCCCCCAATCCTGATATGCATGGTCCCCTCACACCCCCAATCCTGATATGCATGGTCCCCTCACCCCCCCAATCCTGGTATGCATGGTCCCCTCACCCCCCAATCCTGATATGCATGGTCCCCTCACCCCCCAATCCTGGTATGCATGGTCCCATTACCCCCCAATCCTGATGTGCATGGTCCCCTCACCCCCCAATCCTGATGTGCATGGTCCCCTCACCCCCTATCCTGGTATGCATGGTCCTCTCACCCCCTATCCTGGTATGCATGGTCCGCTCACCCCCTATCCTGGTGTGCATGGTCCCCTCACCCCCCAATCCTGATGTGCATGGTCCCCTGGCAAGCATTTTTAAAGGTATATGGTCTCCCATGCTGGTATGTGCTGCCCCCTCCTATCCTGGTATGCATGGTACCCCTCATCCCTATGCTGGTATGTATGGTCCCCTCACCCCCACCCAAATCTGGTATGCATGGCACCCCATTCCTCATCCAGGTATGCATGGACCCCTCATCACCCAATCCTGGTATGCATGGTACCCCCTCATCCCTATCCTGGTATGCATGTTACCTGCTCATCCATATCCTGGTATTCATGGTTCCCTCACCCCCCAATCCCGGTATGCATGGTCCCTCACCTCCCCAATCCCGGTATGCACGGTCCCCTCACCCACCAATCCTGGTATGCATGGTCACCTCCCGCCCAATCCTGGAATGCATGGTCCCCTCACCCCAATTCTGGTATGAATGGTCCCCTCACCCCCCAATCCTGATGTGCATGGTCCGCTCACCCCCCAATCCTGATGTGCATGGTCCGCTCACCCCCAATCCTGATGTGCATGGTCCCCTCACCACCCAATCCTGATGTGCATGGTCCCCTCACCCCCCCAATCCTGATGTGCATGGTCCTCTCACCCCCTAACCCTGATGTGCATGGTCCTCTCACCCCCAACCCTGATGTGCATGGTCCGCTCACCCCCAATCCTGATGTGCATGGTCCCCTCATCCCCAATCCTGATGTGCATGGCCCCCTCACTCCCCCAATCCTGATATGCATGGTCCCCTCACCCCCCAATCCTGATGTGCATGGTCCCCTCATCCCCAATCCTGATGTGCATGGCCCCCTCACCCCCCCCAATCCTGGTATGCATGGTCCCCTCACCACTCTATCCTGATGTGCATGGTCTGCTCACCCCCAATCCTGATGTGCATGGTCCCCTCACCCCCCCAACCCTGATGTGCATGGTCCCCTCACCCCCAATCCTGATGTGCATGGTCCCCTCACCCCCCAATCCTGATGTGCATGGTCCCCTCACCCCCCAACCCTGATGTGCATGGTCCCCTCACCCCCAATCCTGATGTGCATGGTCCCCTCACCCCCCAATCCTGATGTGCATGGTCCCCTCACCCCCAACCCTGATGTGCATGGTCCCCTCACCCCCCAATCCTGATGTGCATGGTCCCCTCACCCCCCAATCCTGATGTGCATGGTCCCCTCACCCCCAATCCTGATGTGCATGGTCCTTTCACCCAACCCTGATGTGCATGGTCCCCTCACCCCCCAATCCTGATGTGCATGGTCCCCTCACCCCCCAATCCTGATGTGCATGGTCCCCTCACCCCCCCAATCCTGATGTGCATGGTCCGCTCACCCCCCAATCCTGTTGTGCATGGTCCGCTCACCCCCCAATCCTGATGTGCATGGTCCGCTCACCCCCCAATCCTGATGTGCATGGTCCCCTCACCCCCAATCCTGATGTGCATGGCCCCTCACCCCCCAATCCTGATGTGCATGGTCCCCTCACCCCCAATCCTGATGTGCATGGTCCCCTCACCCCCCAACCCTGATGTGCATGGTCCGCCCACCACCCAACTCTGATGTGCATAGTCCCCTCACCCCCCAACCCTGATGTGCATGGTCCCCTCACCCCCCAACCCTGATGTGCATGGTCCCCTCACCCCCCAACCCTGATGTGCATGGTCCCCTCGCCCCCCAACCCTGATGTGCATGGTCCGCTCACCCCCCAATCCTGATGTGCATGGTCCCCTCACCCCCCAATCCTGATGTGCATGGTCCCCTCACCCCCCAATCCTGATGTGCATGGTCCTCTCACCCAACCCTGATGTGCATGGTCCCCTCACCCCCCAATCCTGATGTGCATGGTCCCCTCACCCCCAATCCTGATGTGCTTGGTCCCCTCACCCCCCCAATCCTGATGTGCATGGTCCGCTCACCCCCCAATCCTGTTGTGTATGGTCCGCTCACCCCCAATCCTGATGTGCATGGTCCCCTCACCCCCAATCCTGATGTGCATGGTCCCCTCACCCCCAATCCTGATGTGCATGGCCCCCTCACCCCCCAATCCTGATGTGCATGGTCCCCTCACCCCCAATCCTGATGTGCATGGTCCCCTCACCCCCCAACCCTGATGTGCATGGTCCGCTCACTCCCCAACCCTGATGTGCATAGTCCCCTCACCCCCTAACCCTGATGTGCATGGTCCCCTCACCCCCCAACCCTGAAGTGCATGGTCCCCTCACCCCCCAACCCTGATGTGCATGGTCCCCTCACCCCCCAATCCTGATGTGCATGGTCCACTCACCCCCCAACCCTGAAGTGCATGGTCCCCTCACCCCCCAACCCTGATGTGCATGGTCTCCTCATCCCCCAATCCTGATGTGCATGGTCCACTCACCCCCAATCCTGATGTGCATGATCCCCTCACCCCCCAATCCTGATGTGCATGGTCCCCTCACCCCCCAATCCTGATGTGCATGGTCCGCTCACCCCCCAATCCTGATGTGCATGGTCCGCTCACCCCCCAATCCTGATGTGCATGGTCCCCTCACCCCCAATCCTGATATGCATGGTCCCCTCACCCCCCCTATCCTGATGCATGGCCCCACACCGCTATTAAACTGCACAGATACCCCCAAAAAAACAAACATTTATACTCACCTTTCATCCCTGTGCTCCAGCGCTGTTCCGTTCTGCTGGGCGCCGGGGGAGGAGAGCGGCGCCGGAGTACGCGCATGCCCATACCGCGCTGTCCGGCGCCATATTGCTGAAGACACACTGTAAATGTGTCTTCAGCAAAATGACGCCGGATAGCGCTATTGCACATGCGCGATCCGACGCTCTCTCCTGCCCCGGGAGAAGAGAAGCGCCGCGGCAACGCTCCTCCCGGTCAGGTAAGTATGTATGGCGCCGGAGATCGCGGTATGCATCCAGCAAGCATACCGAGATCTCCGGCGCCATACAGAGTACTCACCGCTCTGGATGCCTCACTCTGTCTGGAGCCAGACTGCGCAGGCGTGTCGCGCTTGCGCAGTCTATAAAGGCTTCAGACAGAGTGACGCTCCTAGCGTTATATTATAGATATCTTAACTGTTTTCTTTTGGTCAAACTGTCACTCTCTAGTATAGCGGCCATCTTAGGATGAGTTTTGTTTTTTTCTCTCTTTTGATAATTTGTACAGATCCTATATGTCACAAGTAAACTCTGGTTTGTCCTACAAATGTCTGATTGCTGTTACTTCTGCTGAAGTCGAACAAATCTGCAACATGGACGACAATCCCAGCTTTATCAATTTAGGGCCATAATTAAAATAAAAACAGTGTATTCTCACCTCCGTTTCAGTGATGTTCCCGGCAGTGTTGCGACTTTGTTGGGTCATGTATCGGCTGCTGCCAGTGAGCCGATATTACAGTGGTAATAGGCGTGCACTCTAGTCTTAAAGTAAGAGGTGCTGGTATAATGGGCCAAATTGGTCCAAACAAATTACATATATAGTGAGCCGATACTGATTGCCTGCAGCCTTTATTATTTCGTCAGAGCAGTCTTTTGGAATATTGATGAGATGAAGCTGACGTATGGCTGAACGTTGTCTGCAGTTGACACGTGACACAACAACGTCACATCACAGCTGGGGACATCGGCATTGACAGTGCTGGAAAGACTCCGGTGCAGGACGTGAGTATACTCTGTATTTATTCTGATTAGGGCCCTACATTTATTATGCTGGGGTTGATGGCCAGCAGTGTACAACCCATTTAATATGAACTTCCCTTTCCTTACACAGAACACTTTCTAGAGTTTTATGCTCTTAATAAATGTGAATGTGGAAATGTGAATGTCTCGGCCGTTACCTCTGCCATTTAGATAACACAACAAAGCGTTTCACCTTGGAATATTTTTGTTTGTCTTTCCATTTCTGAATGTAGCACTTTATGATCCTGACACCGGTGCAAAGTTGCACGCTTTGTTTTGTGGTGTTTCCTAGCAACGACATGTTTTAATGGAGATATTGAGACTTCCTATCTCCCAGAGACGTATTCCCTTTTTCATCTCATTAGTCTGAAATTGGCTTTTCATATTCTCTCCTAATAGTGTGTAGGAAAAATAAACAGAACATAATTTGTGAAAAACAAGAATAGAGATTATATTAAAAAAAGGGGAAAACAGGAAATCAAAAGAGCTTTGGTATTAATAGCATTAGTTATGAAAAGGATTGCAAAATGTAAACAAGACCTGAACGTGACCAGCGGTGATCAATGGAAAGGAGATCTGCTGAGCAACGGGCCTGATTTTTGAAGACGCTTTAACCCCTTAGTGACAGAGCCATTTTGCAGCTTAATGACCGGGCCAATTTTTACAATTCTGACCACTGTCACTTTATGAGGTTATAACTCTGGAACGCTTTAACGAATCCCGCTGATTCTGAGATTGTTTTTTCGTGACATATTGTACTTCACGTTAGTGGTAAAATTTCTTTGATATGACTTGTGTTTATTTATGAAAAAAACGGAAATATGGCGAAAATTTTGAAAATTTAACAATTTTCAAACTTTAAATTTTTATGCCCTTAAATCAGAGAGATATGTCACACAAATTTCTTAATAAATAACATTTCCCACATGTCTACTTTACATCAGCACAATTTTGGGACCAAAATTTTTTTTTGTTACGAAGTTATAAGGGTTAAAAGTTGACCTGCGATTTCTCATTTTTACAACACCATTTTTATTTTAGGGACCACCTCACATTTGAAGTCACTTTGAGGGGTCTATATGATAGAAAATAGCCAAAAGTGACACCATTCTAAAAACTGCACCCCTCAAGGTGTTCAAAACCACATTCAAGAAGTTTATTAACCCTTTACGTGCTTCACAGGAACTGAAGCAATGTGGAAGGAAAAAATTAACATTTAACTTTTTTTGCAAAAACTTTACTTCGGAACCAATTTTTTTTTATTTTCACAATGTTAAAAGAAAAAATGAACCACAAAATTTGTTGTGCAATTTCTCCTGATTAAGCCGATACCCCATATGTGGGGGTAAACCACTTTTTGGGCGCACGGCAGAGGTTGCAAGGGAAGGAGCGACATTTGACTTTTTCAACGCAGAATTGGCTGGACCCCATGTCGCGTTTGTAGAGGCCCTGATGTGTCTAAACAGTGGAAACCCCCCACAAGTGACTCCATTTTGGAAACTAGACCCCCTAAGGAACTTATCTAGATGTGTGGTGAGCACTTTGAACCTCCAAGTGCTTCACAGAAGTTTATAACATAGAACCGTGAAAATAAAAAATCATATTTTTTCCACAAAAACGATCTGTTTACCCCAATTTTTATTTTCCCAAGGGTAACAAGACCCCAAAAGTTTTCTGTGCAATTTGTCCTGAGCATGCCGATACCCCATATGTGGGGGTAAACCACTGTTTGGGTGCAAGGCAGAGCTTGGAAGGGAAGGAGCGCCGTTTGACTTTTTCAGCGCAGAATTGGCTGGACGTCATGTCGTGTTTGTAGAGGTCCTGATGTGTCTAAAACAGTGGAAACCCCCCACAAGTGACCCCATTTTGGAAATTAGACCCCCTAAGGAACTTATCTAGATGTGTGGTGAGCACTTTGAACCTCCAAGTGCTTCACAGAAGTTTATAACATAGAACCGTGAAAATAAAAAATCATATTTTTTCCACAAAAACGATCTGTTCACCCCAATTTTTATTTTCCCAAGGGTAACAAGACCCCAAAAGTTTTTGTGCAATTTGTCCTGAGCATGCCGATACCCCATATGTGGGGGTAAACCACTGTTTGGGCGCACGGCAGGGCTTGGAAGTGAAGGAGCGCCGTTTGACTGTTTCAAACCAAAATTGGCTGGAATTGAAATTGGACGCCATGTCGCGTTTGGAGAGCCCCTGATACGCCTAAACAGTCGAAACCCCCCACAAATCACACCATTTTGGAAACTAAACCCCTTAAGGAACTTATCTAGATATGTGGTGAGCACTTTGAACCCCCAAGTGCTTCACAGAAATTAATAAACGTAGAGCCGTGAAAATAAAAAATCATTTTTTTCCTCAAAAATGATTCTTTAGCCCGCTATTTTTTTTATTTTCCCAAGGGTAACAGGAGAAATTGGACCCAAAAAGTTGTTGTGCAATTTTTCCTGAGTACCCTGATACCCCATATGTGGGGTGAAACCACTGTTTGGGCGCATGGGAGTGCTTGGAAGGAAGGAGCGCCATTTTGTAATGCAGACTTTGATGGAATGTTCTGCGGGCGTCATGTTGTGTTTGCAGAGCCCTTGATGTACCTAAACAGTAGAAACCCCCTGCAAGTGACACATTTTGGAAACTAGACCCCCCAAGGAGCTTATCTAGATGTGTGGTGAGCACTTTGAACCCTCAAGTGCTTCACAGAAATTTATAAACGCAGAGCCGTGAAAATGAAAAATCATTTTTTTTCTCAAAAATGTTTTTTTTTAGCCAGCTATTTTTTATTTTCCCAAGGGTAACAGGAGAAATTAGAACCCCAAAATTGGTGTGCAATTTGTCCTGAGTACGCTGATACCCCATATGTTGGGGTAAACCACTGTTTGGGCGCACGGCAGGGCTCGGAAGGAAGGGAGCGACATTTGACTTTTTGAAAGCCACGTCGTGTTTGGAGACCCCCTGATGTGTCTAAACAGTGGAAACCCCCCACAAGTGACCCCATTTTGGAAACTAGACCCCTTAAGGAACTTATCTAGATGTGTGGTGAGCACTTTGAACCCCCAAGTGTTTCACAGAAATTTATAAACGCAGAGCTGTGAAAATAAAAAATCATTTTTTTCTCAAAAATGATTTTTTAGCCAGCTATTTTTTATTTTCCCAAGGGTAACAGGAGAAATTAGAACCCCAAAATTGGTGTGCAATTTGTCCTGAGTACGCTGATACCCCATATGTTGGGGTAAACCACTGTTTGGGCGCACGGCAGGGCTCGGAAGGAAGGGAGCGACATTTGACTTTTTGAAAGCCACGTCGTGTTTGGAGACCCCCTGATGTGTCTAAACAGTGGAAACCCCCCACAAGTGACCCCATTTTGGAAACTAGACCCCTTAAGGAACTTATCTAGATGTGTGGTGAGCACTTTGAACCCCCAAGTGTTTTCACAGAAATTTATAAACGCAGAGCTGTGAAAATAAAAAATCATTTTTTTTCTCAAAAATGATTGTTTTAGCCAGCTATTTTTTATTTTCCCAAGGGTAACAGGAGTAATTAGAACCACAAAATTGGTGTGCAATTTGTCCTGAGTACACTGATACCCCATATGTTGGGGTAAACCACTGTTTGGGCGCACGGCAGGGCTGGGAAGGGAGGGAGCGACATTTGACTTTTTGAAAGCCACGTCGTGTTTGGAGACCCCCTGATGTGTCTAAACAGTGGAAATCCCTCAATTCTAGCTCCAACCCTAACCCCAACACACCCCTAACCCTAATCCCAACCCTAATCCTAACCTAATGTCACGCTGTATAACAGATATACTTAATGTCTGTAACCTATATCAAATGTGACCACATTCTATATAACATATAATAGGAAATATAAACATGCACATATAGTATCTGTCAGCATTGTATTACATGACATAATCTCTTATGTATAGTGGGTCTATACTGTATGCGTGTCACGCTGTCTCAGGCTAGAGGTGGACCGGGGTCTATGCTGACCCTAAACTGGGGTCCTGACTAGTCCCTCTACCTGGAGGTACTGTTAATGGTACAGAGGTCCAGGCCGCCAGCATAACCCTGTCTCCTATAGATCCCTGACCACTGTAATCTAGTCCTTAGAAGGACACTGATTACCACCACAGGGAATGGACAGGTCACCGCTAATAAACAGTAAAGACAAACGAGACAGACAGGGATAAAGTAAATACTGTCTTGCATAAAACACTTCACTACAGAGGGAACACAAAAGGTCAAGGAGATAAACTATAAGCGAGGAGGGGAGAAACCACAACAGGCGTTCTTAGCTTAAGTCTTCTCAGGACCGATGCAATCTGCTGGTCTGCATGAAAGCTTTCACCGACATCTCCCAAGCAGACTGGCAGGTATATGAAGGGAGCTAATTAGTGCATAATCAACTGCAGCCGGGCGGGGCTGGACCTAGTCTTAGCACAGAGCTAGGTAGAATTAACTCCCTCACTGCCAAACACAAAGCACCAGCAACTCAGCTGCGAGAAGTCAGAATGTGTAATCGCGACGATCTTCGTGGCGATACACCCATGACAGTACCCCCCCTTCTACGAGGGGCCTCCGGACCCTCAGGGCCAGGTCTGTCCGGGTGAGTTGTGTGGAAGGTCCGAACCAAACGATCTGCGTTAATATCAGACGCAGGAACCCACGTCCTCTCCTCAGGACCATACCCCTTCCAATGAACCAAGTACTGAAGGGACCGGCGATTCCGACGTGAGTCAATGATCTTCGACACCTGAAATTCCAAGTTACCATTGACCACCACTGGAGGAGGAGGTAGAGGTGACGGTATAACTGGCGCCACGTACCTTTTAAGCAACGATTTGTGGAACACATTGTGGATTTTAAACGTAGGAGGGAGGTCAAGACGAAATGCCACAGGATTAATTATAGAACTGATCCTGTATGGCCCGATGAACCTGGGACCCAGTTTCCAGGAGGGAACCTTAAGTTTTATATTCTTGGTAGACAACCATACCAGATCGTTCACACTAAGGTCCGGACCAGACACTCTCCTCCTATCAGCCATACGTTTGTATCGGTTCCCCATAGCACTCAAATTATTCAGCACTCCTCTCCACACTGAAGCAAGTGACGAAAGAGAATCGTTCCTCCTCAGGAACCCCAGAAGGGCCCCCCCCCATTGAAAGTACAAAACTGGGGGTGAAAACCATATGCCCCAAAAAATGGGGACTTACCAGTGGACTCGCTTCGCCTATTGTTAAGAGCGAACTCTGCCAGAGGCAAGAAAGAAGACCAGTCCTCCTGGTTCTCTGAGACAAAACACCGAAGATATGTCTCTAGGCTCTGATTCAGACGCTCTGTCTGACCATTGGTCTGCGGATGAAAAGCCGAGGAAAATTACAATTGCATCCCCCGACGTGAACAAAATGCCTTCCAGACTTGACACAAACTGAGACCCCCGATCTGACACCACATCAGAAGGCAACCCGTGAAGTCTCACAATCTCCCCAATGAACACCTGCGCCAGAGTTTTAGCATTAGGAAGAGCAGGAAGAGCAATAAAATGTGCCATCTTACTGAACCTGTCAACTACAACTAGTATGACAGTTTTCCCTGACGACGGAGGGAGGTCCGTAATGAAGTCCATTGACAGATGAGTCCATGGACGCTCCGGGATTTTCAAAGGTAAGAGGGCCCCAGAAGGACGGGTATGTGGGGTCTTAGAGCGCACACAAACCCCACAGGACGCGACAAAAGTTACTACCTCTTTATTTAAGTTAGGCCACCAAAACCGGCGTGAAAGGAGATCCACAGTTGCTTTACTCCCTGGGTGTCCTGCCAAAGCAGAATTATGATGTGCCTCGATAACCTTTTGTCTTAACTGATCTGGAACAAACAGTTTCCCTGGAGGTCCTACAGGGGCGTCCCCCTGAGCCTCCAATACCTCCTCCTCAAGCTCAGAGCATACAGCCGACACAATAACTCCCTCCTGAAGAATAGGAACCGGGTCATCCGTCTTCCCGGCACCTGGGAAACTACGAGATAAGGCATCAGCCTTTACATTTTTTGACCCAGGACGATATGTGACGACAAAATTAAACCTGGTAAAAAACAACGACCATCTAGCTTGTCTGGAATTCAGACGTTTTGCAGATTCTAGATACAGCAGGTTCTTGTGATCAGTAATGACGGTGACCGGGTGGACTGCCCCCTCCAAAAAGTGACGCCATTCCTCAAAAGCCAACTTAATGGCCAAAAGTTCCCTATTGCCGACATCATAATTCCTCTCGGCGGACGACAATTTTTTAGAGAAGAAAGCGCACGGATGCCATTTACCAGGAGACGGACCTTGAGATAATACCGCACCCACCCCTACGTCAGACGCGTCTACCTCCACAATGAACGGTTGTGATGCATCTGGTTGAATGAGTATGGGTGCCGAAGCAAAACATTTTTTCAAGGAGGAAAATGCTTGACAAGCTTTGTTAGACCACCTAGAAAAATCCGTCCCTTTTTTAGTCATGTCAGTGAGAGGTTTGACAACAGATGAGAAATTACGAATAAACTTCCGGTAGTAGTTAGCAAACCCCAGGAAACGCTGCAGTGCTTTAAGATCCTCTGGCCGATCCCATTCAAGCACAGCTCTTACTTTCCCAGGGTCCATACGGAAACCGGAAGCTGACACCAGGAAACCCAAAAACTGAAGTTCCTGTACGGCGAATACACATTTTTCCCATTTGGCGTACAGTTTATTGTCTCGCAAGATCTGCAACACCTGTCTCACATGCTCCTGATGAGACACAAGATCCGGCGAGTAAATTAAGATGTCATCTAAATAAACGACCACAAACTGTCCCACAAGGTGGCGAAAGATGTCATTAACAAAATGTTGAAACACCGCCGGGGCAGTAGTCAGACCAAAAGGCATGACAAGGTTCTCATAATGTCCCTCCGGAGTGTTAAACGCCGTCTTCCACTCATCCCCTCCTTTATCCTAATCAGATTATACGCCCCCCTGAGATCCAACTTAGAGAACCATTTGGCGCCCACAATCTGATTGAAGAGATCAGGAATAAGTGGGAGCGGATACGGATCTCGGACCGTAATCCGATTAAGCTCACGGAAATCCAGGCAAGGGCGTAGGCCTCCATCTTTTTTCTTCAAAAAGAAGAACCCCGCGGCCACTGGGGAAGATGAAGGTCTAATATGCCCCTTGGCCAGACTTTCCGAAATATAATCCTTCATAGCCTGCCTCTCAGGACCAGAAAGGTTATATAACCTAGATTTAGGTAACTTAGCATCAGGAAGCAATTTTATGAACAGTCATACTCGCGATGAGGAGGTAATTCTTGACACCCCTCCTCTGAGAACACATCATCAAAGTCCTCCAGAAAAGGAGGTAAGTTTCTAGGCACGACTGCACTGATGACCGTGTTCATGCAGTTACTATTGCAAAATTCACCCCACTGGCTTATCTCTCTGGATTGCCAATTAATCACTGGGTTATGTTTAGTTAACCAAGGAAGTCCCAACACAATAGGAGTGGGAAGACCTTCCAACACATAACAAGACAATTGTTCTTTATGTATTGCCCCCACTCGAAGGTCTATGTTATGAACAGCTTGCAAAAAGCTACCTTGACCGAGAGGCCTGGCGTCAATAGAGAATATAGGGATAGGTTTGGCTAATACACTCAGTTGCATACCTTGCACCTGGGCAAACCGAGCGTCCACCAGATTAGCCCCGGACCCACTATCAAGAAGAACACAAATCCTCTCAGTTCTCGTACCTACCACCACCTCCGCTGGTACGAGAAACTGAGACGGACCTGGGGATGAAATACATACTCCCAGGTTGTCGTCCACCACACAACCTGGGATTAACAGTCTTTCCGGCGACTTCTTGCACAGCAAGGCACGGGATGGACACCCCTCAACAAAATGTCCCTTTCTCCCGCAGAAGAAACACTTTCTTGTCTTGCGGCGCACCGCCGATCCCCTCCCTCGAAATGATGTCCCTCCCAACTGCATAGGTTCCTCAGAACAAACAAGGGGAACCTCAATATAAGGGACTTTAGTAGTAGGTGGAGTCATAACAGGGGGCAGAGTTACCTCGCACCTCTCCCGAAGCCGTCTATCGATTCGAATAGCAAGGGCCATAGCAGCCTCCAGTGACGGAGGAGAATCATACTGAGCCAAAACATCTTTTAATTTGTCAGATAACCCTTGACAAAACTGGCTCCTAAGAGCTGGGTCATTCCACTGAGTATCTGTGGCCCATCTACGGAACTCAGAAGAAAATTCCTCCGCCGGACGATCTCCCTGCTGTATCTTACGTAACTTCGTTTCAGCAAGGGAGACCCGATCCGGGTCATCATATACCAGACCCAGGGCAGTAAAAAATCGATCTACTGACTGGAGAGCCGGGGAGCCCGGAGGAAGAGAGAACGCCCAGGATTGAGGGTCCCCTTGTAAGAGCGAGATAACAATTCCCACCCTCTGCTCTTCACTCCCCGATGACCGAGGCCGTAGCCGAAAATATAATTTACATGCCTCCCGGAAGGTAAAAAATTTGTCCCGCCCACCAGTGAACCTGTCCGGGAGAGCAACTTTAGGTTCAGATCTGGTTTGCTCCGGGGGGACAAAACCTTGGACTTTACGTCCGTCAGCTCCATGGACAAACTCTGTAACTGCAGGGCTAGCTGGGCTACTGGATCCATGGTAGCTGGAGAGAATCTTTAGTATGGTCGGTGAAAATGTCACGCTGTATAACAGATATACTTAATGTCTGTAACCTATATCAAATGTGACAACATTCTATATAACATATAATAGGAAATATAAACATGCACATATAGTATCTGTTAGCATTGTATTACATGACATAATCTCTTATGTATAGTGGGTCTATACTGTATGCGTGTCACTCTGTCTCAGGCTAGAGGTGGACCGGGGTCTATGCTGACCCTAAACTGGGGTCCTGACTAGTCCCTCTACCTGGAGGTACTGTTAATGGTACAGAGGTCCAGGCCGCCAGCGTAACCCTGTCTCCTATAGATCCCTGACCACTGTAATCTAGTCCTTAGAAGGACACTGATTACCACCACAGGGAATGGACAGGTCACCGCTAATAAACAGTAAAGACAAACGAGACAGACAGGGGATAAAGTAAATACTGTCTTGCATAAAACACTTCACTGCAGAGGGAACACAAAAGGTCAAGGAGATAAACTATAAGCGAGGAGGGGAGAAACCACAACAGGCGTTCTTAGCTTAAGTCTTCTCAGGACCGATGCAATCTGCTGGTCTGCATGAAAGCTTTCACCGACATCTCCCAAGCAGACTGGCAGGTATATGAAGGGAGCTAATTAGTGCATAATCAACTGCAGCCGGGCGGGGCTGGACCTAGTCTTAGCACAGAGCTAGGTAGAATTAACTCCCTCACTGCCAAACACAAAGCACCAGCAACTCAGCTGCGAGAAGTCAGAATGTGTAATCGCGACGATCTTCGTGGCGATACACCCATGACACCTAAATCCCAACCCTAATTCCAACCCTAATTGTAACCCTAACCTTAATTGTAACCCTAACTCTAATTGTAACCCTAACCCTAATTTTACCCCTAACCCTAATTGTAACCCTAACCCTAATTATAACCCTAAGGCTAGGTTCATTTTGCGTTTTACCAGCCCGTTCAACACATAGCGTTGACGGGCTGGTAACGGTATAGCATAACGCGATCGCGTTATGCTATACCCGCTAGCGCAGAGGAATCAGCAGATGATTCATCTGCGCTAGCGGTGACGGAGCCCAGACGCTGCAGCCCGCGTCCGAGGCTCCGTCACTGAATGATGGCACGTCGCAAACGCATGCCGCTTTAAGGCATGCGTCGCGATGCGCCCTCAAATGGGGGTGAATGGCAGCGTTAACGGACTGCGTTACACCGCTTATACCGCGGTGTAGCGCAGTCCGTCTGACGGACTGCCATAACGCAGTATGAACCCAGCTTAACCCTAACGCTAATTATAACCCTAACCCTAATGCTAACCCTAACCCTAATGCTAACCCTAACCCTAATTATAACCCTAACCCTAATTATAACCCTAACCCTAACAGAAAAATGAAAATAAATATAATTTCTATTTTTTATTATATGTCCCTAACTAATGGGGTGATAAATGGGGGGGTTATGTACTGTTTTTTTTATTTTGATCACTGTGATAATTTATCACAGTGATCAAAATGCACTTTTATGAGAATGAATGAAAAAATTTTTGAATCTGCCGCCAAGCAGATAGGCGGGCGCACTGCGCATGCGCCCGCCATTTTTTTTTGCAGGAAGAAGACGCCGGGTTCCTGGGGCCTGCGGGAGGACAGAGGACACCGGTAAGTATACGGGGGGGCGATCGGGGGACCGGGGGACCCTCATTTTCTCCCCTCTGATGTGCGATCACATCAGAGGGGAGAGAAATCATTTTTTTTTTTTTTTGCGATCGCATCTATGCTTGCATAGACGCGATCGCAACACCGGGATCGGTGAATACCGACCCGGATCATGTTCTCTGGGGTCTCGGCTACCCCCGGTAGCCGAGACCCCAGAGAATATTTGCCCATCCCCCCAGGACACAGCAGCACATAGCGGCGGGCGCACTGAGCATGCGCCCGCCATTTACTTCATTGCGCCGGCCCCGGGGGACACCGGAGGGCCCTGGGGCCACATACAGGACATCGGGGGCCACATGGGGTCCCGGGGACCCTTTTTCTCTGTCCTCTGATGTCCGATGACATCAGGGGACAGAGAAATTAAATGACACAACTTTTTTTTTTTTTTTGCTGTCGCCGTTATAGGGTTAATAACGGTGATCGCAACATCGGTGTCGGTAAAAACCGATCCGATTCATGTTCTCTGGGGTCTCGGCTACCCCCGGTAGCCGAGACCCCAGAGAAAATGCGCCTCTGGGGGGCGCTATTCACTTTTTCCCTGTGGTTTTTTCGCTGTGGTTTAAGTACCCTTAATGACCGCCGTTAAAAGGCGTATCGGCGGTCATTAAGGGGTTAAAACCAGAGTTCACCTTTAATTTTTGCACCCTTTCCGGCATATGACTTTCCTGCATGTCTTGTGTGTATGTGCCAGGAACCAAGCCTGGTCCATACACTCAGGGTGGCATCTGTATTATACAGTCAACATCACCAATTAACTTCAGTAATAGGAGCCAACTCTAAAGGCTGGGTCTCACATAGCGATACACCAGCGATCCGACAACGATCAGGATCGCTGGTGTATCGCTACATTATCGCTGCTACATTAGCGATCAGTATAAGCGACACTGCGGGTAAACATCGCTTAGTTACCCGCAGTGTACCTTGGATACCAGCGCCCTGCTTCAGGGCGCTGGTATCCAAGGTACACAGCGGGTTTCTAGGCACTGCCCCGCGCCTGGAAACCGCTGTGTACCTTGGTTACCAGCGGATCGCTGGTCTCCCTGCCTGTCACACGCAGCGATGCGTGCCTGTCAGCGGGAGACCAGCGATCAAAAAAATGTCCTGACATTTCAGCGACGATCAGCGATACCCGGCAGGGGGCTGATCGTCGCTGAATGTCACACACAGCGATATCGCTGGTGAGCTCGCTGCTGCGTCACAAAACTAGTGACTCAGCAGCGATCACGCTAGCGAGATCGTTGTGTGAGACGGGCCCTTAATTGCTGCTGTTTATGGCAAAACATTGGCAGAATCTTCTTTCGCGATTCCTTTGCTCAGTGTTTGTGGGACTCAGCAATGGACAGCCCTGTCATCCTATTGTCACGAGTGTGTTACGCAAACCTGGGAGATCTGGGGTAGAAGATCACTGTGTATTGTGAATTGCAGATCTTTCATTTAGCCTGTGCATTTGGATCCCAAATTAAATGAATTTGGTTTCCTTTGGTGCTGAAGAGCTTAACGACCCTTTCTATGGTGGTCAAAAACATGCAGCTCCATTTCAGCTGCTTCTAATCTAGTCTTTATCTCTTCTTATAAAATCTGGCCTGATCCTCTCTGTCCTGCCTAGAAAGCTCTGCTTCCTTGCTCTTAGGAACGCTGTGTGAATAGGATTTGTTTTTGCTATGTTTATTTACCTGTGGCCAACATTTGTATGCCGGTCATAGCATGAGATATGGATTACTTGTATTAAAATCTAACTTCAAATCTGAGAAGGATAGAAAGTCTGGAATATAAACTTAGATGACCTTTGACACTCTTAGTGCTGGATGAATATATCCAGAGTTTATGTCGTTCTACAACAATTAAGAATTGCTCCTGACCTTTTAGGGTCATCACAAACATACAGACCCATCAGAGGGTAATAAACCTTCACTCCTTTCTATGAATAGTCAATTTATGTTATCCTCTGCATAATGACAGTTCTGCTTCATGTCACTTGTCCTACTATTGCATTTTTCTGTCTATTGTGTTAAATGTGATTCTTCAGATGTTGTATTAGTCTATGCCTGTGAAGAGACTGAGTAGTCTCGAAAGCTTGCAATTGTTACCATCTTTCAGTTAGCCATTAAAAGGTATCACCACTGAGGACTCTCAAGTCTAATATTTTTCTTGCTATTGGAGATTCTTCTTTCTGTGCTGTGTGCTAAAGCTAAGTAGTTGAAGTTTGGAGTTGTTGTAGTAGGGTTCTGTAGTTTGCTGTTGTACATGAGTGTTTATCTCCTGGTCTCTTTTCCCATTTAGTTTATTCCTTCCAGTCCCTATCCTCCTCCCTACTTTGGTTAGGATTTTTGTATGATACAGGTTTTCTGTTATCCCTGTTTTGTCATTGTGTCTGGTTTGCCTTTCATTTCTGTTCCATGCCTCATGGAGTGAGGGAGGGAGCAGATTAGGGTTTTTACAGGAGCATAGTAAGGTTGGAGACTCGGGCCTCTCTACTTTTAAGAGTACCCCCGAGACAGAGATAGTTAGGGTCCCAGCTCCAGGAACAGTTTGAGGCCCTTCTTCCTTACTGAGGACCGTCACAGCATGACACCTATCCTGTGCTGAGGCATGCTGAGCTGTCGGTGCTTTCATTGACAGCTCAGTTGACCTGAGAGACTGGAGGTGCAGAGATTTCTACAGGTGCTCCCTGTTCTTAGTAATTGTCCTGCTATTTAGGTGAGCTGTCTGGCCCAGATCACTGCCAGTCAAAGCTTCTGCTCTCTGGTGTGTGTTTGCCTGATTCTTGTGCTTTGAGTTCTGATCTACTGCTGCCTGATCTTTGGTCCGTATTCTGATTACCCGTTTTGGTTTTGCCCCTTTTATTAGATCCGCTATTTCTCTTGTATTCTGACCTCTGACTGTGACCTGACTGGCTGACTTATGCCTTCATCTTTGCTACATGCTCTCTTGGTACCCACCCTGGAATGTCTGAATTCTCTGCCTCATGGCCTGTCCGTGAGTAGTGGCTAGCGTTACATTTGACTGGCCCTCCTGCGTCAGGTTCATGATTCCATCTTAAGTTGTCACCCAGGGGTCACTGCTATACAGAAAGCTGTTGCTAGACTCTTTTGGTGGCCATCCAAGGTGGAGAAACTTTTTTTTTTCTCTCCAAGTCCGAAAAAAGCTAGTGCCACTCTGATCAAACTCAAACTCTGATCAGAGTAATCGGACCGTTTTCTTGGATGTGGAGAATTCAGTCATGTAACCCTACCCTTACGTAGCGAATAACGTTGACAGGTAATTTTTACTGCTAATTACCTGTCCCCAGGATAGGTCATCAATATAAAAGTAGTGGAGCAACCCTTCAAGGGGTTAAAGAGTGATAGCCAGAAAAAACAAAGGTTCAAATAGGAAACAGGTAGTACACTAAAGACGGACTCCATAGACTTTCTAGTGAGTCGGTGTCCAGTTTTCGAGAAGATCAGCGCTCATTTGGCCTCTTCTGTGCCTCCTTTTTTCTGATTAGTTGGGGTTTCAGCACCCAGAACACCACAATTTTAAACATGTCGCTACGCACAGTGCCGGACTGGAGTGCCAAGAGCCCACCAGTAACATTGTCTCTGGTGACCCACTGTTCAGCTACATGCAAATTTCACATTACCCTCATTCACATATTTGCCTATGTTTCTATTTAATACTAAATAGGGTAGTTTCTTAAATGAATGTAGTGATCATGTCCTTTCCTGTACATAGTGAAACAAATCTATAGTGCTAACTACTTTTCATATACGTGGAGTGGACAGACCCATTCCTACATGGAGGCCCACCAGAGGATTCTCCTGTTCTCCTGTGGGCCAGTCCGAGCCTGGCTACGCAATTACACTGTAATCTTGTTGGTAAAGGTCCATGCCATGAAACTATAGGCATGCTCTCTCATTCAGTGATGTACAAAAAGAAGTAGGGGCCCCAAATCAAAGTTAAGATATGGACATTTTTAGCTGCTACTTGACACCACCCCATTGCCCCATCCTAGTTCTGTGACTATTTGCAGCATTGTGGCACCCATGACGACCCCCATCCCGTGCTATGAAGACCCAAAATGTGTCCCTTTCTTCAGTGGTCCCAAAGAAGTCCACTGGTCTGCTTATATGCACGTCTTATATATTCTTGCTGTACAAAATTTTCCAAACAGACTAAAGATGAAACATCAATCTCCCTCCCCCCAAACACCCAAGAGAATTATATCGAGCAGTAATTTAAGAAAAAGCATTAAATAATTGTGCAGTTTTGGAATGAGGTGAGAAAAATTCTATTCCAGTTTCCCATGAAAAGCAATATGTTTGAAAAGCAATACTGGATCATGTCACATTGCTTTTACAAATTATGCCATGAAGGCATTTAAATGAGGTCCTTGCGGCCTGGCACCAGAGAGGTTAGAGATGCGGTATTTTCTACATCCTGCCGTACACAAAAATGAGAGCAAAATGTAAAATATTTGTTTCATTTTCTACGGGGTGGATCGCCTGAGTATTTTACTACGAAGCATAAAGTTATATCCTGTAAATCTAATATAGAAATATCAGTACATTTGTTGCCCACTTACCTGGAATTAATATATCATTGCTATACAGACTCACACACAAAATAAATGGATTATAATAAATGTTCTGTCTTATCACCAAAGAGGGGCGAAGCTACCTTACATGGCACCAGCAACCATGCAGTGTCAATGGAGACATTTTTGCCATGGGTTAAAGATAGTAAAAATGGACAATTTTCAGATGAGAGAAAAATATTGCATTTAACTGTATAAATATATACAGAATATGGTCTTCTCAAAAATGTAGTCATTTGCAGTGGATTCACTATACAATGTATATATATATATATATATATATACACCCTATCTGTATCTCTATTTAGATCTATCTATCTACCGTATATACTCGAGTATAAGCCGAGTCGAGTATAAGCCGACCCCCTAATTTTGCCACAAAAAAATGGGAAAGCTTATTGACTCGAGTATAAGCCTAGGGTGGAAAATGAGATTATGCCCCATATGCTGCCCCATGTATTATGCCCCACAAGATGCTCCATGTATTGTGCCCCATATGCTGCCCCATGTATTATGCCCCACAAGATGCTCCATAGATTGTGCCCCATATGCTGCCCATGTATTGTGCCCCATAGATGCTCCATAGATTGTGCTCCCATAGATGCTCCATAGATTGTGCCCCCATAGATGCTCCATAGATTGTGCCCCCATAGATGCTCCTTAGATTATGCCCCCATAGATGCCCCATGTATTATGCCTCCATAGATTGTGCCCCCATAGATTGTGCCCCCATAGATGCTCCATGTATTATGCCCCCATAGATGCTCCTTAGATTATGCCCCCATAGATGCTCCATGTATTATGCCCCATAGATGCTCCTTAGATTATGCCCCCATAGATGCTCCATGTATTATGCCCCCATAGATGCTCCATGTATTATGCCCCCATAGATGCTCCATGTATTATGCCCCCATAGATGCTCCATGTATTATGCCCCATAGATGTTCAATAGATTATGCCCCCATAGATGCCCCATATATTATGCCCCCATAGATGCCCCATGTATTATGCCCCCATAGATGCCCCATGTATTATGCCCCCATAGATGCCCCATGTATTATGCCCCCATAGATGCTGCATTGAATAGGCCCCTTATGCTGCCGCAGCTGCTGCAACAACAAAAAAAAATGACATACTCACCTCTCGTCACTGGGGGCCAGGTGCCGGTGTCCTGAGCAGGCGGGGACACCGGCGCGCTATGGGGGACAGGTGCCGTGTCACCGCTCGCTCAGGGCCCCGGCACCTGAGATATTTACCTGTCACCCGGTCCACCGCTGAGCGCCGCTGTCTTCCAGGTCCTCCAGCAGTGAATGATCAGGCAGAGGGTGCGGCGTGCAGTAACCACATCATTGCGCCCTCTGCCTGAACATCGCAGCAAGAGGACGCGAGGACACAGCGGCGAGCAGCGGTGGAACGGGACAGGTAAATATTGCTTATACTCACCCTTCCGCCGGCGCGTCTCTGCCCTGCTCTTCTCCCGCAGTCTCCGGCGCCAGTGTTCAGCGGTCACGTGGTACCGCTCATTAAAGTCATGAATATGTGCATATTCATGACTTTAATGAGCGGTACCACCTGACCGCTGAACCCTGGCGCCGGAGACTGTGGGAGAAGAGCAGGGGCTGCAGAGACCGCGTCGGCGGTGGGGTGAGTATATAGCACAGCTGCGCTCTGCCTCCCCCCTGTGTATGACTTGAGTATAAGCAGAGAGGGGGACTTTCAGCCCTAAAAAATGGGCTGAAAATCTCGGCCTATACTCGAGTATATACGGTATCTATCTATCTATCTATTATCTATCTATCTCTCTATTATCTATCATCTATCTATACAGTGTATATATATATATACACACACTATCTGTAGCTCTATTTAGATCTATCTATCTATTATCTATCTATCTATTATCTATCTATTATCTATCTGTCTATCTATCTATCTCTCTATTATCTATCATCTATCTATTATCTATCTATCTATTTATCTATCATCTATTTATCTATTATCTATCGATAATTCTATCTATCTGTCTATTATCTATCATCTATCTATTATCTATCTAACTATAATCTATCTATTTTCTATCTATCTATTGTCTATATATCTATCTGTTATCTATCTATTATCTATATTTTGTCTATCTTTTATCTATCTATTATCTATTATCTGTCTTTCTATCTATTATCTGAAGAACTTTGTAAAGAAAATGGATAAAACTGCAAAAGCATTCAAGTATCTCATTGATAAATTTCCAAGGTTGAGTGAAGCAAAGATAAAGGAAGGAGTCTTTATGTACCTCAGATTCGTAAGGTTCTTCAAGATGAGGAGTTTCTCTGAATGTTACAGGACAAGGTGAAGACGACATGGGTAGCATTCTCATTTGTGGTAACTAATTTTTTAGGAAACTCAAGATGAGATTACTATGGAGAGTTGGTGGAAAATCTGCTCAAAACATATAAGGATCTTGGCTGTAACATGTCCTTAAAGATGCATTTCTTACATTCACATCTAGACTTTTTTCCACCAAACTTCGGATCAGTGAGCGATGAGCACAATGAGAGATTTCACCAAGATATTGCGGCTATGGAGAAAAGATATCAAGGAAAATGGAATCTATCTAGCTTACAGATTACTGCTGGACAATTGTAAGAGATGATGTGATACAGGAGTACAAGAGACAAGCAAAAGAGAGTGGTCACTGAATGAGGAGCAAATTCTGTACTGCAATTTCTGTAAATGTTTATGATTTGCAGTAGTGTTTTTGACGTGTTTTAGTTATTTGAATTATTGCTAGGTTTCCTCTAAATAAATATCAGAAAACTGGCATAACAAAATATTCTGAATCTTTATATTTGTAAAATTAATAATGTTTCAAAGTACTGAACCTTTTATACATTAATTATATGTATCAGTAAAAGCAAAACTCAATGATATCATGGAAACAAGAGCCAATTAAAAATGTTCAATGTCAGATTGAATTCAGGAGGTCAAAATCATTAAGAAATGGCCCCTTTCATAACTGAACCTGACAACTTTTGAAAATATGTAGAAAAGTGTAATTACTGTATAGTGTAAAATATGATATTTGATCAGTAATTATTTTTTGTACTAATATGTGGATATGTGTTTCCTTCCTATTTATATTACATGAAAATGTGTTGAAATAATGTCATCACTGTTTTACATTTTATGGTCAAATGTACTGTTTTCCCCTTTTAAGTAGTGGTATAGGTAGTGTGAGGCAGTGACCGGTGTTATATTCGATGGTCGCTATGTGTCCACCAGGATGTGCAAAAAAGCATATGGAGATTGTGGGAGTGTATTGCAGTCACAGGTATAGCTGTGGTTGCAAAGCAAATTAAAGGGAGTATTGGTCTTGGGCATGCTATGTGTCCAAGGCAGATTTAAGAAAACCTGTTCTGGGCTTTTATTTTTGAAACGGACTACAGGATGGCAGCGGGGCAGTCCGTTTCCTCCCCGGCCCTGGGTTTTCCATGTGGCAGGTGGCCACAGGTTCCTTTGTAAAAATCCCCTGAAGCAGAGGGTTGAGTGTGTGGAGTGTGGAATTTGCAGCAAGCAGAGCAGAAGGCTCTGCAAAAGCTCAGCCTGTGTGAGTAAACACAGAGCCCAGCAGAGTGAACTCCTGGCACCCCGCAGTGTGATACGGTGGTGCAGACGCCCTCGGCAACCGATCACACTTATGAACTGTCATGTTTCCCGGCTGCGACCCAGAGGATACCGTGTGCTGTGCACTGTGTGAGTTTGGATATTAAACATGTTTTGCTTTGAACTTTGCTGGGTCACTGCCTCGTCACTGCACAGCGTGGATACCGCCGCACTTCAGTAGTCTCTTGTTACATTGGTAACATGGCACCTGTGAGATTCAACCCTGAAATCATGTTGCTGGAGACTACAATGCAAATAACATCTGTCATCGTTAAAGTCAATGTAGACACAGTAATGAGCTTTGTCACATAACTTAAGGTCCATTTACACAGACTGACTGGTGGCACAAAAACAACAGCTGATCTGTGGATGTTTAATAGAGCCTATTTACTTGCCATTGTTCTCATCAGCGCAAGTTCCCCTGTGTACCCAGGACCATGTAGACGCAATTTGCCTATTTAATTTCCCAGAGGAGCATTGCAAGGCTTAAAAGCCTCCTCACATTGGCATGCCAGGCTTGGCATGTCACTCTCCACAAGGAGAAATGTTACCAAGTAAAAGTGTAAATGCACCCTCAGACTAGTCAGCCAGACCTGAATATTTTCCATAGAGAGAAAGCTTTCATCATCTGGGAAAATAGAGGGCCAGAATAAGTAGACTATGAGTGTGCTGCCGATTCAGGAACGAATCATAAACAATTTGGTTGAAGGTGGTTTATTTGTCAAAACATTTCAAAGTCAAATCCAACTCCTACCTCAGGACAACTTTCACATGTGGTTGCTCTGAGGAAGCAGTTAGATTTGACTCTGAAATGTATTGACAAATAAACCACCTCCAAGACCCTATTGCACTTTTACATTATATTGGAAAAGGCTATTTGCATATTTTTTCCAAGGGAGCATTGGCTGGCCTACGTCTTCCTATGACAGCTTGGTGATCTCCTCTAAACAGAAGCTTTATCCTTTACACCTCTGTCAAAGTCCTAATTCAAGCAAATGAGTCTCTTATTTTGCACTGATGAGTGGTAATAAAAACTCCCCAAAAGTACAACAGTACAAAGAAATACACTGTAGAAACAAAACACGTTGAATCAGCTGTCTACAGATGGAGATTGTCGTTTGACTGAATATCCTGAAGTCACTAAAGTGTCTATAATGATTTTTAGGATGGTTACCACCAAAGAGCCAGATTTGTTCCTCTTGGAGAAGACTGTTAGTATACCTTTCTTACCCAGTTAGCATCACCTGGTATAGACGTTGACCCTATACCATTTTAGCGGTCTCCTCTATGAAAAACTAGACCACTTGTGAGTAACTACTGTCACGGGTCCTCTTTTAGAGAGGGTCCTGGTGGGACATGATGTTGTAACAAAGGCCAGTGTCATAACATGGGGTTTAATGTGTCTCTATATTGGGGTAGTAATATGTCACACTTGAGTAGTTGGGTGACAGCAGCTAAAGTGAGACATAATAGTCTCCTTGCCAGTGGCTGACTCAGAGATCAGTGGAACATTGTGAGTCCGACTACAGTGGTGAAAGAGAAAGAGTGATTCTTGGGACAAGCAGGTTTGGAGAAAGAGATTCTGTGCTAGGAGTGCGGGCACATGGAGAATGAGTCTCTTTGCATGATCATCGTGTGACCAGGTGGGTGGTGAGCAAAGTCCCCCATATGGTTGAGAGTAAATCCTAGGATATGCCATAAGAATTATTTTGGTTATCCAAAGTGTAACTGCCTTATAAAGGTAATGACCTTAAAGGGCTTTCCAGATTCGTAAAAAAACAAACTAACTGTGCTTTAGTTGCCCTCCTCGGCTCCAGTGTTGACCCGCCACTGTTGCTCATAGTATCTTTTTATTATATGTAGTGCTGACATCACATTAACAGGACGTCAGTCAATAACTGAGCTCAGTTAATGGCACAAGCCGCTGAGCTTAGCTCCAACTTCTTCTCATGCTCACGCCGATGTCCTTCCAAATTGGTCCAAACACGGACTACATTGCACGGACTGGCCGCAGTTCTCCCAATCTGAGGGTAACAGCTTTGGATATGTCTATGAGGCTGTGATGCTCAGGTTGTCAGAGCCATGGACAGTCTGTTTATTGTGGTCCATGCTGGGACCGATTTGCATGGACATCTGCAGGAGCCCTTAAGATGATGTTCTCTATGTCCTCTGCCCAACTGTTTTTTTGAGCTGTTGATATCACCGATCTTTCTATACAATATAACCCCCTGTTAGGATCTTCCTCCATGATTACTGCAGTAATTATGTGATTTGCAGTAAACATTCCATTGAAATTATCAGCGACATTAGATTGAGCTTTTTCTTAATAAAAAGGAACAAACATTAAGAGGATTGCAAAATCGGCACATTGTGTCAAATCTAGTTTGTTTTTTCCTCGTGTCATTGGCATATATCTCGGCAACACATCGCAGAGAAGCTTCTCGGAGTTCCTGGCAGTGAGACATTAG
This sequence comes from Oophaga sylvatica, assembly GCA_033576555.1. NCBI lineage: Eukaryota > Metazoa > Chordata > Amphibia > Anura > Dendrobatidae > Oophaga > Oophaga sylvatica. The sequence goes on from JARQOD010000005.1 coordinate 516,233,141, forward strand.
AGCCATTCCAGCAAAAGCAGATGCCAAAATGTCATAAGTGACTTAATTTGACATGCTCATTTGGTAGTACATTGCAGTTTCCAGGACAACTATGCAGATCTACCACACACAGCTCTGTAGTCCTATCCCCGGAATACTTTTGTCAGCTCGCGATTTGCTATCATGGCCATTTCTCCCCTGTCTCTGCTCACCTTAGCTAATGGGTTTGCGTAACCTTTTAATAATGCATGCAAAAAAATGGTCTGAAGGAACACTTTACTGCTAAATTTGTCCTAGATAAAATGTTGTGTATGTAAGAGGAACGTCTTATAAATTGGAGTTGCGGAGTATGGCTAGTATATTTGACATCAGCCATTGACTGGTGTCCACAATAGGAGGATTTTAAATGTATTTTTTTGTACTCCATATAAAAGAGCAACTATATTCAGGGCTTAAAGAGGTAATACCAAGATTGAAAGTTACCTCCCTAAGGGTGAGTTTCCACGGTCAGGAAACGCTGCGTGTTTGGCGCTGTGAGCTGGCGCAGCGCCAAACACGCAGCGTCCAGATGTTACAGCATAGTGGAGGGGATTTCAAGAAATCCCGTCTCCACTATGCGTAACAATACGCAGGTGGCAAACCTGCGTAAACGGACATGCGGCGCGTCTTTTTAGACCGCAGCATGTCCTCGCGTATTGCGGCGACGGTGCGTCGCCGCAACATAATTAACACAGGGCTATGTAGCCCTGCGCTCTTTCCGGAGGTGTCCTGAACACCTCCGGAAAGATCGCGCGTCATAAAGGGGGCGGGGCTTAGACGGAGCGGAATTTCCGCTCCGTCAAAAGCGCTATGGTTCCGGACCGTGGAACCATAGCCTTACCCAGGATAGGGAATAACTTACCGTACTGGTTTCTGAGGGGACATGGCTGCAGGGAGTGGGGGTCAAGCATGTTCTAAGGATAGAGGATAACTTGCAAAACTCAATTTAAAGGACAAGGAGAAAAAATTCCCTCTCAATTGTTGTCCCGCTCTGAGTAATGCAAAGAGGGATGTCATGTTTTTTTCCAATCCTTACACTCATACTTGCCAACTATTGAGGGCAATCATTCAGAAGTATTCATCGTATTCATGCTTTGTGGTTGGAACGGTTTACTATGTGGAAATTTCCTCCATGTGCCCTATAAGTATAGGAAGCTGAGATATGAGGAAATGTTTGGTGGAGTATTCAAGATGTATTGCAAACTTAACAACCCCTAAGCGGTTAACAAGATGGCTTTGCAGCACTGAGGTCCTGGGTACAAATCCCACAAAAGACACATCTGCAAGGAGTTTGTATATTCTCCCCATTTGTCTAGGTTTTCCTTGAGTACTCCGTTTCTTCCTACACTCCAACGACATGGGCGCATTGACAAAAAATTTTTTCAGGAGCAAGTGAGTTAAGGATGGAATGGAGAGGTGCCAGAGGATTTATTGGGAGGCCTCAGAGGAGGATATCGTGGGAGATGATGAGGGCACATACTAACATTTTAGTAGATTCAGGGTTGAGAAAAGGACGAATTCTGGAAAAAAATTTAAGTTGGAAGCTGCAGGAGATGATGAGGGCTTGGATGTGTGGTTTGAAGTACAGGGCAGAGTCAGGAATCACTCCGAGGCAGCAGATTTGTGATGCAGGCTAAAAAGTGATTTGTTTTACTGTGATAGAGAAGTCTGGTGGAGGGGGAGTGAGATAAAGGAAAGATGAAGGAAAGATTATACTTTTGGTTTTGTCCACATTGAGTTTTAGTAAGCGTGATAAGAAGGAGTAAGATATGGCTGATACTCTGGGGTTTTGGACAGCAGAGAGGTGACACCTGGGCCAGAGAGGTAGATTTCATTGTCATCTGTATATAGGTAGAACTGGAAGCCATGGGACTTCATGAGTTGTCCCAGGCCAAAAGTATAGATGGAGAAGAATAGGGATCACAAGACAGAGCCTTGAGGGACACCAACAGAGAGAGAGCGAGATGAGGAGGTAGTATTGAAATGGGAGAACCTAAATGCGGTTAGTGAGGTATACAGAGATCCAGGAGATGGCAAAATCTGTAATTTGAGAGACTTGAGGATCTGTAGTAGGAGGTAGCGGTGAGTTGTGTCACAGGCAGAGGACAGATCTAGAAAGAGGAGTATAGATTATTTATTAACTTTGACAGTTAGTAGGTCGTTTTTGGTCCTCTTGTCAGTTTTTACAATTTGTGTGTCATCTGTTTTTCTTGCATGAAAAATATTCAATGCTTCTCCTATCAACTGCTCAGAGCCTAAAGGACAGCACTCGGATAACACATGGATGGTACTAGAGTGCCAGTCATTCTTTTCTCTTGATTCGGTAACTTTGATCATCTGCAAGTCTGAAGAAATTGGACATGTTCATGTGTTTTTTTGTGGGGAAAAAATAATTGAAAATATGTGTCAATGTTCTGGCCATAAAAAATGGACTTACACATACAACAATACCTAACTTGTAAATGAGGCTTTAGCCCGTAGAAATGTAATACTCATTTTGGAGATATGGAACCCCACATATTGTTTTCATTTTAGTTTTGCAAATATATATATTTTTTTGTATTTTTTACATCTATAAGCAGCTTTATTATGAGGTTTCATTTTTACAGAATGATTTGTAAACTCCAGCAGGCATTTATAAAAAAATAGACCTGATCCGTTCCAGTGATGCCATTACTGACGATCATGTTTACAGGGCTGTCAATCACTAGCACAAAAGTACGCGTCACTGAAGAGGTTACCTCTATATCCCATCAATCATGGCATATCTGCAGCTGTGTGGAAAGGCAAAAGTACAATAGATGCAGACTACATTGCTGTTATTGAGCTAGTGGAGAGAGAGGACCAAATCAAGGATGATGCCATTACATTTGGTTTTGAGAGCTTGTAAATGTTCTGTTTTTCACACTGATTAATTTTTTTTAAATGAAATGGAAATTGTCTAATGTTCATCTTTTGATCTTTGATCTATGTTCTTTGGTGAATAAAATATGACTTTAAGAGATTTCCAAATCATTACATTCTTGTTTTCTCTACATTTTACACAGCGTCCCAATTTTTGAGGAATTAAACTGTCCCTATTTTTCAGCTACGATCTTGGCAAATTCAGAGCAGTCACAGGCATGGTTTACAGAAACTCCATTCCAAGGTGAGAGGACGCGGTCAGGTTGGGGGCTGCAGTGGAGGTGACCACTAAAACATTGCTAAAATACCAAAAATAATATTGGCAACTATTTATTCATGGGAACTAAGATTTTTGAAAAGAATAAGTGAAAAGAATCAGCACAAAAAAAAAGTTATAGAATGGAGATAGGAAGATCAAATTAGCACGAGACCTTCTGTCCTGGTTGGTGTTATCCAGCACCATAAGTAGAGATCCATTGCTATGGGGTCTTCGTTTCTCTATGTACAACCTTTGGTGGACACAAACAGAAGATGACCCTTACAAGAATAGTATATGGTCCTTTACTCAAGATAGCTAATCAAAATGATGTCTTTATGTGTCTGTGACAAAACCTTACTGCTATGTTGGAGTTGATGGTGGGACGGTTTACTTCTTGGGCCCCTGTGTGGCTGTCTGCACAGGTTGCACCAATGGTATGTCCGCCCTTGACCTTGACTGTATTACAGCCAGGCTTTCAGCAGTAATCATGTGGGCTTGCTGACATTTCCTACGCCATCACTTTCAAGTAATAGTCTATCCTACCCCCATAATCAAAAGAAGTACAAAAGACCAACTGCTTGGCAGATGTATTGTAATTCATGACTCAGCCTGTCGCCATGCTTTTTACAATGTCTACCATCTGCTTCAAGGAAGGGTAACGCATTCAGACTCAATTGCAGATTTACAATTATAAAATGGAACAACTATAACCATGAAGTATTACCACAGCGTACTTAAGCAGATGTTTTCATTTATAAACTTCTCCGTGTCTTAATTAAGATATTTCCTAATCCAAACTTGTTCTCCTTATGATCCCGACATTACAGGTCGTACTGGCATTATGGCTTACATTATTTTAAAATACTTATTCTGCAACAATTAACTTTGTCCATAATTCTCATTAAAATTTCTAATTATAATAGAGTGGAGTGGAGAATGTGATCACTGACGTGTAGAGAATCAATATATTCAGTAATGCGCACCATCCCCTCTTAAGTTGTATCGTATATTATTGAAGAAAACTTTGCAATGACTTGGTACAGTAACTTTAATTATATATATTATGAATGTGATGCAGAAATATCCATAAGCTCATTGAAATCTAATAGATGTGAACTATGAGTCTGTGTGTAATTTCACTTTGATGATTTCACGGTTTGGAACTGCATAAAAAGTTGAATAAAATAACTTTGATATTACTTTGCTTTATTTAGTTTAAATGGGTTTCGGGAAACGTTATGTAGTGTGGAAATTTTATTCCTAACTGCTTGAAAATTCTACTAGTTGCCCTTGGAATCAGACTGTAATTTAGCTGCACACTGTTGTCAGACATATACTTAGAGGGGTGGGAGGGGTGACCTTAATTAAAAGCTAAAACAGAGCGTAACTACAAATAAAGTCTATGGGGAATTGATCAAGATTGGAATTTTGTAGTAAAATGTGCCAAACTGATTATGAAGCACATAGACATCTTTCAGCTACCCATGCGCCTGAGTAAAAAAATGTACTCTAGTTATAGACTGGAGTACATTTCTGCTACATTTTATGGCACTTTTTAGTCATAAATTATAGTGACTCCATCTGAATGTGCACACACCTTCTGCTAAGCCCCATTCACTTTTCTAAAAATTGGTGGAGCTGGCAGAAAACTAGTGCAAAATATTTGTGTCACGGGGCAATAGTGGAAAACAGGGGATGAGGAACCTGGGTCCATGAACTGCACCTCAGGCTAAGGGGGTGCCCTGTCTTTCCATAACTTGGGGGTACCCTTGAAGGTAGGGAGGCCCAAGTCACCGACCTGTCCCTATCTCCTGTTTAGCCCTGAGATAAACCCCCAACCCCCTCCCAAAGAGGTGAGACAGGGAATAAAGTGAACTGCACCAATATAAAAAAAGGAAAGAAAAGATAGACACCTAGGGGACAAGGCAACTACAAAACAAAACTTAGCTTTCTCTGCTGCAATGCACCGCACAGCAGAGTAAGGCACCAGATCAAGGTAATAGATGAAGTACCACTGTACTCAGCGAGCTCCTGACTCCAGCTTGGTTCGTCTCCAAAGAGGAAGTGTATCAGCAACAGTCAGCTGAAGCATCAGGTGACCTTTTAAAAGATGGTGGGAGTGGTCACAACCTGCATCAGCAAACTCAGCAGCAATGTAATTACACCAGCAGCCACCGGGGAGAAGACTGACATTAATCCCCGATGGCCTGAAAGGAAAAATGTTTTAATATGAAAAGCAAAATCGGCCACAAATCCAAAAATGGATCGTGACAATTTGATAAATCTGTATCTATATCTTTTTATATCCATTCAATGATGGGCCTCTGGACCCTCAACACTGCACCTCACCAGAAAACAACCTACGGTGAGGAGGCCTCAATCCACCAGAATTCACCCCGGTAGTCACCTGACTCTCAGGTTTATGGCAAACGTGGACTGATGGAAGTGACAATAACGTATGCTCCGGAGGTGCCACAAATCTCCAGAGCGACGACCTGGGGAATGAGTTGTGTACGGGCATTACTGGGGGTAACTCCAGCTTGTAAGTCCCCTGGCCGAGAATGGCCGACACCCGATACGGCCCAATCACCCGAGAACTCCAGACCCCAGCAGCAACACTTCCACCGGATGTTTTTGGTGGACAGCCATACGTACTCATTCACACACAGGTCCGAACCTGAACGTTTATTGCCACACACGTATGCCACAAGATGGTGAACTATTCAAGGAACCGACAACAGAGGCATCCCCCTGTGTCACCACACGCACACCCCCACAATGCTCAGAGGGAACCACGACCCTCCCCTGACCCCTCCTCCTAAGAGGACTCCGACTCTGAGGGTTAGCTAGTGGTGATTGTTGAGACTTACCCCTACTCCCTGGCAGCACCTCTACTGCCCCCACCGGATAAGAAGGGGATGGTTGTAGAAAGACGGCAGAGACAGTAGCTCCCAAGCAACAGTCCTCACACGACTGATCCCAGCTGACTACTTTCCTGGACCGCCAATCAATAACCGGGTTGTGTTTTTTCAACCAAGTGAGGCCTAAGATGATGGGAGTTGGCATATCCTTCAAGATGTAGCACGACAGGGACTCTTCATGACGAGTCCCTATACGCAGGTGTATATTATCTATGACTTGAGTCACCTTCCTCTGACGAGAGTGGGACAGAGTCAATGGCCTGGACGGTTAGGGGTTTTGCTAGTGGCCTACACCTCAGGCCATGAGTTTGGACAAAGTGAGCATCCACCAGATTGACACCTGCTCCACTGTCTACAAGCACCGGTATACCCTCAGTTACCCCGGCAACCACCACTTCAGCAGACAAGGTACACTGAGGGGCAGGGCCGGCGTCAGCACCCGGCACACTCGGGCAAGTGCCGGGGCCCTGAGCAGGCGGGGGGGCCCACTCGCAGTCTGGCACCCTCGCGCCCGCTTGCTCAGGGCCCCTGCAGCAGCTGGCACAATACTTACCTCTCCCGTGCCTCCGCTGCTGCAGCTCCGGGCTCCAGGGGGCGCCGGCGCTTCCTCTCACAGCCGGCCGCTGAATGACGTCATCATTCAGCGGCTGGCTGTGGCACAGAGCGCAGAGACGCCGGACAGGTAAGACGTGTGTGTGTGTGTGTCTCTGTGTGTATGTAGTGCGGTGCTTTGGTGTGTGTAGTATGTGTGTGTGTGTGTGTGTATGTATGTGAGAGAGTGCTTGTGTGCTGTCTGTGTGTGATGATGGGCAGGCATTGCTGATAATGGGGAGGCATTGATGATGATGATGGGGAGAAGATGATGATAATGGGCAGGCATTGATGATGGGGAGAAGATGATGATGGGCAGGCATTGCTGATAATGGGCAGGCATTGATGATGGGGAGAAGATGATGATGGGCAGGCATTGATGATGATGGGGAGGAGATGATGATGGGCAGGCATTGCTGATAATGGGGAGGCATTGATGATGATGGGGAGAAGATGATGATAATGGGCAGGCATTGATGATAATGGGCAGGCATTGATGATGGGGAGAAGATGATGATGGGGAGGAGATGATGATGATGGGCAGGCATTGATGATAATGGGGAGGCCATGATGATGATGGGGAGGCAATGATGATGATAAGGAGGCAATGATGATGATGGGGAGACAATCATGATGATAATGGGGAGTCTTTCCACAGCGCCCTTTCCTGAGCCGTAACAGTGCAGAACGCAGTACAGCACAGAGGAGAGCTCCATATTTTGTATGGAGCATTATATGGGGACCAGTATCCTGTATGGAGCATTATATGGGGACCAGTATCCTGTATGGAGCATTATATTGGGTCCAGTATTCTGTATGGAGCATTATTTTGGGTCCAGTATTCTGTATGGAGCATTATATGGGGGTGACATCCTGCATGGGGTATTATATGGGTGATGAGGGGGAGACTGTGGTGCCCATAATATTGTATGGAGGACTGTACTGTCCAGTCTGTTCTGTGCGCTGTGAGGATTTGGGGTTTTTGAGCTATTGTACAATTTACAATAGATATCAGTCATGTAATGGAAGAAGTGAAGTGTTTGGCGTTGTGCTGTATCTATATTTCTCTGCTGTATCTGTGCATCATGAATCGTGGTCTGTGTTAAAGGGGCCCACTGAGGCTCTTTCGCCCGGGGCCCATAAAAACCTGGAGCCGGCCCTGCTGAGGGGAAAAAATTGAGGAAATATGCACTTCCTGGTTGCCTCCCTCCAAACGACCAGGGGGACACGACTTCTTAGATGGTACAGGTATTTTGGTGCGAGCTGGGCAGACACAGATAAAATGACCATTCTGCCCACAGTAAAAACATGCCCCCACATCATGAGGAACCGCAGGCAACCATGTTTGGAAATCAACTCCTCCCACCTGCATGGGTTCGTCCACCTGCACCGGTATGTCCTCCTCCCTAGCAAGGACAACAGGGGGCAAATTTAGCGTATGCCTCTCCCTGAGGCGTCTAACCACCCGGATGGCAAGGGACATGGCAGCCTCCAATGACCTGGGGGCGGCATACTGCACCAGAGTATCCTGCAAACTTGGGGACAGACGTTGCACAAAATGACTCCTAAGGACAGGGTCATTCCACTGTGTGTCAGTGCCAACCTCCTGAACTCCGAGCAGTACTCCTCAGCCAGCCGGCCACCCTGCTTGATTTTACGGAGTCGGGATTCCGCCGGGGAGACACCATCAGGATCTCCATACACCAGCGCCAGAGCCGCAAAAAACCCATTCACCGACCATAAAGATGGTGAATCGGTCATCAGGGAGAAGGCCCAGGATTGGGGATCACCCTTGAGAAGGGAGACAATAATCCCCACACACTGTACCTCACTCCCTGATGAATGGGGGCGGAGCCTGAAGTATAATTTACAGGCCTCCTGAAAAATCAAAAATTTTTCTCTCCCTCCAGAAAACCTGTCAGGGAGAGATATCAAAACAGACCACATATGGGCATAAAAAACGGACGTGTGAAGAAGGCCTAAGGGAGACATTATAGCAGCTAGTCTCCACTAGCTCAGAGACAACTGAAAATGAGAGCTAGAGCTTCCAAAGTGAAAACTGTTGAATAATGCAGGATACAAGGGATATAATGGTCAGAAAGTTCCTTATGTACAAACAAGACACATAAACTGTCACCTGAAATGACAGGTCCACTTGACTCATCTCATAAAAACTAACAAACAACTGCAAATGTTCTAAAATAAAAAAAATGTATGCTACTCAACTTTTGTTTCTCAGCAAAGCACAATGCTGTGGCGTTCCTCCTAGCCTCTGTTGCAGCCAGCATTGCCACCATGATGCCATTAATACAGCACATGACCACCGCAAACACTGAGTGTCTGCATGGACACATTCGGACTGCTCGTGAAGACTAGGGGCAGCACCGGAGCATTAAGGCTGAATGGACAGGCAGAGGAATGAAGCACTTATTTTTCATTTTCCCACATTTTAACCTGTTTGCAATTGTTTAATGACATTAACAACCTTTCTAACCCTTTATGTGCAGATGCCTTTCTCTGATACACTATCTCTTTTATTAGTACGAGTAGACTGCATGTTTGTGATGTGTGAGTTTGCGCTATCAATTTGGTGACTGCGGCATGAAACAAAACTGCAGCCTAGGAGAGAAGGTTCATTGCGGAGAGGCGGCTGATGAACAGCTGCTGCCAGTCGTGCGGCTTTCACTCATACAATGTATTTGCTTTGAAACGTAATTCTTCATATTTAATGAAAACACAATGAGCTTCTATTTCTGCTCAAAAAGCATGACAAGAATTGTTGTTTTTACAAGTTTCCAGCGCTGCGGTTCACCAACACACAATGTGTCTTCCAGTTTAAATTTCTGTTTTTGTAGATGAAAATTATTGTATTAAATATTGCATTGCTTCACGTGTAATACTGTTGAGCTTCGATAACTCTATATTTGGGTCTCTTGAGAAAATCTAATCCTGGGGGAGGACTCAATGCTGAGACCTCTTCAATCAAGGAAGGAGCCTTTGAGTAAATGCTTATCTTACCTGTACAAAATCAATGCATCAAAGTACCCATTATTTTCAAGGGCAACCAGTTCTTCAGGGTAGAGTGTCTTACCTGACATAGCCTCATCTGTAACTGATTTGGACATTGTTAAAGAAGTTATCCAGACTAGAGTTGAGCGATACTTTCTGATATCCTAAAGTATCGGAATCGGAATGGTATCGCCGATATCACTAAAATATCGGCGATACCCGATACCGATACCGGAAGTCCCATGTAAGTCTATGGGAACAAAATATCGAAATTAAAAAAAACCCATTCTTGCCTTGTTGGTTAATTGTACATGAAGGAAAACAAGAAAGAGTAATGTAGAATGTATTGGGGAAGGTTGAGGAGACATTAAAGGCATAGATGTTTAACCCAATCAAATGGAATAGCATAAATATATTTTTTTTTAAAGATGTTCGGATTGACGAAGAAATTGACAATGTTAACGTTTTTTATATTTTGGCAAATATGTATATTACACAACTTCCATGCTCTTCATCTTCACCTTTTTAACTTTTCACACACTTTCTCCTTCATAATCTTCTGCAGCATCATCTTTTTCATCAAATTATTCTTCATCTTCACCTTCTTTATCTTCTTCTTAAACTTCTTGCTATTCATCTTTGTTAACATTACTCATATTCTTCTTATTAAACTATTATTCTTATTCATATTCTGCTTCATCTTCTTCATCATATTCTTATTTGTGACAGAGAATCCTGTACTTGTAATCTGTCAAAGTATGAATTTTTCATCCTTCCGTTCTTGCTGTCACAAAAGATTTAAATTACAACAGTATTTGTCCGTGTTCAGTTTAGCCTGCAGCAGCAGGCATTTTCCAGGGGCACCACGAGGAGGAACGGACTCACCCCCATACACTGCTTAGTCTTCTTCTGCTTAGAATTTAGAGCATATATTTTGCTCTTCATTTTGGTCTTATACTTCATGTTCTTCTGCTTTTAGATCTTCTGCTTATTGTTCTTCTGTCTCTTGTTCCGTATCTTGTATTTGTAGCACAATCTTGTACCAGCTGATGTTACTGGGACACGGTTACTAAGCAGGAGGTACCTGTGCTCCAAAGCACTACCAAGGACCAGCAGACGTTGCTGGAACTCGGATACCGAGATGGAGGCACCTAGGCCAAAGGCACTGCGGAGAACCAGTTGACGGTACTGGAACCCGGACGGGTAGCAGAAGGTACAAGAGCCAATGCAAGTAACGAGGACCAGCTGACTGTGCTGGAACCCGGAGGGGCAGCAGAAGGAAAAGAGCCAATGGCACAACCGAGGACCAGCTGACGTTACTGGGACACGGTTACTAAGCAGGAGGTACCTGTGCTCCAAAGCACTACCAAGGACCAGCAGACGTTGCTGGAACTCGGATACCGAGATGGAGGCACCTAGGCCAAAGGCACTGCGGAGAACCAGTTGACGGTACTGGAACCCGGACGGGTAGCAGAAGGTACAAGAGCCAATGCAAGTAACGAGGACCAGCTGACTGTGCTGGAACCCGGAGGGGCAGCAGAAGGAAAAGAGCCAATGGCACAACCGAGGACCAGCTGACGTTACTGAACCCCAGTAACACAGGAGCAAGTGTTGACTGTGCTAACAGCACTTCCGAGCAACAACTGGCGGTGTTGGAGCCCAGGGTCAAGGAGGATGTTTAAATACTAGATCAAGTAATTTCCTTGTTACCTGTCAATTTTAAATGTCTATACTTCAAACAAGAGAAAGATAACCTTTACTACCATAAGATGATGATTTCATTTAAACTAATATCTAGATAAATAAAGAATTGACAAACATAAACACATACATTAACATGTTGAACAGCAATGCAAACCACAAAATAAATTAGTTAAGGAATCTGCTATACGGTTGTACATAAAAGCATACAAGTACATATCTGAATCCATTAATGATGGATAAGTAACAGTATGTACACCATTTTTATTGTATAGACAATGAATGTCTGACTTCAAAACATCATCAGCATTACAAGTTATCTGTGATATTACTAAAATGTTCCATTTGCTGAATAATGTCCCTAAATATTTTATACAAAATTATACAATTTCCATCATGTAATACTCATAATATGTGGCAATAATCATTTTTATTAACAAACATAACCTTTAAAAAGTGCATAGTGCATAGTGAAAATTGCTATTTATGGCTGACTGTCGACTTGGAAGCATGACAACAGATAGATAAGGTATATATAGATGACACTGCATAGCCACAGATGGTGAATGGCGATGTAATACTGTACCTCAATAAAGTGTGCGTCACTACTACATATTTTTTTTTATATAGCTGTATAAACAGGGTACATGGATGTATGCTTGTGCCTTTGTTTTGACGCACAGACTGCCTTCCTGCTGAGACGCATTGGGTAGTGAACAGTTGTGTGCAGTGTTCACTGCAGTCTCTGCGGAATAACCACACTTAGACCTTATAACTTTTCAGAGTTTCTTTATCAATCTACCAAGATGAAGAAGGCAGGGAGTAAGGCACGTGGTCGTGGAGTTTCTTCAGGGAGAGGACGTGGGGATTCTGTGGCTGCTGCGGCCCCCAGTGACACAGCATCCACCAGTTTTCCCCGTGAGCGTTCCTTTATGCGCACTTTTGTAGGAGCTCGGAGTACCCCCCTGCTGCGGGAAGAACAAATTGAAGCCGTTGTTGTTTGGATGTCAGCCAATGCATCGACTTCAATTGCTTCCACCTCCTCTCAGGACCACAGCACTGTTGGGCAACCATCTGTCTCTTCACCGCCTGGCAAATTGCCCAGGCAGTCAGAGAGTTCTGTACAGGAGCCTGCTGAGTGTCTGCTTCTGTTCTCAGAATCTATTGGCTTGCAAACAGGGGCCCAGCCAAGCAGCATTCTGTAATGTGAAGAGGGAGTATGCAGTGATGCGCAACAGCTGTGTCTCTCTGAATCTGAAGAGGCGGGTGAGACAGTGCCGATGGTCAGCACACCGCAGAACGCATCTGATGATGATGAGACCCAGGTGCCAGTTTCTGTTGAGCATGGTGCTGGCCAGACCACCCAACAGCAGGTGTTGGAAGAGGGTAGTGGAGATGATGAGGTCCAAGACCCAACATGGCATGAGGAACAGGAAGGTGGTGGGAGCAGCTCAGAGGAATAATAATAATATTTATTTATATAGCGCCATCATATTCCGCAGCGCTTTACAGTTTAGCCGTTTCAGAACACAAGTCATAAGTAACAACGTTAACAATGCAATAATTTAAGCTAAATAAGTCGCCCCTGCTCGTGACAGCTTACAATGTACAATGAGATGGGGGAGATACAAAGTATAGGTGTTTATATACAATGGTGCATTTACAATGATGTTCCAGCCATCTTAAGGGACTGAGGGATGGAGATAGTGAATGGGCTAGAGACACACACACACTTACACAGAATACATAGAATGACTTTGATTAGTGAATGTGATAGGCCGCTCTGAACAAATGTGTTTTGAGGGAGCGCCTGAAACCATGCAAATTGTGGATAGTCCTAATTTCTTGGGGTACAGCATTCCAGAGGATTGGCGTAGAGCAGGAGAAGTCTTGGAGTCGGGAGTGTGAGGTACGTATTAGTGCAGAGGTTAGTCGAAAGTCGTTTGCAGAGCGCAGCAGTCGGTTAGGCCGATAGATAGAAATGAGGGAGGAGATGTAGGAGGGGTGCTGCACTGTGGAGAGCTTTGTGGGTGAGAACCAGTACTTTGGTTGAAAGCTGGGAGAGGCCTAGAGAAATGGTTAGTGATAGAAGGAAGATAGAGGAAGACATTGCCCCAACGGTACAAACAGGAGGGAGAGTTAGGCTGCAGACTCGGTTGCCTGTAGCCTCCAGTTTGGCACCTGTTCGGAGCTGTTGTCTTCCAAAAGTCAAAACGTGCGCTCCCAGGACTTGCACTGCGTGGTCCTTTTTTCACACACTTGCACATGATATTTGCTATGTGAAATGCAAGCTGTGTAATTAAAAATTAAAAATAGCTAAAAGTGTCAGTCACCTCAATACCACAAATATGTGGAAACATGTGCGGACAAAGCACGTAGTTGAGTTACAAAGACACACTAGAGATGTAGGCCAACCTACAGCAGCACCTACATCTTCAGGTTGTGTTGAAGCCTCTTCATCGAGCTCACACACAGCTGGTTATGCTTCCTCACAGGATCGCCATGGAAGAACCTCGGCCACTGTTGTCCAGAGACAAACTGTTATTCCACACACAGCAGCAAGTTCCCTGTCATCCTCACACTCCCAGGCCACAAAACAGCCATCGGTAGACAGGCATGGGATAAAAGACGGCCATACTCCGCAAACCATGCACGAGCACAGGCTCTGAATGCTGGCATTGCAAAACTCCTGTCCCTTGAAATGCTGTGATTCAGGCTGGTGGAGACAGACAGTTTCCGTAACTGAATATCATTGTCAATCCCACAATACAATGTGCCAAGCCGATTTCATTTCAGCAGGCAAGCCGTCCCTGGTCTGCAAAAGCATGTTGAGGGAAAAATTAAACATGCGCTACTAAAAGCCCTCAGTAGCAAGGTCCACCTGACCACCGATGCGTGGACCAGTACCCATTGTTATGATCTGCTACAACCAGTAAGGAAAGAAGGGAATTCTGTCCCTACAATACAACTAAGCTGAATCCCTACGATGTAACGGGGAACCTGATCCTGCGACCAGACCCGCTAAAGTCCTCATCTAGTGTGAACGAAGACCTATAGTTGCGAGGGAGTAATCCCTACAAGATCTAGGGACTGTGAGAAAAGGTGGACACCTCCTAACATAAATTGTAGCATGGATAATTAAACAGAAAAATAAATACTTTGTGATCCTAACATCAAGCAAAACTGACAGATTAAGGCACCTAAGCACCCGGCTAGCTTAACAGTAGATAATACAATGAAGTCAAGCAAAGCCAGAAGGGCGGAGCCAGACTAAATAGGGAAAAAAGGTCATGTGACCAGCAAACTGAAACAAAACCTAACAAGAGGGTTCTAACACCCATGGCCAGGGACAATACCTTTCCCTCACTGCCCATTGGGTCAATGTTGTGCAGCCGGGTACTGATCTTGCGAGTGGCGCTGTACGTGTTCTGCCAACTCCAAGGATTGCAGGAATCAAGTCTGTACACATTGATTCCTCCTCCTATTCCAGTTCCTCAGAATCATCGCTGCAGGAGCCGTCACGGTCTACCTCCACATGGACCCGTGAACGTTTACCTGTTGCGACCGATATGAGCACAGCCGTGTCCAAATGTCAACAGGCCATCCTGAAATTAATTTCCATGGGGAATCTTAGCCACACAGCGCAGGAGCTCTGTAATGCCATAAAGCAGGAGAGCGACGTGTGGTTTTTGGAAGAGAATCTACAGGCAGGCTTGGTAGTGTGTGACAATGGCCGAAATCTGGTGTCAGCTCTGGGCCTTGGCAACCTCACTCACATACCATGTCTGTCATATGTGCTCAACTTGGTCGTGCAGAGTTTTTTGAGGGACTATCCGGATCTTGATGCACTGCTGCACAAGGTCCGCCTAGAGTGCGCTCACTTGCGACGTTCCAGCATGGCCAGATCGCTGATTGCAGCTCTGCAACGCAGATTTCACCTTCATGAACATCGCATCATATGTGACGTACCCACCAGGTGGAATTCCTCGTTACATATGTTGGAGCGGTTGTGTGAGCAGCAGCCAACAGTAATGGAGTATCAGCTGCATCAGGCGCATCAACTCGCAATTTGCGGCGTTCACACTTCACCACTACTGAGTGGGCCTCTATAATAAGAATAATAATATTATTTATTTATATAGCGCCATAATATTCCGCAGTGCTTTACAGTTTAACAGTTTCAAAACACGAGTCATAAGTAACAACGTTAACAATACAATAATTAAAGCAAAATCAGCCGCCCCTGCTGGTGAAAGCTTACAATCTACAATGAGGTGTGGGAGATACAAAGTACAGGTGTTTATATACAATGGTGTTTTTACAATGATGGTCCAGCCATTTTAAGGAAGTGAGGGATGCATGGAGATAGTGAATGGGCTACACACACAGAATTACACATAGAATGACTTTGATTAGTGAATGTGATAGGCCACTGTGAACAAATGTGTTTTGAGGGAGCGCCTGAAACCATCCAAATTGCGGATAGTCCTAATTTCTTGGGGTAGAGCATTCCAGAGGATTGGCGCAGCGCGGGTGAAGTCTTGGAGTTGGGAGTGGGAGGTACGGATTAGTGCAGAGGTTAGTCGAAGGTCGTTTGCAGAGTGCAGCAGTCGGTTAGGCCGATAAATATAAATAAGGGAGGAGATGTAGGGGGGTGCTGCGCTGTGGAGAGCTTTGTTGGTGAGAACCAGTAATTAGAATTGGATCCTATAATGAATGGGCAGCCACTGCCAGTGTAATGAGTGGCGAATAACTCTATGAAGGATATCTGCCACGTTTTGCGTGCGTTTGATGAGTCAACGCGGATGGCGAGTGCAGATGATGCACTAGTCAGCCTGACTGTCCCCCTTATCTGCCTGCTTCAAAAAACACTGCAAGCACTAAGGCATGAGGTTTTGGAAGAGGTGGAGGATGAGGAGTCACAAATTCCATCACCTTCTGGACAGTCAGCGCAACGTGGTTCCTCACAAAGGGCTGGAGGACTTTCAAAGTACCATGCTGTATCAACAATTGAACCTCCAGAGTCGCTGTCTATATTTTCATAACCATTACAAACTTTTAATGTATTTACAAAGCACATAATGTACATTTTTTGTCTATCCTTTTGTAATGCTATTGTGTTTCCATAAACTGATGTTACAGAATTATGATACAAAGTTTTTAAATTTTGAGTTTTAAATTTTGTAAATTTATATGTATTTGAAGGACTTTGTGAGGAGGATGAGGAGGAGTCAATGGAGGAGGAAGACATCGCTCCAGAGGGAGGTAGACAATGCTCTAGTCAGTATGTAGACCAAGGGTGGGGTGATGCACAGCAGGCGGAGATGACGCCTCTTGCAGGGGACGTTTCTTGGCCAGTTGGGAGTCTGCAGCACATGGTTGATTTCATGCTGCAGTGGCTGAGAAACGACCGCCGCATCGAACACATTCACACCACGTCTGATTATTGGGTGTACACCCTCCTAGACCCTCGCTACCGGGACAACTTACAAAGCCTCATCACACCGTTGAACCGGGAGCGTAAAATGCGGAAGTACCAAGACACACTGGTGCAATCCATAATGTTCTCCATTCCAGCCGAGAGCACTGCTGCTGCTACTGATTTACAAAGCAGCTCTGTGCGTCGAGGCAGTGGAGACAGCTCTGCAACAAGAGGGAGCACAAGCAGCGCCTCTGCACAGGGCAAGAACAGTATGTTCCAAATGTGTCGAAGTTTTGTGGCAGCGCCACCAATGTCTACACCATCCGAGACGGCTCCAGTCAGCAGGAGGCAACATTTCCGTAAGATGGTGACAGACTACATGTCTTGCCCTCTCAGTGTACTCTCAGATGGCTCTTCCCCATTCAAGTTTTGTGTCTCTAAGCTGGATACATGGCCAGAGCTTAGCCAGTATGCATTGGAGGTGCTGGCTTGATCTGCTGCCAGTGTATTATCGGAGCGCGTCTTTACTGCTGCAGTGGTGTACTAACAGACCGTTGCATGCGACTATCCTACGATAATGTAGAACGGCTTACTTTTCTGAAAATGAACTAGGCATGGATCTCGCCTGAATTTGCCTGTCCGGTTTCAGATTAACTAACTGGTTGGCAACGTTTTCCATGTCTCCTGTTATGTTCATCTTTCTACCACCTGAGCTATACTCCCTGGGCTACAACACTGCCAGTTGCTGCTCAGAAGTGTCGTGTCCACAGACCAATACACAAGCTATAGTGATAGTGGGGTTCAGTAACGCCTGCTGTTCCCCTGCTGTGTGTCCGGCAAAAATTACTGCTACCTAGCTACACATGTTTAAAAAAACATGACATGTTAAAGTGGCTAGTGCTACACATAGATATCAGGCTACACCCTTATTTCTAAGCTGTAAACAAGTGAAACGTCAAATTTAAAACCATTCAATGATTAGTGTTGGTAACAAATCTGTAACTAAATAATTGTGACATATTATGGCAGATATCCACATGTCTAACACAAATGCTAACACAAAAGCATACTTATGCTATAGGGTACTGATGGTGAACCTTCTCACTCCATAACTTTGACCAATCCAACTCACATCATGCCTCAAATGCTGCAATGTTGGAAGTGCATAATGTGGGTTGAACTTTGACAACAGCTGCAGTGCGAAGGTTATCCTTCTGTGTTCTTGGCTTTTAAATAAAAGCATACAAGTAAATATAATAATACATTGTTGATTAAGGGACATGATGTACACCTGTAATATTGTGCAAACAATGGATGTAGGACTATTCCTCTTCAACATTACTTATATTTGTGTCATTTGAAAAAATACATATTTTAGTTAAAAATTAAAAACCCATGTTCAGTAGCTGTGAAAGGCCCGTTTGTGTACTTCTATATTGTTTGCAACCAATGTATTGTATACGGATGGAAGCGCGTCACACTAATAGATTAGATTTATTTTAAATGGAATGTAGCAGAACCAATTGGAGATAAATGAAAAGGATGAGCCACTGAGACACGCTCAGCAGAGTACAAGCAGCAGTGCTTGAACATGTAACTGGAGCGTGATCTGCACTCAAAAAAGTAAAAAACACAGACTGAAGTGAACACTGAAACACAACTGTCCACAATCTGTGAAAAGCTCCTTTCTGTACTTCTATAGTGTTTGCAACCAATGTATTGTATACGGATGGAAGCGCGTCACACTAATAGATTAGATTTATTTTAAATGGAATGTAGCAGAACCAATTGGAGATAAATGAAAAGGATGAGCCACTGAGACACGCTCAGCAGAGTACAAGCAGCAGTGCTTGAACATGTAACTGGAGCGTGATCTGCACTCAAAAAAGTAAAAAACACAGACTGAAGTGAACACTGAAACACAACTGTCCACAATCTGTGAAAAGCTCCTTTCTGTACTTCTATAGTGTTTGCAACCAATGTATTGTATACGGATGGAAGCGCGTCACACTAATAGATTAGATTTATTTTAAATGGAATGTAGCAGAACCAATTGGAGATAAATGAAAAGGATGAGCCACTGAGACACGCTCAGCAGAGTACAAGCAGCAGTGCTTGAACATGTAACTGGAGCGTGATCTGCACTCAAAAAAGTAAAAAACACAGACTGAAGTGAACACTGAAACACAACTGTCCACAATCTGTGAAAAGCTCCTTTCTGTACTTCTATAGTGTTTGCAACCAATGTATTGTATACGGATGGAAGCACGTCACACTAATAGATTTGATTTTTTTCTAATATAATGGAGCTGCACCAATTCCACTAAATAAAATAAAAAAAAAAAAAAAAAAAGTGACACGTGCAGATGCCTACAAACAGCGGTGGATGCAGAGCAAACTGCAGCGTCACCTGCACTGTCACACACACACCTTGCACAGAGCTGTTAAAACAACACTGGCAAAATGAAGCTTTACACAGCGGTTGGTAAACTAGCCTGCCTCAAGCACAGTAGTACACAAAATCGCAATATCTAACTGTCCCTCAGAGTCAGCACAGCAGCGTTCTGTCCCTAACTGAGTTCACAGCACAGTGACGCTAAAATGGCTGCGGCGCCTTTTATAGTGCATTCTGACATCATTTCAGCAGCCAATCACAGCCATGCCATTAGTTAAGATGACCGCATCATTACAGGATGTGCCCACACTTCGTAGGATTCCTCATTGGCTGACTAAAATCACATTGCCTCTCAAAGAATTATGGGAACTTCCGATTCCGGTATACGATATGGAAAAAGTATCGGAATTAAGTATCGGAATTCCGATAACGCGAATATCGGCCGATACCCGATACTTGCGGTATCGGAATGCTCAACACTAATCCAGACTTAGGCCACTGTCGGCACTGCCACCAGCACTCGGTCCGAGTACCGGCGGTAGTGCCAGGTGCTGATGCGTTAGACTCGCGTGAGTTTCTCACATCACACTCGCAAGTATGACACCAGTCTTAGGGGGCAAGTCTGGAGTCACTCTATGTGCACACACGGGAAGATTTTCCCTGTGGTGGCGCTTGGAGCTGTGGGCGCTAACCACAAGTATGTGACTTGTATATATGCAGTCACATGCCGACTAGACGTGCGCAGCCTCGCTCATTACAAATGAATTGAGTGAGGCAGGACATGTCCAATTGGAATGTGGCTGGGAGTATGAAAATTGCATACTTGTGGTCACATGACCAACCGCTCCCAGTGCCAGCACTAGGAAACCCTCACAATGTGTAGTTCACGTACTGTGAGGATTCGCAAGTCTGCAATCACTTAGTCCAGGGCTGGAGTCACCATACGAAGGACCCGAGCAAGTGCCGTGGCCCTAGATAAACGGCTGGGCCCAATTGCTGTCAGAGACACCAGCATGCTGTGGGGCCCATGAGTGAAGAGAGCCAGCGCTGGCACCAGGCCCCCCCCCTCAAATATTCACTTCACTCATTCCCAGCTGATCCAGCCTCCACCGCTCTGGTCTCTTCTGTGTCTTCAGACTACCTGTGACAACTCAAGTGATGCCGTCACTACAGTGCACCCATTGCCAAGCAGTGCAGAGAGTCATAAGATGCTGAAGCGACCGCAGCAGTGCGGAATGAGGAGAGGTGAGTATTTGATTTTTTCATGTATGTGTAAGGCGGACAGGGTGGTAGTCGTGGCAACGGGCTGTATGGTTCCCACACCCTGGCGCCCCACAGATAAAACACAGTGTCTCTTATTCTGTATGTGCAGCGTGCGCAGCAGTACATTTACATTCACTGTCAAAGTCCTTTCAAGTTCTGTCTTCCCGGTTCTGCGTATCCGAGCTCCACAAAACATTTCAGAGACACAGTTCTTTTCTAACAGTTGAACTTTACTAATCAATAGGGCATTCATCGCATTTGCAGCTCAGGTATCACAAAGGGACATCTTCTGATCTTTCCCTGCCTTCTGGGCAGCCTCTACTCTTCCTGTCAACTCTGTCTCTCTTCTTCCAGCAACTCTTTCCTCTCTTCTTCCTTGCCTTATCACTAGACAATCTTTGTCTCGACCGTGTCTCCAGTGTCACCAGCTCCCTGCCAGCCCCTCATCCGGTTACGATAGGGAAAAGTTCCGGGAACGCCATCTCAGCCACTCCCGCCCCGGTCATAGACCTCGGATCCTTCTTGGGATGGTCCTTCTTAGCTGGTGCCTGACTTCACTGTCCTCAGCCTGGGGCCCCTTCCTGCCATAGATGCTCTATCCCCACAGCCAGCCATATGTCTCCTTTACTGCTCCTTACTCCTTGCCCTGGGCAAGGTTGCCCGGGCTCTGCTCCCTAATCAGGAAGTGTCCTGACTATATCCCCTTGCTCTGCACTGTACTTCCCTATAGCTCCTCCCAACTGCTACTCCCCTTTGCTAACTGTACCTAACACATCTATTCTATTCCCTATCTCTATGATGCCCCCACTATTCTAATCCCCTACAGTCCCATACTACCTAAGATCCTATTCTAACCCTAACTTTATGCAGAAAACATGACAAATACATCACATTACAGTATATAACAAATATAATAACATTAGTAAACAATGAGGTGCCGCACGCAATCATATGAACAGCATCCAGGGGACAGGAAGAACGTGAGGGTCCCCAACACCTCCTTACACTCCTCCCTCCTAAAATATGGTCGTCCCTGACCATTGCGGCACCTGCAAGCCTAAAACTGTTAGAAAAAAAATCTTTTTTTTAAACATATATACAATTAGTATAGTCTTTATCTGAAGCTTTTTGTGGGTCAACCGTGACCCTGGCTCCACTCGGTTGGAGCCCTGGAACAAAAGAGTTCAAGTTCCTTAATGTGGGTCTGACTGACCCCTTTGCTCCTAGGACCCATACACATTACAAACAACAATTCACTGTAGATTAGAAGATTAGATTGAGTTAAGATAGGAAATAGTTAAGCCAATAGGGAACAGCTAGTGGGAGGAGCTAGCAAAAGGTGAGGAGATTGTGTTCCTGAGGTAGTTAGTGGTGAGTAGGAAGAAGAACAGTGAAGTTGCTGACCGGAGCTGTGTTATGTCAGAGGCTCATCAATCCAGGCCCTACAGGTGGAGAGACACTCGAGCATGAGCAGATTTGGGCAGCATGCGTGAAACAGAGGCTAAGGCTACTTTCACACTTGCGTTTTTTTTGCGCAGCGCATCTTGCGCTATCGGACGCATGCGCAATGTTCCCCTATCTTTAACATGGCGGGCGCAGGGTCTAGCGCTTGCACGCGTTCATGTGCGTTTGTCGTGCGCTGCGCATTTTCCCGGTGTGCGCCCATACGCGCCAGACGCTACATGTTGCAATTTTTTTCCGCCAAACCGCTTAAAAAAAACGCGTGCGCACGTGTGCGCATGCTATGCGCAAAAAATAACATTGCAGTCTATGGGGGCGCTGGTGTGCGCATGGCTTTGCGCTCGTCAGCGCTTTTGCACGCACGTGATTTTTCTGTAAATAATGGAGCCAGAGATGATAGAGCCAGAGATGATGGAGGCAGAGATGAAGGAGACAGATGATGGAGCCAGAGATGATGGAGACAGAGATGATAGAGCCAGAGATGATGGAGGCAGATGATGGAGGCCGAGATGATGGAGACAGAGATGATAGAGCCAGAGATGATGGAGGCAGAGATGATGGAGACAGCTGATGGAGGCAGAGATGATGGAGACAGCTGATGGAGGCAGAGATGATGGAGACAGCTGATGGAGGCAGAGATGATGGAGACAGCTGATGGAGGCAGAGATGATGGAGACAGCTGATGGAGGCAGAGATGATGGAGGCAGAGATGATAATGTGACAAATAGAAAACGCATGCGCCAAAAAAACGCAAACGCATGCAAAAACGCATGAAATCGCAGACAAACGCGTTTTTTTTAATGCGCTTCATGTGCGCTCGAAACGCAGCGCAAAAAAACGCAAGTGTGAAAGTAGCCTAAGCTTACGAAAAATTTCTCTGACGTTTGAGACCTACGGTCTGAAAAGGATTGGTAGCTGTGTAAGGAGGTCAAGGTTATTAACCCTTTAAATGTTTCATTCCCTTTAAGTGTGTTAATATGTGCAAATGTATGTATTTTATGCAGTGTATGCTGATTAGGTTTACCGTGTTATGTAAGAGTAAGGGAGGTGTAGGTATAGGTAGTTAGTGCATCCAGGGGGTCACTAGAGGAGGGCACTAGTAAGGTAGTATAAATATATGGGATTAGTTATAGCTTGCGAGGGATCACTAATGTGGGCACGTTAGAGATCCAGTTAGAACGTTAGAAAAATATGTCATTGCAGTATTTGGTTTGGTCACTAGAGGGGGGCATTGAGCACATCCAGTCCAATAGGGACAATAGGTTAGGGACTTGTTGCTAGGGAAAGATTGCCTCCAAGTGGGAATCTGTCCGGAAGATTTCCTCCAAGCGGAAGTCAGTCAGGGGTGGACCTTGCCAGTGTAAGGATGTCCACGTTCCTGGGCCCTGAGCACAGGGTAGAAGTAAGAGGGGACCAGCAACCCCTGAAGAAGCCGGTGAAGGATTCACCGTGGTGGCGTGAGCCCAAAGAGAGTGGGTTTACGTAGCAGTAGTCCAGTGGAAGAGCCACTGTGGGAACGCTCAGCAGAAGAGGTCGTGCATGAGCGTAGTAGCGAGTGGGCCACCAGAAGTATCCGGGCAGGATAAACAAAAAGGGGGGAAGACCTAGTAGATGTGTCTTTCTATACTGGATTGAAGTGTCTCCAGGGGAAGAGATCGAAGTTCCGTTTTCACCGGGCTCCTCGTCCCGTCAATATTTTGTGGTCCATTCTGGTTTAGCAGAGGAGAAGAAGCGGAGTTGCGAAGAATGTATTGCTGGTATTGTGTAAGACGTGCTTATGGTGTCTTGGATGTGCTGTGTCCGGAGGAAAATAAAGCAGAACTGTTTGACGTGATTCTGGACTTTGACTCTGATTGTGTTACATGCTCTGTCACTGGAGAAGAACATCCCAGGAGAATAGAGATAACAGTGGTAAAGAACGCAGCAGCCCCCAGTAAGTTAACCCCTCGGCCAACCCTTTACAAGTGGCGTAGTCGGCAGGATCTCACTGCCCCATCTGGCAGTGACACCTTGGCGATGATGAAGTAAATGAGCGCCGCAAAACTGGAAGTTTACCTGCAGATTGAGGAGTGTTCTGAACAATACCGTAAAATGGATGTGGCTAAAGTCCTGGACTTGACTAAAGGAAAGATGAAGGAAGATGCTGCAGATCCCAAGATGGCGTCTGACAAGATGAAGAATTCTGGCGTCAAAAAGGACTGTCCTTGTCAACAAGATGCACTTAGTGGGCGTGACGGCGTCGCAGTGGCACCAAGAGAGAACTATCAACCATGTCGGGACCGTCCCTGCGAGGAGGAGAATGCAGAGATGGACATACTCTCTTTCCCACCTAATGCTGGAAAATGGGAGGAGAGGCCGACGAGAGCCCCACCCTGGAACTTGCGCGCTCATGGAGACTGCACTGAGTGTCATGGACTGAAGTCATTGACATCCGGAGTCACGGACACGGTGCACCGGTGCAGTTGCAGGGGAATCGGACGAACGGAGTGGCTATGGCACTGAGAAAGGGAGGACAGGTGTCTCACCCAGAATTGGGAAGAGATGCAGAGGGACCTGGTTCTCGCTCGAGGAGGAGGTTTTCAGCAAGGACCAGAGCCTGTGATGGTCGAGCCTAAAAAACCGGAGCCCATCAACTATGCAGAGGAGTGTTTGCTCGCTGTCTTGGACGAGCTGATAATTCCCTGGGATGAATCGTCATCTCCTCCCCAGGGGGAGTCAGCAGCCCTGGACGCAGAGCCTGCCAGACAGCAGGAGGAAGAATTCACAGTCACCCCTGAGTCCAGCACTTGGGATAAAGAAGAGACCGTGGAGCCGGCGGATGAGGAGTTGAGAAATAGCCCGGGCGGGGCAGCGGAGGTAAGCGGGGTGAGTGTTATTCCATCCCCGTCGGTGGAGGATCCTGCGGTTCTCCCGATGTATCCCAGTGGTGACTTAAGGTCTAAGGTCCCGGTAGTCTAACACCCCTGTCCCAGCTCGAGTTCTCCTGTCTCGTCTGCTTCTCCATCCGCCACTCAACATTCCGTGTGGATCACCGAAATCTTCGAGGAAAAGAAGGCTAGGCAGCAGGAGATATAGGCGCTCCTGCATGATAAGGGCGAAGGAGCGATGCCGATGCCCCGTTGTTATGGCCAATTGGTCTATATTAACCTGGAACGAGGTTATGGGTTCATTAAAGAGGAGGGCACCCGAAACAAGATTTATGTAAATGCGTCCTCTATTAAACATGGACAGTCCCTGAAGGAAGGAGACTGGGTTTAATTTTGCAAGGAGTACTGCCCTCGGGGCTACTTTGTGGTAGCTGTTCTTTTGTGTGTGAAAGAAGGCGGAAGTTTTTAAGAAGGAGCGTGTGAGAAGCCCGCCGCGTAAACAACGCCGGACCGCTGCATCCCTGTGCAGATGTAACAAAAGACAGTGCCTGTTGCGCAATGTCACGTTACTGCTAGAGACTGTTCAGTGTCTCCAGCGGGCCTCAGGACCCACGAACACTGCGCCCTGATTCCGGGAAGCTTATGTTGCTTTTATTTTTTTTTATTTTATTTTAACCCTGCTTCCCTCAAAGGAAGGGGGAGGCCAGAAGGCCAGTACATTTTATTTTTTTGCTTCTTCCTGTCTATTGTCTGCCTCATTAAAAATGTTTAATAATTGTGTCAGTAAATATGTATATGCATGCTATAGTGCCCCCTATTGCCAGGGACAGCAAGGAAGGGGGAATGTAAAGAGGTCAAGGGTATTAACCCTTTAAATGTTTCATTCCCTTTAAGTGTGTTAATATGTGCAAATGTATGCATGTTATGCAGTGTATGCTGATTAGGTTTACCGTGTTATGTAAGAGTAAGGGAGGTGTAGGTATAGGTAGTTAGTGCATCCTGGGGGTCACTAGAAGAGGACACTAGTAAGGTAGTGTAAATATATGGGTTTAGTTATAGTTTGCGAGGGATCACTAATGGGGGCACGTTAAAGATCCAGTTAGAATGTTAGAAAAATATGTCAATATGTCAATGCAGTATTTGGTTCGGTCACTAGAGGGGGGCATTGAGCACATCCAGTCCAATAGGGACAATAGGTTAGGGACTTGTTGCTAGGGAAATATTGCCTCCAAGCGGGAATCTGTCAGGAAGATTTCCTCCAAGCGGAAGTCAGTCGGGGCTGGACCTTGCCAGTGCGAGGACGTCCACGCTCCTGGGCCCTGAGCATAGGGTAGAAGTAAGAGGGGACCAGCAACCCCTGAAAAAGTCGGTGTCTCCAGGGGAAGAGATCAAAGTGCCGTTTTCACCGGGCTCCTCGTCCCGTCAATATTTTGTGGTCCATTCTGGTTTAGCAGAGGAGAAGAAGCGGAGTTGCGAAGAATGTATTGCTGGTATTGTGTAAGACGTGCTTATGGTGTCTTGGATGTGCTGTGTCAGGAGGAAAATAAAGCAGAACTGTTTGACGTGATTCTGAACTCTGACTCTGATTGTGTTATACTGTAATGTATGTAGTACAGTTCATATAGCGTCTTGTGCTTGGGTGCGATGAAAATACATGAGACACAGGTTTGATATAGAAAGTCTTGTATTACTTCATACAAGTTGGCAAAAATAGTCACACAGTTTGCAGACACAGAAGCAGGAGACACAGCAGGCCAGAGTAATCTAAGCTCAGCAATCACTCTCCACAACAGGTTCAGGATCTTCTTCTCTGTTACCATAAGTCCATGCAAACGTGGGTCTTTTAAAGAGCAGGGTTCAGAGTCCACAAGTGCTTCAGAGTTCCTCAGTAGGAATAGCTGGAGTACAAGGTCCAAGGCTTCAGGAGTCAGATCACAGGTTCACTGCAGGCTAGATTCTGAAGCACTGATTGCTCAGCTGTGGCTGCTTAAGAAGCAAAAGGAGAGAATCAGGGCGGAAACATGCAAGCTGGAAACTCCATATTGACTGAGGGCAAGATAGCTGCAGCAAGACAGAAAGTAAAATGGCTGACGAACAAACTGAGTTTCAGGAACATGTACACAGAACCTTACATTACTCCCCCCTTAGGGACAACCTCCGGATGACCTCAGACCAGGCTTGT
Source organism: Oophaga sylvatica (assembly GCA_033576555.1). Lineage (NCBI taxonomy): Eukaryota > Metazoa > Chordata > Amphibia > Anura > Dendrobatidae > Oophaga > Oophaga sylvatica. Next base: position 516,260,134 of record JARQOD010000005.1, read on the forward strand.
GTGGGTATCTCTGATGAAACTGACGGAGCAAGCGAGGAGCATTAACGTTATTGACTGGTTCCCATGAGTTGTCCTCCACTGGGTAGCCCTGCCATTTAATCAGATATTGTAACTGATTTCTATACAATCTGGAATCTAAAATCCTTTCCACCACAAATTCTTCCTGACCATCGACTAGCACTGGGTCAGGCAAGGAGAAGAACGTCCAGGAAACGTATTGGGTGTCGCAGCCTTTAGTAGGGATACATGAAAGACAGGGTGGATTCTCATAGTTCTGGGCAGTTGAAGACGACAAGCAACGGCACTTATAATTTTACTGATTTTATAGGGTCCAATGTACTTATGTCCCAACTTAGACGATGGAATCCTTAACTTAAGATTTCTGGTTGACAGCCAGACCAAGTCTCCTACCTTGAAAGCTGGTGCAGGTTTACGAAATTTATCTGCTGCTTTCTTGTACCTTTCCTGAGCCGATTCCAGATTCTCCTTTAGAAGATCCATATTCTTCTGTAAAGACGTGATTCTTTCAGCCACTGCTGGTAAAGGCGTTTCTATGGGAAATCGTGGTAGAATGTTAGGATGATAACCTAGATTAGAGTAAAAAGGAGACTGCTTAGTGGAGGCACTCTGAGAGTTGTTATAAGAGAACTCAGCTAATGGAAGTAGATCCACCCAATCATCCTGTAGGTGGCAGATAAAGCAGCGGAGATACTGCTCCAGGGTTTGATTGGTTCGTTCGGTCTGTCCATTAGTCTGGGGATGAAAAGCAGAAGAAAGGTTTACTTTAATGTCCAATGCTGCACAGAAATTTTGCCAAAACCTAGAAGTGAATTGCACCCCTCGATCCGAAATAACCTCATCCGGTACTCCATGTAAGCGAAACACATCTTTAATCATCAAATCTGATGTCTGTTTTGCAGTGGGTAAGCCGACACAAGGGATAAAATGAGCTGCCTTTGTTAGACGGTCAACCACTACTAGAATGGTGTTCTTCCCTTGAGAGGTTGGTAACTCCACAATGAAGTCCATAGAAATGGATCCCCACGGGCGGGACGGGGTGGGAAGAGGCTGTAACAGACCAGTTGGTGAGGAGCGAGGTGTTTTGCATCTTGCACAGACTTCACATGAAGTGACATAGTTTAAAACATCCTTCCTGCAAGTGGGCCACCAAAAGAAACGAGAAAGAAATTCCTGTGTCTTTAGAATTCCTCTATGCCCAGCTATCTTGGAATCGTGAATGAGTTGCAATACTCTCAATCTGACTGTTTCAGGAATATACAGGCGTTGTCCCTGAATCCACACACCATTCTTAAAGACAAGACTTACGTCCCTTGGGGGCTGTGCCAAAAAGGAATCCGCATGGTATGCTTCCTTGATGTCTTTAAGTAGGTCTTGATTATGAATCACTCCTAGGAATCTAGAGTCAGGAAGAATAGTCTTAGGAGGAGTAATTGGACGTGTTTCTGCTGAGTAAATCCTAGAGAGTGCATCAGCCTTTCCATTGCGCGATCCTGGTCTATAAGAAATGATAAAATTAAATTGGTTTAAGAAAAGATTCCAGCGAGCCTGGCGAGGAGTCAGGCACTTAGCCGACCTGATAAATTCAAGGTTACGATGGTCTGTCAGGACGACTATTTGCTGTGCAGCTCCCTGAAGAAGGTGTCTCCATTCTTTGAAAGCGGCAATAATGGCCAACAACTCTCTATTGCCCACATCGTAGTTCCTCTCAGCCGAAGACAACTGCTGGGAAAAGAAAGCACAGGGATGCAAGACATTCTTCTCACCTGTTCTCTGAGAGAGTATAGCTCCAACGGCACAGTCTGAAGCATCCACCTCTATTATGAAGGCAAGCTCGGGGTTGGGATGTACTAGGATAGGTGCAGTGGTAAATTTATCTTTTAGACGGGAAAATGCTTCCTGGGCTTGGGGAGTCCAGGAGAACCTAGACTCTTTCCGGGTAAGTTGGGTGATAGGTGACACTACCTCGAGAAATTTCTAATGAAACGTCTATAGAAGTTGGCAAACCCGATGAAGCGCTGTACCTCCTTCACATTTCTAGGACTTGGCCAATCCTTGATGGCTTGGGTTTTGCTTCCATCCATACTAATTCCTTGTGTAGACAGTACATACCCCAGAAATTGAATTTCGGTCCTATGGAATTCACACTTTTCAAGTTTGATGTAAAGATGATTTTGTCTTAGACGTTCCAAGACCATTCTCACATGTCCATGATGTTCCTCTGTGGAGTTAGAAAAAATTAGAATATCATCCAAATAAATCACCACGAATGTATCTAGGAGATCCCTGAAGATGTCATTCACCAAGTGTTGGAAAGTGGCTGGGGCGGTACTCAGACCAAAAGGCATAACTAGATATTCAAAGTGTCCATAGCGTGACCTGAATGCAGTCTTCCATTCATCCCCAGGTCTAATACGGACTAAGTTATAGGCCCCACGAAGATCTAGTTTAGAGAAAATTTTGGCATGTCGCACTCTCTCCAATAACTCAGGGATTAAAGGCAATGGATAACGGTTTCTAATAGTAACCTTATTGAGTTCCCTATAGTCTACGCAGGGTCTCAGAGATCCATCTTTCTTCTTTACAAAGAAGATGGGTGCACCTGCAGGAGATGAAGAGGGGCGTATGAAGCCCTTGGCTAGATTTTCATCTATGTAATCCTTTAAAGCCTTTAGCTCGGGCCCCGCCAGGGGGTAGATCTTACCAAAAGGTATCTCTGCTCCAGGCAATAATTCAATTGGACAATCATATGGACGGTGAGGAGGAAGCTGGTCAGCGTTCTTCTTGTCACATAAATCCACATAGTCCTGGTATACAGCTGGTAGTTCAGGGACTGACATGGTTCCTTTAGGAACAGAGCAAGCTGAAACTTTTGGACTCATCTGTTTCTCTGGAAAGTGTAATTCCTTGGTCTCCCAGTCAATGGTAGGATTCTGAGCCTGCAGCCATGGTAGCCCTAGAATAATGGGAAAGTGGGGAGAAGAGATAAGCATAAAGGACAGTTTCTCTTGATGATCTTTACCCATAAGAACCCTCAAAGGCTCTGTTTCCTGATCCACTGGTCCAGAGGTCAGCAGGGAGCCATCCACAGTTTCCATCTGTACTGGAGTAGCCTTCTTCACTGAACGTATCCCCTGTTTCAGAGCAAAGGAGACATCCATAAAATTTCCACTTGCCCTGAGTCGATCATAGCAGAGCTAGACACCCAAGTTGAGTCAAACCAGAGTTTGATGGAAAGAAAGCAATGAGAATTGTTTTTCTTACAACTCAGCTGGGACACCGCTGAGGAAACTTGAAAAATGGCAGCGTTTACACAGTCAACGTCCTCAGAGGTAACGGAGTTTAAGTCCGAGAAATCAAGATCTGTTGCTGCAGATCTCTCTTGAGCCTGAGGCTCGGACCTGACAGATCCCCTCTCGCAACACTCACAGTGAATGAGTGCTGCAGTAGTCTTACGAGAACGGCTGGGGCAGTTTATAATGAAGTGCCCTGACTTACCACAATAGAAACATAGATTCTCCTTAAAACGATGTTCCTTGCGTGCATCACTAACCCGTCGTTGTAAAGAGTCTACCTGCATGGGTTCAGGTTCAGGTTCCCGTGTAATCCTACTCAAAGGTTCCTTAGCTGGAGAGGAAGGTAGGAAAAGGTTAGTGCGATTGCTTTCAAACCATCTCTCTTGCCTGCGTTCAGTCAGACGAGTATCAATACGGATGCAGTAGTTAATAAAGTCACCTAACGCAGTGGGAGGGTCGGCACGAGCAAGTTCATCCTTAATCAGTGGAGATAACCCCTTTCGAAAAATAGATTTTTTGGCGGAACTGTCCCAGGTGGTATCAAGGGCCCATCTCCTGAAATCCAAGGCATATTCAGCTACCGAGTGCTTACCTTGGCGCAAAGCTAACATGGCTGCTTCAGCTGTTGCACCTCGATTGGGGTCATCAAACACCTGCCCCATGGCTGAAATAAAATCATCAAGGTGATTCAAACAATCATCCTCAGTCTCAATCAGAGGGTTTGCCCACATTAAAGCCTTGTTGGTAAGCAACATAATTATAGTAAGCACCTTAGATCGTTCAGTGGGAAATTGTGAAGCATGTGCAGAGAAAAAAAAGATTGCATTGATTAATAAATCCCTGAATTTCTCACGTTCACCGCCAAAACGAAAAGGGGGCAACTTGGGAATCCCAGAACTCGGGGCTACGGCAGGAGCCTGGACTCGCCCCTCTAGAACCTCAATCCTGGCTCGCAAATCCTGGGCAGTCTGTCCAAACACTTGCAAATTGTGATTAGTGAGGTCCTGTAGGTTTGTAAAACGGGTCTTTATATTCTGCAAATCTGCAAGGATATTATCAGTCACTCCGCAAAGTTCCTTTATGCGGGCCTCCATTTTCCAGATCTTTTAAGACAGGAGTACTGGAAGAAGAGGAGAGGAAAAAAAAACAATAGTGTTTACCTGTGGTAACACTGCAGAGAGAAAAAAAAAATTAAGGGAACTGCTCACCTGGAATGGTTGTGAGAAGTCACAACCACCATCATCACAGAAAGCTCAACCGGACATCTGACATCCACAGTTACAGCAGACAAAAAAGAGAAAAGAAAAAAAAAAAAACAATAGTGTTTACCTGTGGTAACACTGCAGAAAAAAAAAACTTAAGGGAATTGCTCACCTGGAATGGTTGTGAGAAGTCACAACCACTGTCATCACAGAAATCACAACCGGACATCCAATATCCACAGTTACAGCAGACACAGCCTTTCCAGACCCAGCAGACACTAACGTTTGGCTTCAGAATCTTGTAATGTATGTAGTACAGTTCATATAGCGTCTTGTGCTTGGGTGCGATGAAAATACATGAGACACAGGTTTGATATAGAAAGTCTTGTATTACTTCATACAAGTTGGCAAAAATAGTCACACAGTTTGCAGACACAGAAGCAGGAGACACAGCAGGCCAGAGTAATCTAAGCTCAGCAATCACTCTCCACAACAGGTTCAGGATCTTCTTCTCTGTTACCATAAGTCCATGCAAACGTGGGTCTTTTAAAGAGCAGGGTTCAGAGTCCACAAGTGCTTCAGAGTTCCTCAGTAGGAATAGCTGGAGTACAAGGTCCAAGGCTTCAGGAGTCAGATCACAGGTTCACTGCAGGCTAGATTCTGAAGCACTGATTGCTCAGCTGTGGCTGCTTAAGAAGCAAAAGGAGAGAATCAGGGCGGAAACATGCAAGCTGGAAACTCCATATTGACTGAGGGCAAGATAGCTGCAGCAAGACAGAAAGTAAAATGGCTGACGAACAAACTGAGTTTCAGGAACATGTACACAGAACCTTACATATACGCTCTGTCACAGGAGAAGAACATCCCAGGAGAATAGATATAACAGGGGTAAAGAACGCAGCAGCTCCCAGTAAATTAACCCCTAGGCCAACCCTTTACAGCGGCATCCTTTACTTTCTCCCAGGATAGGGAAAATGGAGGAGGAGCACCAGGAACAAGCTAGTCCAGCTACTCGGGGAGCTGCGGTACCGGAGGACACGGTACGGAAACAAGTGGTGACAGGAAGAATCAGGGACAGTTCAGGGAATGGAATGTCCATCCTGTATGAAGATTGCTGTGCGGTGTCTGTATCTAAACTGGACAAGCTAAGTAAAGTTATGTTTGAATTGAACTTGGACTCTGATGGTTATTGTGTGTTGCTGCAGAAGACCAGGACCCTGCAAGCTGAGGAGGACTCTGACACACAAGTGAGTGAAACACACCACATACACACCACACCAGAGAAGGGACATCTTGTTAATGCAGTGGGGCGCCAGGGTGTGCCAGAACAGCAGCCCTCACCATGACTATCACCTTGGCCCCTGTTACAGCAGGATGGATGATGTGGAACCTGGCAGGGACTGATTAAGTTAAAGCACGGTGTGCACAGAAGGTGGAGTACAGCAAACAAAAGTCTTGACACTCAATCCTAAGACACCGGTGTGTGTCCTAATGGTCCTTAAATAGGATTAGGGATGTGATGTCACTGAGCCGCATCGGGCAACCTGCAGAACCCACAACAGGGAGCAGAGGACCCAGGTGGGGGAAGCAGAGCCAGGGACATTCAGAACAGGCGTGTAACAGATAGAATCATAGAATCACAGAATATAAGAGTTGGAAGGGACCTCAGGAATCACTAAACCATCTCAGACACATGTCTGTCCAGTCTCTGTTTGAAGACTTCCATTGAAGGAGAACTCACCACCTCTCATGGCAGTCTGTTCTCATTGATCACCCTCACTGTCCAAAATTTTTTTCTAATATCTAATCTGTATCTTTTTCAGTTTCATTCCATTGCTTCTCGTGTTTCCATGTGTAAATGAGAATAAGGATGATCCCTCTACACTGTGACATACCTTCAGATATTTGTAGACAGCTATTAAGTCTCTTCTTAGTCTTCTTTTTGCAAGCTAAACATTCCCAGATCCTTTAACTGTTCCTCGTAGGACATACTTTGCAAACCACTCACTATAAAGTGCTTAACTGTTCACAATATCAGTAATTTTGACCAGTGGTGCCCAAACGTTGAGGCTAAGTGCACACGTTCAGGAATATTTGCATTTTTTTCGCGTTTTTTCCGCGATTTTCTGCGGTAAAAATGCAAGCATTAAGCATCCTATACATGTTAATTGATTCCGCATGTTTTCGCCACATGTTGCGTTTTTTTCCGCGAAAAAAACGCTTCGCGGAAAAAATAGCAACATGTTCATTAATTTTGCGGAATGTAAGCGGTTCATGTGCGGTGGTACCCAGGGTC
>JARQOD010000005.1:516267045-516284545 GCA_033576555.1 Oophaga sylvatica
GTGGACACGAGGGGCAGAATGCTGGACACGGGGGGCAGAATGCTGGACACGGGGGGCAGAATGCTGGACATTGGGACAGAATGCTGGACACGGGGGGACAGAATGCTGGACACGGGAGGACAGAATGCTGGACATTGGGACAGAATGCTGGACACGGGAGGCAGAATGCTGGACACGGGGGGGCAGAATGCTGGACATGGGGGCAGAATGCTGGACATTGGGACAGAATGCTGGACACGGGGGGCAGAATGCTGGACACGGGGGACAGAATGCTGGACACGGGGGACAGAATGCTGGACACGGGGGGCAGAATGCTGGACACGGGGGGGCAGAATGCTGGACACGGGGGGGGCAGAATGCTGGACATTGGGACAGAATGCTGGACACGAGGGGGCAAAATGCTGGACACGGGGGGCAGAATGCTGGACACGGGGGGGCAGAATGCTGGACATGGGGAGAATGCTGGATACGGGGGACAGAATGCTGGACACGGGGGGGCAGAATGCTGGACACGAGGGACAGAATGCTGGACACGGGGGGGCAGAATGCTGGACACGAGGGGCAGAATGCTGGACACGGGGGGCAGAATGCTGGACACGGGGGGCAGAATGCTGGACATTGGGACAGAATGCTGGACACGGGGGGACAGAATGCTGGACACGGGAGGACAGAATGCTGGACATTGGGACAGAATGCTGGACACGGGAGGCAGAATGCTGGACACGGGGGGCAGAATGCTGGACATGGGGGCAGAATGCTGGACATTGGGACAGAATGCTGGACACGGGGGGCAGAATGCTGGACACGGGGACAGAATGCTGGACACGGGGGACAGAATGCTGGACACGGGGGGCAGAATGCTGGACACGGGGGCAGAATGCTGGACACGGGGGCAGAATGCTGGACACAGGGGGCAGAATGCTGGACATGGGGGGCAGAGTGCTGGACTTTGGGGCAGAATGCTGGACACGGGGGGCAGAATGCTGGACACGGGGGGCAGAATGCTGGACACGGGGGGCAGAATGCTGGACACGGGGGCAGAATGCTGGACACAGGGGCAGAATGCTGGACATGGGGGGCAGAGTGCTGGACTTTGGGGCAGAATGCTGGACACGGGGGGCAGAATGCTGGACACGGGGGGCAGAATGCTGGACACGGGGGGCAGAATGCTGGACATGGGGGGCAGAGTGCTGGACATGGGGGGCAGAGTGCTGGACTTTGGGGCAGAATGCTGGACACGGGGGGCAGAATGCTGGACACGAGGGGCAGAATGCTGGACACGGGGGGCAGAATGCTGGACACAGAGGGCAGAATGCTGAACACTGGTGGCAGAATGCTGGACACAGTGGCAGAATGCTGGACACGATGGCAGAATGCTGGACACGGGGGCAGAATGCTGACACAGGGGGCAGAATGCTGGACATGGGGGCAGAATGCTGGACACGGGGCAGAATGCTGGACACGGGGCAGAATGCCGGACACGGGGCAGAATGCCGGACACGGGGCAGAATGCGAGACACAGGGGGCAGAATGGAGATACGGGGCATGACTGGAGACACGGGGCATGACTGGAGACACTGGGGGCATGACTAGAGACACTGGGGGCAGGATGGATATGATGGAGACAGATGGGGCAGGATGGGGGGATCATATGGGGCAGAAAAAGTGGAGTTGCGCCAATATGTGCACTGATGAGGATGAAATTATATGGATTGGCAAGGCTGCAGTGATGGGCAGCGCAGGCTGTATGTCTCTGTGTGGGCAGTTTTATTGCTGATATATTGTTTTTGTAGCGCTGTATATATATTGGTATTTTACTAATAGCAATTTGGAATCCCTAGGAAATAATGATATCAAGAAAGAGAAAAATTGCTTCACTTGTGACAAATATGGAACCGAACATTGACCATCTCATTAGCCAAAAGCAGGCCCATAGTTCCCATTGAAATACCAGTAAGTTTGTTGATTTTTAACTTTACTTGTTCTTTATTTTAAGTATTGTATTTGTTCCTGTTTTGTTTTTTTTTACTTCAAAATAAGAGTGTAGTATATGGTGTATACAGGGTCATACACATCGTGTGCGGTATATAGAGTGTAGTATATGGTGTATACAGGATCATACACATCGTGTGCGGTATATAGAGTGTAGTATATGGTGTATACAGGGTCATACACATCGTGTGCGGTATATAGAGTGTAGTATATGGTGTATACAGGGTCATACACATCGTGTGCGGTATATAGAGTGTAGTATATGGTGTATACAGGGTCATACACATCGTGTGCGGTATATAGAGTGTAGTATATGGTGTATACAGGGTCATACACATCGTGTGCGGTATATAGAGTGTAGTATATGGTGTATACAGGGTCATACACATCATGTGCGGTATATAGAGTGTAGTATATGGTGTATACAGGGTCATACACATCGTGTGCGGTATATAGAGTGTAGTATATGGTGTATACAGGTCATACACATCGTGTGCGGTATATAGAGTGTAGTATATGGTGTATACAGGGTCATACACATCGTGTGCGGTATATAGAGTGTAGTATATGGTGTATACAGGGTCATACACATCATGTGCGGTATATAGAGTGTATATACACTGCTGTATTATACTTTTCATATACAGGTTATAATGCCTCTTATTCTTTGTATAGAGGTGAGTGTGCCATGTATAATATATGGTATATACAGCGTAGTGTCGCATACACTGCTGTATTATACAATATACAACAGTTCTAATGCTCCATACCTAATATGCAGGATAATGTACAGTGTATATGATGTAACCTGTATAAAATGCGACATTGGCTTGCCCCCCCTAGTTTTGATCCTGGGTACGCCCATGCAAGCTGCCGGTGGTGTGAGTCTGATATGGGGCCCTCCGGCGCCGCTATGAGAGGAGGTGGGACGGGCCCCGAGCAGTCCGGCACTTCCGCGTCATGTGACGTGGGGGCGTGCGCGCGCTCTCACGTCACATGCAAGGCTGGCGTGGTGGACGTCGGAGCGTGGAGGACAGAGCGGCGCGTGGAGCAGAAGAGCTGGAGGACGCAGTCACCTGAGGATTGGCAGATTGGTAAGTATGCTTGCTGAGTCTGACTCTCTTTTACAGGGACGCGGCAGCCGCAGCTTCCCGTCCCGGCACTTGAGGAGAGGGGGGAGAGTGGAGGGGGGAGGTGTGAGTGTATCAGGGGCCTCAGGCCCAGGAAACAGCGGGCCACATTAGAGGCCCCAGGAAGCAGCAGGCCCCTAATGGGGCCCTAGGAAACAGCAGGCCCCATTAGGGGCCTAGGTCCAAAGGAAGCAGCAGGCCCATTAGGGGCCTAGGTCCAAAGAAAACTGCAGGCCCCATTAGGGGCCTAGGTCCAAAGAAAACTGCAGGCCCCATTAGGGGCCTAGGTCCAAAGAAAACTGCAGGCCCCATCAGGGGCCTAGGTCCAAAGAAAACTGCAGGCCCCATCAGGGGCCTAGGGCCCCAGGAAACTGCTGAATAAGGTAATTATGTTGCATTATTCTTGTGAAGAAGAAATTTGTAATCTAGCCCATAAATTGCTTTCAAAATTGATGATTTATTCAGTAGAACAAAAGTACGGTATACAGAACAATTTTAGATTATTCTGTATACTGGACTGTTGTTCTACTGAATAAATCATCTGTTTTGAAAGCAATTTGCAGGCTGGATTACAAGTTTCTTCACACATTTACTCTGGAGAAAGCCTACCTTTGTCACTACCTCAGTTGCTTCCTGGGAGTTGGTTCTTTTCTGTTATTTCACTATCATTAGTCCAAAAACCTCTAATTTTGGATAATAAAGGTATCTTTCTTAACACAACTTGGGTAGACCGGGATTGGCAACGCGCGTGCGGGGGGGCGGGGGGGCCCCATTGTGAAGTTTGCTGTGGGGCCCTGCCGTTCCTAGTTACGCCCTGAATGTGACCCATATTCCTCGGGCCTCTCGCCTATCCTTAACAAACATTGCTTAAAAACTGCAATGAATTGATATTCTGAAAGTGAAGATCTATCCTTATGCCTCAAGAACGAACCTGGAAAACCACCCCGAATTTCCACAAAGCACTTTACCACTTCAATTGGGCAGACTTCGTGACCCGGAAATGAATAAAAAAAACACCAGCTTGCCTCAACCACACTGGTCCAACTTTGATTGCCATAAAAAACATTCCACCCTGTCATTCACTAAGCAAACATCACCCAAATGTAAACCCCCTTACTTGAATGAATGACTAACCAATTCATTAAAAAAGAAATGCATCGTAAAAAGACAAAACAAAAGCTGCCGACAACAACAACACCTTATATTTAGAATGACAAACTGAATTCACGCAACACAGCAACCTACCCAACTGTTCATAGGCGCCTGGAACTGCCTCCGGCTGCTGCCTCTGGGTTTGCCTAGGCTCTGTTAGAATGAGGCCCAGCAGCCCACAACACTCTCTGCCGACTGCGAGAAGGATCCCCTTGCTCTCTCCACTGCTGAGTCCGACCCCTCGTCACTTCAGGGGCCACCATTGCCTAATGCCAGTGCCTGGCAGGAAGCACACTCTCAAAGAGTGCTGCAACCCCCCCTGCCATTCATGGGGGCTTAGTGATGATCTCCCATCACTGGGTTCAACCCCCAGCCGGAACATCACCGGGAGCCACCGCCATACTGGTCCGGGGCCTAGCTGGCCGCGAACTGGAAATAGGATGCAACTCAGGCACGCCCACTTCCCTTAGGATACGGCTCTGACGATGATTCCTCTGGTGACTGGAGAAGGAGTTGCAGACTCGTACTGCTCACCTGGACCCATAGGGTCCCCGAGGGGGCTCTTAGAGCGTCTCATGCTCTGCTTCTCACCTTGCGCTGCGGGCACAGGTAGGCACGTCTCCGCAGCAGGTGTAGAAACACAGGCCATCTGCAGTTGCTTCTGCACCAACCTTGGCCCATGGATCGCCATGGCAGCCCTCACAAGATCCATCAAGGCCGCAAGGCCTGTCATGGCTCTTCAGTCTGAGGTCCTAAATCTGTACAGCAGTATACCAGAAAGCAAGATAAGGTAACCTTTTCCATTCACCTACTTTAACCCCTCCTAACCATGCTCCCAAACCCTCCTTTCCCATCACAAACCCCCGCATGTATCGTTACTATAACATTAGAATTCCTTAAAGCCTTACTCCACACCTTCTGTATTGCCATGTGGCCTGAACGCCCTATGGGGCTCCCCGGACTTTCTTGTACAAGAAAGAAAAAAGGTAAAAAAAAAATCCCAGTACTGGTCAATTGAAGATTGATTTCTATTGATTAAGAAAGTGTTGAGACGTAAGATCTATTGATGGGTGAAGCTTGCGTGTCATGATTGCATCATTGTGCTATTAGTGTGATGTGTCATTATTCTTTTGCACTGCCTACTTCCTCTTACTGCATATTGCTGGGCGCCTGTGGGTAAATATAAATATATTTATGTTCACATAATAGACAGCCACAACTGTCATAGAGCTTAAGTGCTACACCTGTTTGGTAGCAGCTGCTGTGTTCACAAGTGACAGTCTGTTATACAACACGACACATTGTCATAGTATCAGGAGAGCCGTGGGTCGCATTTATAATGCAGCTGCTACCTCCCAGGATAGACAGCAGTGCATGCAATAATAGATGATACTATCAATATATTAATTATTTTCTTGCCTGATACATTTAATATCATTACAAATTTCATATTGAATTAAAATCAATTCTTCCTTATGCATAGCAAGAATGTACATAATGAAGAGACCTGTCATCATGGCAAGTTGAATATTTTGACATAATTATATAGAATATGAAATTAGATTATAATAAAAGACTCCATTTCCCAAGAAATAGCACCACTTCTTAATATAGGTTGTGTCTGATTATTGTCATTCTGCCTTAGTGAAGATTATGCTGTAATAACAACATATAAATGAGTAGAGCTGCATGGTGTAATTGCTACACATCCGTGTGATAACTGAACATTAGCAATGATTATGGTATGTACAATATACAGTATGTGACTGTTGTTTCAAGCCCCTCTAATACACCAGAAAACAAGTGGGGCTATCAACAACTGCAGTCACTAGAAATGAATAAAGCCAAGTGCAGGTTCCTTCTCCAATAAATATAAGATTTTCCAATAAAAATGTACCATGCACTTCAAGTTCAATCCAACCTCTTCTTCGTTTACAGCAAACAATGGGTGATCACAGTGCTTCCGGGAAGAAGAGGGTGGATTGACCTTGAAACGTATCGTATGTTTTTACAGGAATAGAATATTTTAACTAGAGATGAGCGGATCATTGGAAATTCAAATTTGCTGTTTTTACCAAATTTCCCCCCAAAATTCGATTTGCAGTGAATAAACTCATGTGAATCTCAATACTGTAAAGCTCTTAATTGCTTGGAAAATACAAGTTGGAAAGAAAAGAGGGAGAGATCCTCACTGACAATTCAAGCTTACACTTTACAGGAGAGAGGACCCCAGTGACCATAAGAGCTTACACTCTACAGGAGGGAGAGGACCCCACTGATCATAAGAGCTTACACTCTACAGGAGAGAGAGAGGACCCCACTGACCATAAGAGCTTATACTCTACAGGAGAGAGAGAGGACCCTGCTGACCATAAGAGCTTATACTCTACAGGAGAGAGGACCCCTCTGACAATAAGAGCCTACACTTCACAGGAAAGAGAGAGGACCCTGCTGACCATAAGAGCTTACACTCTACAGGAGGGAGAATAAGGACCTCACAGACCATAAGAGCTTACACTCTACAGGAGAGAGAGGACCCCACTGATCATAAGAGCTTACACTCTACAGGAGAGAGAGAGGACCCCACTGACCATAAAAGCTTACACTCTACAGGAGAGAGAGGACCACACTGACCATAAGAGCTTACACTCTACAGGAGAGAGAGAGGACCCCACTGACCATAAAAGCTTACACTCTACAGGAGAGAGAGGACCACACTGACCATAAGAGCTTACACTCTACAGGAGAGAGAGAGGACCCCACTGACCATAAAAGCTTACACTCTACAGGAGAGAGAGAGAGAGAGGACCCCACTGACCATAAGAGCTTACACTCTACAGGAGAGAGAGAGGACCCCACTGACCATAAGAGCTTACACTCTACAGGAGAGAGAGAGGACCCCGCTGACCATAAGAGCTTACACTGTACAGGAGAGAGAAAGGACCCCACTGACCATAAGAGCTTACACTCTACAGGAGAGAGAGGACCCCACTGACCATAAGAGCTTACACTCTACAGGAGAGAGAGGACCCCACTGACCATAAGAGCTTATACTCTACAGGAGAGAAAGGACCCCACTGACCATAAGAGCTTACACTCTACAGGAGAGGAGAGAGGACCCCACTGGCCATAAGAGCTTACACTCTACAGGAGAGAGAGGACCCCACTGACCATAAAAGCTTACACTCTACAGGAGAGAGAGAGAGGATCCCACTGACCATAAGAGCTTACACTCTACAGGAGAGAGAGAGGACCCCGCTAACCATAAGAGCTTACACTGTACAGGAGAGAGAGAGGACCCCACTGACCATAAGAGCTTACACTCTACAGGAGAGAGAGGGACCCCACTGACCATAAGAGCTTATACTCTACAGGATTGATACAGTAAAGATGTATATCTTTGTACCCCCACTACTGTGTTTTAGGCAGCCCCCAAATCTAAGAAGCATCATTGTCAGAAGTTCCCTGTCCTCCCCAACAGCTGCAGGAACCTTTCCTTGCAACCAGGAGAAATGCAAAACCTGTCCATTTATAATGACCACGGACAAGATCCCCAACTCCCATCGGAACTACAAGATACCAGGTACTTTCAGCTGCATCACATCTAATTTGGTGTACCTAATTATATGTACTAAATGTCCAACTGGGGTCTGTATGTGGGAGAGACCAGGCAAAAACTGAGAACAAGGATGAATTCTCATCGCCACACAATAAGAGAAAAAAGAATGGATCTACCGGTGGCAAAACATTTTTGTTCCCCTGATCATAGCATGTTGGATATGAATTTACTTATACTGAAAGGTAGTTTCACATCTCAGAGACACAGAAGAGTTTGCGAATACAAATTGATGGTGACCTTTGACACTCTTAATGCTGGAATGAACCTGTCACACGGATTTATGACGTTTTACATCAATTAAGGAATTCACTCCAAAGACCCTGTGAGAACATCACAAAACATTACTAGACCCCAATCAGAGGGCAATAAAACTTTCACACTCCTTATCTATGAACTGTTCCAATATTTATGCTCATCCCTCTGCCATAATGACTATTCTGCTTCACGTCACTTGTCTTTCCTATTGCATTTTTTTTTGTGCTGTGTTGTGTATAAATATGTGATTCTTCAGATTTTGTATTAGTCTAGCCTGATGAAGAGACCTGAGTAGTTTCGAAAGCTTGCAATTTGTTACCATCTTTTCAGTTAGCCATTAAAAGGTATCAACCACTGAGGATTCTCAACTCTAAATATTTTTCTATACTCTACAGGAGAGAGAGGACCCCACTGACCATAAGAGCTTACACTCTACAGCAGAGAGAGAGGACCCCACTAACCATAAAAGCTTACACTCTACAGGAGAGAGAGGACCCCACTGACCATAAGAGCTTACACTCTACAGGAGAGAGAGGATCCCACTAACCATAAGAGCTTACACTCTACAGGAGAGAGAGGACCCCACTGACCATAAGAGCTTACACTTTACAGGAGAGAGAGAGGACCCCACTGACCATAAGAGCTTACACTCTACAGGAGAGAGAGGACCCCACTAACCATAAGAGCTTACACTGTACAGGAGAGAGAGAGGACCCCACTGACCATAAAAGCTTACACTCTACAGGAGAGAGAGGACCCCACTGGCGATAAGAGCTTACACTTACAGGAGAGAGAGAGGACCCATGACATAAGAGCTTACACTCTACAGGAGAGAGGGATCCATAACATAAGAGCTTACACTCTACAGGAGAGAGAGGACCCACTGGCGATAAGAGCTTACACTTTACAGGAGAGAGAGAGGACCCCACTGACCATAAGAGCTTACACTCTACAGGAGAGAGAGGATCCCACTAACCATAAGAGCTTACACTCTACAGGAGAGAGAGGACCCCACTGGCGATAAGAGCTTACACTTTACAGGAGAGAGAGAGGACCCCACTGACCATAAGAGCTTACACTCTACAGGAGAGAGAGGACCCCACTAACCATAAGAGCTTACACTGTACAGGAGAGAGAGAGGACCCCACTGACCATAAAAGCTTACACTCTACAGGAGAGAGGGACCCCACTGGCGATAAGAGCTTACACTTTACAGGAGAGAGAGAGGACCCCACTGACCATAAGAGCTTACGCTCTACAGGAGAGAGTGGACCCTACTGATCATGAAAGCTTATACTCTATAGGAGAGAGCAAGTGATACGGAGAGAGAGGAACCCACTGACCATAAGAGCTTGCACTCTACAGGAGAGAGAACCCTACTGATCATGAGAGCTTGTACCTTACAAGAGGAGAGATATGGAGAGAGAGAGAGAAGAACTTGTTGACCATAAGAGCTTACACTCCACAAGAGAGAGAGACTTTCCCAGTGACTCTGGAGATCGATGACAACTCTTTCGTACAAGCTGTGGTTCGCTGGTAGACGCTAATCTGTGATGGCCGAGGTACAAGGTGTGATAATCCGTAAGATGTTACACCTGCAGTGCATTATGGGAAAGCCCACAGCTACACAAAATGACATGATCTCACTCTCTGATGCTTCAGCATTGTGGGAAATGGAGATGGGGAAGGGTTTTTTTTGCAAACCACAAATTGAGTCTCAAAATATTTTAATTTGCGTGAAACTTTAAACTGCAAGAGATTCCACTCGTTAGGACTGTTTCTTTAAGTTTTGAAAATAAGAAAGCAACCAGTCCCCCTATTCTAAACAAATACCTTTTGTTGTACATGGCTATGCCTAAATAAAAAACCTAAAATGAATTGATGATATTTTGCCTTTAAAGAGTGGCATGATATTTTTCCTCCTGCCAGCATAGACAATCACAACCAGAAATAGGACAGAGCATTGATTGCCCTTGTAGCCGAATTGCTATGTTTTTGGATTGCACCCATTACCAGTCTGCCAGGGGGAGACTATTAATAAAACGCCTAATTTACAAAGAGAGATAATACTAAAGATATGGCTGAATTAATAGAATTAGATGCGATAAAAAGCAAAACAATGCCAAGACTCCCAGAGCCAGGAACATCAGAGACCGGGAAAATGGCTGTAGTGTGCCTCTGTAGGAAAGACTCCAATCTATTTTACTGGATCTAGTGAATAATCCACTTGAAAGCAGATCTATCACCAAGTTTTATGACACAAACCATGTACATTATTAAATAGGTTAAACCTGATGACACTGGTGTTTTAACTGGGAAAATCCATTTTAGAGTGGCTGTATAATCCTGATATTAAATTCATCATTTTATGAATCCAGGAGAAGAATGAAATTGCTGATAAATATAATAAATACAATAAATTCAATCTTCCCCCACCCACTCAGCCTGACTGACAGCTGCAGCTTGTACTGAGCAGTGTGAGATCTCAGCAGCAGCAGGGAGGAGGGACACTGAGGAGCTGTCAATCAGGCTAGGTGGATGAAGATTCATCAGCACCAAGTAGCCAGGACATTAAGGTGCTGCTAAGTGGGCAAAGACTGAGGTTAACTTTTCATTGGTCATTATATAGACATTCTGACATGGATTTTCATAGTAATTGCATCAGCTTCATCAGCTCCAAGATCTGTATAATGCAGAGTATGCAGTTTGTACCGTGATATCTTTAAATCTTTTCATTTTATTTATGGAATCCATAAAGTGTTTTAAATAAGGATGTGGAAGTAAAGTCTTGTGTTAGCGATGTTTCATACCATTAACGCAGATTGAAGAGATGATGTATAGAATATCAAGGAGTATTGTAATTTGTTAACAAGCGATGATATATTGTACGTCTGGGTTCAATACATCTGGCACTGACTCTATTCAGAGCAATTAGTGTATGAATAGCATATAAATATGCAACTTCTGCAATATTAAAGTAAAGACAGACAAGAGAGCTGGCACAAGTCCATGAAACCATCAAACACATGGCAGAGAGCATTGAGCTGCGCACTATATATCCATAATTACAGTCTTCTAGTTATGGCTCTAGCTAAAAAAAAATAGCTAGTCTGTGGTCAGGGCAGTTGGATATGAATTTTATTCTGGACTCTTAGTACAGATAATAAAAAATACTATTTTAAAAAATGTGTGGTTACTGTAGGTTAAAGTAATTGGTTTAGATAATAATTTTAATACTCTAATATATACTAATGAAATAATAAAGGAGGAGTCCTCATATGAACTCATCATGATGAGTTATTAATCTTATTAGAGAATTTGGTTTCTTTCTCCGCTTATGAGCCCCCACCTCCTGAACTCACCATCCACTCTAAAAAAAATTAAAAACACAGTTCATCTCTATCTCCTTTTTGCAAAAGACAAAAGGGGCTGCCAGCTCAGTCAAGTGTAAGGTTACACAACCTATTATAATCTATTGGAAGGAAGGATAAGGTAGAATGAAGAGCAAAATGAGAATACAAGCGAAAGAAGATACAGAAAGTTTGAGCTGAGCTTTCTAAAAAGTCTTTTACGTCACCCCAGAGATGGATTTACATCTACACAGCTCAATACTGCCGTAAAATGTCCTATATGCTGTTGCTGCTTCTGTATGTGTACTAAGTAATGAAAAGCAGTAATCCATCATTATATCCTATGATCTATGTGGGAAACTTTAGAGATCGCAGATATTAGTGTAGCATTTTAATCAACTTTCTATGACCTGGATGTCCATATAAACAGTTTAGGAGGGTACGGTAGATCCTAATGACAGATTCCCTTTAAATTGATAATATTGTATGGCCCGCAAATGTTGGTATAAATGTCCTAATGGCCCTTGGTAAAAAAAGGTTCCTCACCTCTGGTCTCTAGTTTCATTTTCTGTGTGTTTTTTCTAATATTTTTTTTCCTGTGTGTTTTTTTTCTTTTTACTTACTGGGTTAGTAATGGAGGTGTCTGTTAGACTTCATTACTAACCCGTGGACTTGATGTCAGTGGACATTACACAGCTGACATCAACCCCATAATCGCATTACCCCAATTGCCACAGCACAAGGGCAATCAGGAAGAGCTGAGGCTAAGCGCCAGAATTGGGGCATCTAATAGGGCAGCTGAGGGAGCATCTTCTGGGGCAGCTGAGGGCTGGTCTTATTAGGCTGGGAAGGGGCAAATATCCATGGCCCTTACCAGCTTATTAATATCAGCCTCCAGCTGTCTGCTTTGCCTTAGCTAGTTATTAAAAATAGGGATGACCCCACGTCATTTTGTTTTGGGTCCCCCCATTTTTAATAACCAGCAAAGGCAAAGCTGACAGATGGAAGCTGATATTTACAGGCTTGGAAGGTCCATGGATATTGACCCTTTCCCAGTATAATAAGACCAGTTCACAGCTGTCTGCCTTTACTTGGCTGATTATTAAAAATAGAGGGGACTTTGTGCATTGTTTTTTTAATTTACTTTTTTTTATTTATTAACAAATACAGTAAACTACACATGCAAGGCAGTGCACCACCCCTCTACTTGGACCTCTGCCTCCTGGTTCAAAATTATTAGTTTTTATATTTTTTTATTCTATGTTCTTTTAAGTAATTTCCTTATCCACATTTGTTCGCAGGGCAATTGTCCTACTCTTACCCCCATTTTACTTTCTTTTTCAGCCCACTAGCCCTTACTACGACCATTGTACAGCACCAAAGTTTGGATCCCCATTGACTTATAAGGGGTTCGGGGTCAAGTTCTGGTACCTGAACCAAACTTTGGACTTAAGTTCGGAAGAACCCGAAGAACCTAAACTTCCACGGGTCCGCTCATCCCTAATTACAAGCTTTCCAGTATTGAGATGCATGAAATTATTTGCAGTGAATACGAAATTCATAAGATCTTCTCATATCAAGTATTCACTAAGAATACCTGAATCTAGAAATATAATGGAATCAAACATATACTACTCCCCCGACCATGCTACTGCAGTGGGAACTAGCATTTTACTGCTCCTGCCGCTTCGGGAGATTTACAGCTGTATACAGCTGCCATTGAGAGCAATGGGAGCTGTATAATCCATAGCTGCCGGCAGATGCAGGCAGGCATAATTTTATTATTTAACTTCACTATGAGAGGAAGCCGGAGATTAATAAAGGAAGCTCCAGATTATTGCACGCAACATATGCACAGCAGTTAGACACAATCCTATACGTAGAAACAGATGAGATAGACAGACGGATATAAATATCACTATTCTGAGCTTTAGATTGTAATATTAATAGAAAATGAGTCAGACACATACACTATAATCTAATTATCACAGTAGCTAAAATGACAGTTACACAGATAAGGCTCCTATACACATCAGACTAAAGTCAGCTGAACCCGCCGACATCGGCAGGATCAGACAGTAGTCTAGTTTGTATGGGGGCCTCCCGACTCTTCCCCATTCGTATCGTTCGGCCAACTATCTAATGTGTATGGGTGCCTCCTCATTGCATTCAGGCACCCGTTCATTGGCCCCGTTGTGGATTATGTCCAAGCCTCCAGCAAAAAGGGATTCGGGCATATGCGCCAAAGAGGCCCCAGATTATAATGGTGCAGACAGAGTGAATGTGTTCTCTGCTGTGTATAATTTTCGAGAGTATACGTCTACTGGAGGAGGACACCCATACGCAGTCTATTACGTCTGAGCGTCCGCTTTTCAGCAGATGACAGCTCCACTTTAAATGGAAAATCCTCCTTTGGTCCCAAAATATATCAGAAAGCAATTGCATAATAGTTTCTATAATTATCACTACGTTTTATCAGGAGGAGCATCTGGCGATGACACGCGGTGATGCAGGAAATGTGAAACTCCTTGCCATCATCTGATGAACTCACCAGTGGGCTACACAGTACAGAGTTTTGATTAATCATAGGGCAACGGCAGAGAATGAAATTGTGCCGCAGTCCTGCAGATGAGCCATTAGGATAACGATGATCCAGTATATGACATTGCTGTTTATTTGCACTGATCATAATCTAAACATTATATAAAAACATCCAACACAACGTTTCATGGGAAATCTGTTTTGTGGAAAGACTGCAAACGTTGCGCTATCGATGTCATTGCATGGCTGAAGTCTGTCCTTGATTATTGCTTCTATTTCAAGGAGTTTTAGCATAACATTATTCCGACAAAATATTCTGCAGCATCGACTGCAACGTGTTACAGAATGGAGGTCTGCAGGAAGATTATGTGCATGTAATGAAATACTAGCAACGTTCTAGATCCATGACCATCTCTGGACGTACATTTATATACAATGTGTAACATACATCAGCAAGAAGAGAGAGCTTGAGATACATATTAGAAAGATATATGTTACAAATACAGAGAGATGGTGGTAGATACTATTGACATTAGATAGATAGATGATAGATTAGATAGATAGATAATAGACAGAGAAAAAAAGAAGGCTCACACACCGAGCCAAAACGTTGCACAAATGGGCCATTAAACCTGCCTTTTTGCACTAAATTTATAGTGTGCTGCTTCCTTATTTTTTTCTCTACTCCAAGGACTGGTATGTACCTATTAAGCTCTGCACAAAACTTTTTGCTATTTTTTCAGGCGCTATTCTCTTTCTTCTTTTTTCTAGATAGATAGATACAGTATATATCATGAATAGTATCTAGTTACAAACAGAAAAATGAAATAAAGTGTGAGAAAGAAAAAAGAAAGATCTGTTTTTGCCATTTATCACGTTTCATCACGATATTCTAATATGTTATTTATGTATTTCTTCAGAAGTAAACCTACTTCCTTATCTGAAAAGGGTTGTCCGCTCCCTGGACAACCCATCTAAAAAATCAAATTGTCCGCCTTGCAAAATAAAAATAGCAGATGCTCACCTCCTGTACTGGCGCCGTTTCAGCAATGTTGGCGCCAGTTCTCCCGTGACTCATGTGACATTGTTATGCTATGTGAGCCCTGCAGCCAATCAGCACCAGCTATTTGGCTGCTGCGCTCTCTCTTCTTCTGCTTGTCCGACATTCATCCTAAGGCTACTTTCACACATCCGTTTTTTCCAATCCGGCACAATCCATCCAAGTTTGAAAAAGACGGATCCTGTGCAGATTGCGAAAAACTGATGCGACGGATCAGGTTTTGAGCCGGATCCGTCATGAACTTTTGAACCTGAAAAATGCAGTGTGAGCATGCCTGGGAGGAGAGAGAGACCTTCCTGCTCCATCCAGGCATGCGCAGAGGAAGAAAACGGAGTCCGGCGGCCGGATCAGTCTTTTGCCTGATCCGGCACCCATAGACTTCTATTGTACCAACAAGCCTGATGCGCCGCTTCAGGCGCTGTCCGGTTTTTCCGCCGGAAACAAAAAATGTTCCTAGACACATTTTGTCCGGCAGCCAGAATTGAAATATATGCCGGATCCGGAAAAAAACGGACGAAACGGAAGGACATGCTCCGCGATCCGGCCCTAATTCAAGTCAATGAGAAAAAACGGATCCGGCGGTAGAAAATAACGGATCCGTTATTTTAAAAAAAAGCCGGATCGTGCCTGACGATAAAAAACGGATGTGTGAAAGTAGCCTAAGAAAGGGATTGAGAAGCGGCCCAGCAGTGGCTGCTGATTAGCTGCAGGGCTTACATGGTATATCAATGCCACGTGAACCCCGGCAGACCCTGAGCCAACATCGCTAGAACAGCGCCGGTGCGGGAAGCGAGCTTCTATTCTTATTTTACAAGGGGGCCTGCTTCATTTAAAAAGGGGGTGTCCAGGTAGCGACCAAAGCAACTCTCCTGTATAAGGCTGTCAACTTGACTTTATATATTTTTTCTGGACGGCTTACCAAAAAAATCCCACACAGACAATATTTTTTACAGACATGGGAAAACCTCAATAAATCCCTCTTATTATAAGTCCTACACATAATTCTGATATGAGGAGATCAGCTGCATTCACTGTAAACCGTAAAATGATCATTACAAACAATTCTTCATAAGTTTCTTCAGTATCAAAAATAAAAAAAAATTTACAGCCAGGGCAAAAAAGTGCCCTATTTTTATGGCTGGGGCTGGCATTTCTGGACGGTTGGCATCTCTATATGTGCAGATGAGTGTATATTACATATTTGCTCTGTATCAGCTGAGTTCATGTATTTCTTCTCCCTTCAGCTGCAGTTCAACAAAAAATAAGAACATCATATTGTCTTCTCCCTGATGTATGCTCATGTATTCGTATCCTGCTTCCAGGAGAAGAAGTGCAGCCCTACAAATGTACTGGAGTGCTGTATGTGGAAGAGGAGTGGAGGATCCAGGGCTGGTGTAGCCTGCAGCAGCCCCTTCCCTCCTCTCAGTGCTGGAGAGGAGTGCTGCTGACCTCAGTAGTGCACTCTCCAAGGTGCTGAAGTCAGGGAGCCCAGCAGCCTGCAAACTGCACAGCAAACTACACCAGCCTCAGCTGATTATGCAACCCACAGCAGACAAATGGCAGAAAGCACAGCTCTGTGTGCAGGAAGACATAAGTGTTTCTTCAACTAAGAGAAAACGCCTTAATCTATTCCCCTCTATTGATACAATATATTCCATGGCTGCAGCAAGGAATCTGCTCAGATAGAAGATCACCCAAGGCTCCAGGTATGTGCTTGTACCAGTGACTTTTCTGCACCATATTACCTAATAAATGACCAATAGGACAGACTTCTAACCATCTAATTGTCTATACTATTCCACTATAGAAGAATAGCCTTATTGATTTGCATTACAATGGATCTTATTGCTGCTTTTTTTTTCTATTGTGATGTGATGTCTATTTTTGGTAACGTTCTTATATTAACCCGTATATGAGAAAGTAGTGAATAACTGTTGGAGTGTTAATTCATTGCAAAGGATGTCAAAGTTTGTCACACCTTGTCTTTGCCATGTCACAGTACAGAAGTTTACCTGCTAAATTATTATTTGTGATTCAAGGTCCAGCAAGAGGAAGCCATAGACTTTATATCTGCAGAGGTCACAGGGGGTGGGCTGTAATGAAGATCCATGCAATGGATGGGTTCTGCCATCTATAAAAACCCCCACCACCACCATTACAAATGGATCAACAATCATGGATACAAGTTTCCAAGGGAAATCATAAGGATTTCCATTGAAGGTCATGGGCTGGATGAAATTCTATACACTGGAGGCGTGTGGATTCGTAACCAGTAAATGTTATATTTGCTAGGACTGAGCTGTATAACATTAGCAGTATCATCAGAGTATGCAACATTATTACCAAGTGCCATAAAACTATATGCATGCGTGGTCAGTGGGCAACATTGCACCTTGAGATG
>JARQOD010000005.1:516287045-516304635 GCA_033576555.1 Oophaga sylvatica
TATCCGTACCACCAGCACTGTAATATGTCCTTGTACCGAGGACGTGGATCTGCTTTAGGTAAAGCCATGTGAAATATCTTACTAATGCACAGGGCTCAGTTATGAATGTCCAGATAAAAAGATTATTATGATTCATGTACAGACAGAAGCCAAATCTATAAAACTGCAGTGATTCATTTCACAGGAGGAAAAAAAAATGGGATGCAGGGGAAAATAAGCCCTCGCATGGCTTGTGGTATCATTGATAAGTCTTTACAAACACGTTGTAAACTAATGCTACATAATATTGCCCTGATTATATGTTTATTGGGTCTATCTACACCTCTAATTTGATAATAGCACCCATACATTGTTACAGGGGTTGGCTGGGCTGGGGTTTTGTATGGAAAATTGCAATGAAAATGTTGATTTTCTTGCCTAAAATGATGCATTGCACCAATAAAATGAAAGGGTGGCCATCCAATGCAATGGTCACCTGTTGTCCTTGAAGAGATCAGAGGCATTCCCATCATAAGTCTATTACATCAGAGAAGTCTTATTGGCGATTTGGACAAGGGTTCAAATGACATCATGGTTGATCCTTAAAGTAAAATCCCCATTACAATTTTTATTCTATTAATATATTGCAGTCATCATATTATACAGCACTGTGTACTTACAATTGCTCATTTTGCCTTTCTACCAAGCTAGTTCTTCTCTTTTCATCAAGTCTATGACATTACCTGATTAAAAACTGGCTAGCTGAATCCTTCAATGCTCTGTGTAGAAAAAGGAGGTCAATTTTTCCTGCATAGAGTCAGTGATAGGCGGTCATGAAGGAGCGCTTAGGAAGCAACCCCCGGGGTGGATGGGATGCCAGGTCTCCACCGCAGCTCCAGCCGAAAACCTCCGAAGGAGGATGGGAGCAATGAGAAAATGGAAAACGGTCTTAGAGGCGCAGGAAAGAGACTCAGATGAGAGATGGGGTTAAACCACTACGCGTTTCGACTGAGGATCCGTCTTCATCAGGATCCTCGTCGAAACGCGTTGTGGTTTAACCCCATCTCTCATCTGAGTCTTTTTCCTGCGCTCCTAAGACCATTTTCCATTTTCTCAATTTTTCCTGCATGACTCATTAGTCACTGCAAAAGTCCCTGGCAGAGGGGAAGATGAGCAACTGGAGCTGGGTCAGGAGTTGAAAACGGGAATGATTTATGCAGGGATAAGAGACTTCCTGTTTCTACATAAAGCAGAGAAAAGAAGCGAATCAACTGGGTAGAAAGGCAAAATGAGCAATCATAAGTGCACAGTGCTGTATAATATGATGATTGCAATATATCAAGGAAATGAAAACTTTGTTGGGAGGAGGAGGAGTGCTTATTTAAGTCTTTCAACTTTGCATTCAAAGAGCTGTTCGGTCATATAGACATTTTACATCCCCTACTAGAGATTCCCTATGAGCTGGAGTGATAAATAGTGACCCATGCCTTTAAATGGGTAGCAAATCCGTCATACTAGATTTTAGCTGCAGATAATTGGCCAGAGATTCTTCTTTCTAGAAGGGATTGTCCACTTACAGATGTCTTCAGAAGTGCACTGCTCCCCAGCCTCCCGGCTTCCAGCTTGACGGGTGGAGGGGCATTTTTGTTGATTGTTAGTTCGTACCAGCAGCGTGGTTATGCTGCTAGTCATTACCGTGCGCTCTCACATGCCTCTATCACAGGCACCATTACCACAGCAGCATTGGAAGAACGCAGGGACACGGATCCAGCTTCAGAGCAGCTCTAGCAAAACAACTGTGTTTGCCTTCGAGACCGGCCATCCCAGGGAAGGAGCAGTAAACTGTAGAATTAAAAATTCTCTCTGTTCTTGAGTACAGAAAACATTTTAATGAGGGGCAATTTGCTTATTTTTGCAAGATTTTTACAATATCATCCATCTAAGTAGATGAGACAATCTCATTAGGACAATTCCTTTAACTTCCCACTTGACAAAGTGTTTTTTTTTGTACAGTGGAAGCCTTTGATTTGGTTGTTGACGCTCACACTCCGCATTACCATTTTTCCTCCTCCACTCAGCTGGAAAGCTCAGTCATTTTTTATTCATACCAAGCAGATTGATGGCTGATGTTCAGCAGTTCAATAGCGGACTGCCTTCTGCTAGGTAGACCTGATGGAGCTGCCACTCAACCATCCTTCTCCGTTCGATCTTCTGCGCAATTGGTTATGCAATTGGATTTGCAGCCGCAATAGAAATCTGAAAAATCTTTGAAAATTAGATAACACTGGTATAATGGATCTGTAGCATAGCCTGTGGTTACATGGAAACTACTTTGCTGTATTCTGTATTCTATATCAGAACTTACTAACGCAGCAGCTTTTCCCTGACGCTTTGTACATGATTCTCACAGATCTAGCAGCATGTCCAGCAATAGAGATCAGCAAACCCAAACTGTAATGTTTGGGGCTTGTACCTGTCTGGTGCTGAACTCCAAACACATACTCCTCCTGGAAGTCCGGTTTACAATTTGGGAGTTCATGGAGGAGAGAGAGAAAGATTGATTTTCCAGCTCCAAAGTTCAGGTCCTTCTTGATTTCTATGGGGTTCGGGTTCAGGTTCAAGTTCGGGTATCCGAACTGAACTTTGGACTAAAATTCGGTCAAACCCAACGAACCCAAGCTTCCATGGGTCCGCTCATCCCTATCCCGTAATACTCACATCAATCTCTCTACTTGTTCTAAAACTACTGTGACTTCAACAGTAGGGATGAGCGGACCTATGGAAGTTCGAGTTTTGGTACCCGACTCAAAATTTATTACAAAGTTCAGGTCGGGCACCAGTCAGTGTTTGGCATTTAGCACCAGACACCAACTGTATGGTACGAATGGCAAACTTTTAAGTTCAGGTTCGCTCCTCTGTAGTCATCTGGTAATAAACAACATCTGGATATTGTTATTGATATTTTATTCTTATGTGTTCAATTCCCCTGCAGCGCCACCACAGGGAAAAAGAAGTATTACATGGTGACAATTGAATTAATAAGATGTCCATGCACAACTGGGAAAGACATCTATTAATTAATCATTAATCTCGAATAGGGTATTTTTTTTTTATAGAACCTTTAATGAAGGCCAGCTACAGTAGCTGCTGCCCTGTTGAAACTGGAAAACATGGGCACGAGGAGAAATCACACGTGTTGGTAGATGATAATATTATTGGCTTGCACGAATATTGGCATAAAAACTTTGAAAAGATGCAAAATTTAGGAGTAAATCAGACTTTTGGCGTTCTCACGCCAATTTCTCCCAGCTCCGAACATAAAAGATGGACTTGTGGTAGAATGGGACTGGAGTAGAATTTGTGGCACGGCGGACACAGAGGTGCACATGGCTCATCTAACGCTCCTGAATTGCTCTTCATGAATCAGGAGCGTCGGACTCCAGCACTTCTTCTCAAGAACGGCCTGAACAAAGGCGGTCTCGGTGCATCTGGCCCTGTATGTGCATTTACATGTCAGTGTAGCAATCCCATGCCATAAACAATAACCATAGAAATATGCAACCTGATGCATTATCATCGGTTTGAAGTAGCGATACATAGATTATTGCCTCTCCGAAGTGAGCATATCATAGGGACTACTCAGTTCTACCATATGATACTAATGCACAGCTCCTCATTAAAAGGATTTTCCACCTTTAGGAGACATTTTTCTAATTTAAATGCAAGTATCTGGAACTAAAAATTATTTTTTTTATTGGGTTTCCTTAAAATTTTTGCACCGTTTGGCTTTTATATTCTCCTCTTTTTCCTGCACATTTAGTTTTTTTTATGTGGTTTGTGTTCATAAATCAGTGAGAACAGCTGAAAAAAAACAGATAAAAGAATTAGACCTCATTCAGACGTCAGTTTTTCTCATGTACGAGAAAAACAGATCTGTTATATTGATCAGAATTTGACCACAGTGTGGTCTGAGTGTCATCAGTCTTTGTCCACCTTCTCCTATATGTCAGTCTATGAAAATCGGACCGCACTCGGATGTCATTGACACGCATTGCCGATTTTTATCCAATCTAATCGGACACATGTCTGCGAAAAATCACAGACATGCAGCTCTGGCAAAAATTAAGAGACCACCATATCAAATCCCTGTCATGGCAAGCCAAATCTCCAGACCTGAACCCCATTGAAAACCTCTGGAATGTAATCAGGAGGACGATGGATAGTCACAAGCCATCAAACAAAGAAGAACTGCTTAATTTTTTGCGCCAGGAGCTGTGTGAAAGACTAGTGGAAAGCATGCCAAGCCGCATGAAAACTGTGATTAAAAATCATGGTTATTCTACAAAATATTGATTTCTGAACTCTTCCTGAGTTAAAACATTAGTATTGTTGTTTCTAATTGATTATGAACTTGTTTTCTTAGCATTATTTGAGGTCTGCACACTGCTTTTTTGTTATTTTGACCATTTCTCATTTTCTGAAAATAAATACAAAATTTATTACTTGGAAATTCGGAGACATGTTGTCAGTAATTTATAGAATAAAAGAGCAATTTACATTTTACTCAAAAACATACCTATAAAGAGAAAATCAGACAAACTGAAAATTTTGCAGTGGTGTCTTAATTTTTGCCAGAGCTGTATGAATTGCCCCTTAGCCTATCACAGGTGGGAGTGCTATCCGTGAAAGCCACAAATAGCAATTGTACGAGAACATCAGATGTCTAAACGAGGTTTTTACAAACTCTAACGTCAGACCATCAGGATGGTCTACTACAGTCCTGAGTTACTAACTTCTTATCGGGAATCATCTCCTGCTTGATGTGGTTGAAACGGAATGATTATTTTTTTATCCTTAGTGAAATAATATAGTTAGAAAATATTTGTAGATTTCATGGATCAGTTGTTTGGATATAATGGTATATGCATTGGCTGATATAGAAGTCAGGCCTCCAATAGATCACACTTGAGACCATCTTCCTTACTAACAATCAGTCCTGCATTCTACAGAGGCCCCATGAATCAGTCATGTGGACCGTCTCTATCGTACGTCTGACTTTGGATATATGGCTAAGTATTTTAATAAAGGAATATCAATTCATGGAGTAGAAATGTCTACAAGTCTCAATGCAAATCACACATTTTATTCATGTCTCGTTGCACTTTACTTCTGAAATTGTGTGTGTAACGCTTCCACTCCATTAGACATTACTACATGCCCATCAGAGGTAAATTCACTTGAATGAATGATGTCAAAGCAAGCATGTTACATTGCTGATTTACAGGCTGAGGTTATCTCTGGTAGTATAACTGATTCTATTATTTAGTTTAGCTCATCTTGATATTTCATTTTGCTATTTCTTCAGTTGACAGGATACTAAAACAAGCTGTGCAACTATGCTACAGTTCACGTGTGATCATGTTTTCAGCATTCGGTTATAGGCATTATGTGATATAAAGTATAAAGCATGGTCTGGAGCAGAAAAAGTGTAGAAAAATAAAATTTTCCCATGCTTTCAAAAATAGAAATTGCAATACTTTATTTGTATCAATTAACAAAATGCAAAGTGAATTGATAAAAGAAAAATCTAAATGAAATCAATATTTGGTGTGACCGCCCCTTGCCGTGAAAAAAGCATCAAAGCATCAATTCTTCTAGACACTTGCACACAGTTTTTGAAGGAACTCGGCAGGAGATTGTTCCAAACATCTTGGAGAACTCATCATCACAGATCTTCTGTGGATGTCACATGTGGAAATCCTTCTGTATCTTCATCTAATCCCACAAATACTGGGTGATGTTGAGATCAGGGCTCTGTGGGTCCAAATCATCACTTCCAGGACTCCTTCTTCTTTACTCGGAAGACAGATCTTAATGACATTTACTGTATGTTTGGGTTCGTTGTCCTGCCGCAGAATAAATTTGGAGTCAATTAGATGCCTCCCTGATGTTATTTTATGATGGATAAGTATCTGCCTGTATTGCTCGCCATTGAGGACACCAAGAAATGGACAATGGTAAGAACCGTAGATGTAGTAGTCGGCCAAGGACACTTAGTATAGTAAGTGAAAGACACGTCATGCTTATTTCCCTTTAAAATCAGAAGATGTCCAGCAGTGCCATCAGCTCAGAACTGACAGCAACCAATGAGACCAAGCTACACCCATCTACTGTTATAAGAAGTCTGGCCAGAACTGGTCTTCATGGAAATATTGTTGGCACAACCCAGACCTTTGACATGGAAACAATGTCAATAGATTCAACCAAGCACAAAAACATAGCAACTAGGGTGCAGAGAAATGGTAGCAGGTGCTTTGGATTGATGAGTGAAATGTGAAATATTTGGCTGTAACAGAAAGCAGTTTGTTTCCCGAAGGGTTGGAAAGCAGCACAATAATTAGGGTCTGCAGGCAGCAATGAAGCATGATGGAGGCTCCTTGCAAGTTTAGGACTGCAATTCGGCAAATAGAGTTGGAAATTTGGTCAGGATTAATGATGTCCTCAATGCTGAGTAATACATGCAGATACTTATCTATCATAAAATTCCATCAAGGAAGAGTCTGATTGGCTCCAAATTTATTCTGTAGCTGGACAATGACCCAAACATTCAGCCAATGTAATTAAGATCTATCTCAAGCTTATAGAAGAACCAGGAGTCCTAGAAGTGATGATGTGGCACCCACAGAGTCCTGATCTCATCATCATCGAGTCTGTGTGGGATTACATAGAGACAGAAGGATTTGCGAAAGCGACATCCACAGAAGATCTGTGGTTAGTTCTCCTAGATGTTTGGATCAACCTCCCTGCTAAGTTCCTTCTAAAACTGTGTGTAAGTATACTTAGAAGAACTTATGATTTGAGAGCAAAGGCTGATCATTAAAGATGAGTAAATAAATTCTTGGGAAATTGAATTCTAGTATTACTCAAATTTTACGAAAATCCGCATTCACCAAAATGTGGATTTTTTTATACTTTAATTCCAAGCGTATTCAGCAAAATTACAGACACTAGATGCCATTTTTCTAACAATAAAAGGCCATCAAAAGATTTGAAAAAATATTAAACTCCTTACACTCACCTTACCACTTACCTCTCCAGCCCCTTCGCTACTTACTGCTACTCATCCAGTCTTCACGCCAAATTCTGATCCCCCGCTGCTCACGCTGGAATCCCCATGGTACTGTGACCTTCTGCACGCTTGCACAGTACCCTTCTAGTCTCATAAAAGCTGGAAGTCGCAGCTGAGCATGAGAGGCCCGGGGATTTCAACGTGAGCTGCAGGGATCAGAAGATGTGTCGAGGACCAGACGGGTGGCGGTGAGTAGCCAATTGAATAGAATTGCCCAGAAAAACCAAGTGAAGAGGCGAATTAGAATATTCCCTGATCTGCTCATCTCAAGCGGTCACACCTAATATTGATTTGATTTAAATTACTCCTTTGTTCAGTCACATTGCATTTTATTGTTCAAAATAAACTATTAACACTTCTGTTTGTGAAAACATTCTTACTTTGCTGCATTATTTTCCTCACTTGCCTAAAATCTTTCCACTCTACTGTGTATATTTAAAGGGGCATTCTTTTGCTGTTATTGTTAGTACTGTTTCTTGATTATAAGATATTAATACCTTGCCTGAACAAATATGAAACAATACCCAATGGATGGATGATTTTCTGAATGTGTCTTGTATACATTTTTTTTTGCATTCTCAAAACAAAACAAAAATTGTATGAAAAAAAATCTGATAAGTATTAGCAGTTCAAATAATATCTCAAATTAAAAAAAAAATTAAAGGGTGTAAAGTCTGACTGAGGCCATCAACTAAAAAAAAAACTACTAAGAACAGTCTTGGCGCTAGCTACTCCATAAAGCAGGTCCCAGAGGAATTTCACCCGTCTTGCTTTTTCACTCTATACAGGAATCTGGACTTATAATGGGCCCCTGGGTTGCATCCATTGAGTAGCCTCTAGTCAGAGAAGCAAGCTTGAGGCAAGGATGGTCAAACTAGCTGGGTCAGTAGCAAAAAGGACAAAATCAGAAGGAAATATTGTAGTCTGAAGAATAGTCGGGATCAGATGAAGGAGGTTCACAGAGTGTTGGACCACTGGTCACATAAGGGAGCACAGTATATCTGCTGAGCTGCTAGACAGCTCACACACCTATTCTGTCTGGCTGGGCAGCACCACAAATCCCAGCCAATCCAGTATACCGGGCTGGACAGCGTCTGTGCCATCCAGTAATATCGGTCAATATGTCACCTCCAGCACCAGTGCCACCCACAGAGTGAATACGTTGACAGAAGAAGACATTGCTAGAGCAGGTCATTCCACTCTCCTCCATCACTCCCAACCAGAAAGTCTGAAGCTGAGAGCAGTTATATGGAGTGATGTCTGGGTATACTTTATTCCCTGCTGCTCTCTAACCCACTATTGGGGGTTATGTAGAAAGCTAAGTAAGACTTTATGTATGTTTCCATTCCTCTCATAGAAAAAAGTATGGAGAAACATTCATTCACTGCTTCATCCAACTGCTCCCAATAGGAGACTGAAGTCAACTAATGAAGTCAACTATTAGTGGGCTGACCAGTCGACATATGTAATTAGCTCGTGTAACCTGTTTTGTAGATAGGCTGTAAATGGTTAAAAGGGCATTCCCATAATTTGACATCCTCTGTGACCTGAATGTATCTCAAAATGTGACCCTCTCTAACGCTGCCAGTAATGGCCACAGAAAGTTCCATGCTATAAGAGCTATGGAGATGTGCAGCCGTCTGCCACCAAAGTTGTTTTCCACCAATAGCAGCACATTTCTTCTAAAAAACTTTTAGATCCTTTTTTTAAAAGCAACATTACATAAAAGACTATTCATATTTATAAAACTATTTATGCAATCATTGATCCGGGTTGGTCTCCAGCAAACTTCAAGAACAATTTTTTTTCTACATGACATCTTCAAAGGATTTTTTGCTTTCCCTAGCAAATAATATCTAAGGTTTTTTTTTTTCAAGCAAATTAAAGAGATTCTGCTCTTTGAAATATTAATAGTGTTTCCCCAGGGGTTGGACCCAACTAATCACCAGAACAAAGGGGCAGCAGAGCTAAGTAAAGCCCCTGAGAATGCAATATATCTGGTATTGCAGCCTAGACCCAAGATTGGTAGGGTTTCCATTGCTAGACCATAGTAATTACACATTGATGATAAATACCAGGGATATGTCACTGGTGATTTAAAGAATTCCCATAAGGGAACCAAGGAACGTAATGTGAATCGGAATGTGATGAGTTAACATTTTTTGGACTAAAATTTTGGGGGGATTTTGGTGACTTTAAAAGCTGTTTTAAATACCATTTTTGTAGTAATATTTTTTGCCTTTTAGTGTTTTAAGAATACAAGGATATATATGTCCAAGTGTTTTTTTCCTGAACAATATTTAACACTTATCCAAAGGTTTGCTCCATGATTGCTATGGGTTACTGACTGATCCTGAGAATGGGGGTCCCAAAGTCTCTGTGTGAATAATACATTATTGAGCAAGTATAGCTTCTGCTCTATTCCCTGTCTATGCGAGTGGTTGATACAGTAAGTTCACGGGATTGGTGCCCAACTCAAATATCACCTATCTTTTGGATAAATGATAAATATTATTATTGGACATCCTCTTTAATATTTAATCCCATAAATTTTCATTGAAAGAGATGCTAAAAATTTATCATTAATTTTTCACCATTTTACACTATTTTTTTGTTGTATTTTAACAAGGTGATAAACGATCAGGCGGTCTGCGTTCTGCACTGCAGTGTTTTACTAAGCTATCACTACATAGTAGAGCAGCTGCATACAATCATGTAGTTGTGGGATACAGCCAGACTCAAAGAGAAGGTGGACAATGTAGAAAATGGTCAAAGGAGCGCAAAGAACACAAGGGCAATTGCCACCTGATGAAGACGGTTTACCGTCGAAACACATTGTGGGCTTAAGAAATTACTATCTTGTCCTTGTGTTCTTTGCACTCCTTTGACCGTTTTCTGCATTGTCACAGTTACTATCCTCCATTGGAGGTTTACGGCTGGAGCTGCATTGGACTGCTCATTAATTTAATTTACTTCATTCACCGCTTTCCAGGCGCTCCCCAGTGACCACTACTTTCACTGACTTAGACTCAAAGAGAAGGCAAAGACGGTTTATTACTACCTCTGCCTTCTCAAGCACTGTGTATACAGTAATAGGAAAAACTAACAGAGTTTCCACCTCCAGATGCCATCAGCTGTATTTCCACTGTAATTGGGGATAATTTGCCAGCCCCAGTTACAGGGGAAAACAGTTTTAAAAAAAGTTTTTAAATATTGAAATGCCCCCAAAGGTCTTTTATAACCTTATGGGAGGCACAATAATTGAAACTTAAGAAAAATAAATAAATGAAACAAATTTATAGCAGGTAAAACGTTACTATTTTTTTTTTTTTTTAAATAGCCACTGCCAATCCAAATTGTTATTGGGGAGAGCTACAGAATAATTATGATTTGGGTTGGTGAGGATAGTATCAGACCTGCTCCTAATTCATACCAGTACCACATATTTATTGCACATGTTGATGAGTGATACCTAATGGTCAGGAAGACAGACTTCAGTGTAAGACATTCCAAAAAATACATTCCTTTAATTTAAATTCTATTTAAAATATTATATGTTTTGGTTCAGGGGTTTCTAAGCCAATACGGAGACTATAAGTCAACAAATGAACAAATTGTATACTATGAACTGTAACATACGGTAGAATATGTGACATTATAACGCTCTGCGGAACAATACACATCATGACATTGTACATGATAAATAATGGATTGTCACAATGATTATTCATGAGGAGATTTATTACCTTGTTATGTCCTCGTTCTTCTCCTCGATCTTTGCTCTGTATCTTTCTTACACAAGCCATTGGACAAGGAACACGGTGTACGGGGAAGAGCTGAGGGTCTATAGCTGGGAAATGATAAAGCACTACATGGGATCAATAAGTTAATTACTTTACCTTGCCTTGTAATATCACGTGTGTATCTTGCAGAGACCTGAGTAAATGACTGTTTGGCAGTAAAAAGCCATTTTCCAATTTACAAGCGAAATAATATATTAGTGTCTCCATCAGACAGTAATGTGTAATTTTGGATTTGTCATTAGTCTATTGCTGCACTTTTGGGAAGAGCATCATTTTTAAGGCCCTCTTCACACGTCCGTATAAAACCGATACAAAAAAAAAAAACAGTGCCAGCTTCATCAGTGTTTTCCATCAGGGTGTCATCCGGGTGTCCATTTTCACCATCAGTGTGGTCATCCGTGTTTTTCCAGTATGAATAAAGAAAGAATGAAATTACAAAGCTTCTCCTATACTTTGCAATATTAAATACATACAGCACACGGATGGTACACGGATGACACACGGATGCCATCCATGTGCTGTACATGTTTTTCACTGACCCATAGACTTGTATTGGCCCTTGTTATCTGTGATGCCGGAAAAACATGAACATGTCTCCATATGGTTCACGCAGAAACACAGTCCATGTGAATACACGTACTGTATATGCGAAGATCACCATAGGTTATAATAGGTACGTCTACCGGAAACATGTACATTGAAGGGGGCCTAATGGGTAGACATGTACTGACAATGGGAAGGTCCCATTGGGACGTTGGGTAAATCCATATCAACCACCAACTTTAGGGCCTCTGATAATGACCCTCCCTGATGGCCATTGGTGATGCATTCAGTGAAGAATAAAAGTATTACATGAGGATTATGCTGCAGATTTTTGCCACCCTATGTATTACAAAGTGTGATATCATCAAAAAAATCAGATGCATATGCAGCAAACTTAAATTTCTGCACCACCAGTCAGTTTACATTTGGATTCTTTGTCGCTGCACCATTCACCTGATGGATCAGATGTGATGACATCTAATTCTCTTTGCAGCTCCTTTACTGAAGATTTTCCACCACTTGGATAGAAATTCAGCAGCGTAGCAGGTATAAGTGAACCTGCCCACTTGGTATTGATATGAAATAGACAAATTCACTGTGGAGTTTTCAGATTTGCAGCTGAAACTCAGGATTTTTTCTGCTGATTGGTCATCAGATCCATATTTTCAATTTTTTTCACATTCACATGCAATTCCAACCAAATGTTAGACATTTTTTTTGTTAAACAATATAGATGATTTAGGCACAGAATTTAGATAATCTAGGCTCAGAATCCACACCAATATCCTGATAGAAACCTTGATGTGTGAACATAACCTAAATCTGTCACTGGTTTGGTTGTCTCCATAAGGCCACATTCACACGTTCAGCATTTGGTCAGTATTTTACATCAGTATTTGTAAGCCAAAATCAGGAGTGGAAAAATCAGAGGAAAAGTATAACAGAACCATGTCACCACTTCTGCATTTTTTACCCACTCCTGATTTTGGCTTACAAATACTTATGTAAAATACTGACCAAATACTGAACGTGTGACCGTGTTTTAATTTTGATAGAATTTCTATACCTTTGGGGATCTGATGAGGTTCATGGCCCAGAGAAGGGATAGGGGAAGGAACGTACATAAGATCCTGGGGCCATATAGCAAAGATCAAACTATGTGTGGAGACACAGGGATCAGTGAGTGCTCACAAACATCAATTCAATCTACAACAAGAGTCAACGTTCAGACTCATATGAACAATAGTCTATTTCTCCTGACCTACTGAAAAATATGTCTGGTCTAATTAAGAATAAATGCTGTGTCGTCACACCATATCAAAACAAATCCAAATGGCGCTCAGCTGTCATAAACACTACCCTTTTGGATCCCACAATTACATCATGGGGCCAAACAGGGATGATTCTAGGGAGCCCTATCTGTTTAACCATTTATAGGCTGGGATCGCTGTTCACCATGGCATCCAAGGATGAAACTGCTTAAATCAGATCCATCTCTAATCACAGCAGCTACCAGTGGGTGATGTGAAGCTCAGTGCATGAGCCTGCTCCTTACAAATCCTCGACGTCTGCCATAAAGGTACAGTGGATGCTGGAAGAAGTGGCTGCACAACAGGCTTTGGGTGGGACCGTACACTACCGGTTACTTCCGGTACTCAGAAGCCCTATAGTGGCAGCGTGGTCGGCGTCATTGGATGGAGGCTTGCATATAAAAAGATAACTGGGAAAAGGCAAGCAGTGAAGATGTTAGAGAATCCAATGAATGGGTCATGATTTAGTGCAATTTTGTATAACTTGCAAACGGCGCTCTGTCAATGAAAGATTGTGAGAACCGCTGATGATTGATGTGGAGTGGAGCTTGTGTTGCTTGTGTGACCCGACCATCCATCTCTCTGGTAGGGAAGTCAGTACAAGGTAATCTGACAGTGCTGAAGCGCCAGCTTTTAATACAACTGTAACTTGTGTGTAGATCCCTCTGGAGAAGATCATCCGCCGTGGATGATATTATTGTTTTGAATAAAGCACATTAACTTGCCACCGCTACACACTGATGTGACCTAGAAACTATTTTTACCTCTGATGCATAAAAGGAAAATTGTTTCATTATGTAAAACAGACTGGTATTTAGCCATTTTGCTTGGAAAAAAAGAAATACCATGTCTTCATAACTGTTCTGTGAAATGTTTAGCCAAGTGGGGCAGTCCCACTGTAACGATGGAGAACATTTTCCTGGACCAGGAGTGGTAAACACTGCATTTTGGATAATGCCCACAGTATCTTTAAAATGCTGAAATTAGCATACAATTTTAGAGAAAATGAAATAATCGTAGAGGTTTTTTGATTTAAGAAGCACTACCGCAATCATCATATTATACAGCACTGTGTACGTACAATTGCTCATGTTTTCCTTCTATCCATTTAATTCTTCTCTTTTCTCTGCTCTATGTAAAAACAGGAAGTCTTTTTTCCCTGCATTAATCATTCCCCTCTTCAACTTCTGACCCAGCAACTCCTCTCCTCCTCCCTGCCTGTGACATTGTAGTGATGCAGGATTTTAGTTCTAATGATGACTCATGCAGGGAAAAGAGACTTCCTGTTTCTACATAGAGCTTAGAAGGATTCAGCTAGTCTTTTTTTAATCACGTGATGTCATGGATCTAATGAAAAAGAGAAGAATTAACTGGGTAGAAAGGCAAAATTAACAATTGTAAGTACCCAATGCTATATAATATGATGACTGCAATATACCGTAGTAAGAGGATAAAAATTTTGATTGGAGTTCTTCAATTTTTCAACCATGATGCTTTCAAGCATCTCCACTCAGACTACTTGTAGTCAGGAGGACCAGTGACTTTAAACTTGCTATGGAGGATACTCGGGATATACCAAATAAGCGTTTGGTACTTGGTGGTCACTTGAGTTTTCCAATTGAGGTGCCCCAGACTCATCAGAAGAAATTATGCTAATTTTTCCTTGTTAGTGAGTGACTCCAAATGCATTTGTCTTTCAACATCAAACTAGGCAACATGGGGATGACAAAGAATTAAGTCTCCTCTTAGTGCAGCCAGGACCCATAGGTCAAAAACACATACACCAGAATTCTGTAGTTGCACAAACATTTAGTGACTTTTTTTTACGCCAGTTTGGACCTTTTAGTTTTTTTTAAGTGGGCTGTACTACACCAGAGGATTCGTTGCCAAGAGTGGCTCAAAAATTGTTCATAATTTATTCAACCAAAGCGACTTAAATTATGGCAAAAATACATTTATTGCCATGGGGCCCGGAGGCTGAAAGACGTTCCAATGAATTTGCAACAAAAAAGAAAAAAAAACATGAACCGCACATCCAAAAATTATACGTTGATCTAAAGCCGCTAGGCAAAAATTATATAAATGAACATGAGGGTCTTAGTTTAACATTCTGATCAGACTGTATGACGCCCACTGCCACGTCACGGCAAATCTCGTAGTGGATCCTACCGCCCTAACGGAGTGGAGCTGCACGGCGACCACCCCCACAGCAGCAATGCACCAGCAGGGCAGACGGCCTGTTGCCCCACAGTGCCCAAGCTGCAAGACTGAGTCCCCATGACTCCAAACCATGCCGCCCCACCAGCACAAAGCCACGGCAACAATGGCCGCCACACAGCACCCACACCAAAATGAACGGAGCACTGAAACTCACATTCCTCCAGCTCTTCAGTGAGAGCCAAAATGGGCTAGACCCCTTACTTTGCAGTCTCCTGCTAATTAAAATCACCTGTGCCAAATGGGAGGAGTGCTGGTCCAGTGAATTTGGCGCATCTTACTCCAACCCACTATTCATCAAAACTGTCATGCAAAACTCCAGTCTTGATGACTTGGGCCTTTGTGCTTACTCCATACCACTGATGATCTGTATGTACTGTAGCTTATGCTGTCAGTGTTCTTACAAAAAAAAGTTACTGATGGTCATTGTTCATTATCCAGGTTGGTCAATACTGCAATCAGCAGTTGATCCATAATGTATATCCTAACAATAGAAAATATGAATATAATGATACAGTCAGACAACCCGGTCTCCAGTGGATCCTAGGCTGTCTGCCCGTACAGGGTTTGGGTCCGATTCACAAAGTCGCATATCAAGGATTCCCCTGTTGATTGCAGCTTTTAAAGTTTTAAAAACTGGAGAGGTTTCTCTGATTTTTCCCTTTGAACTGGGATGTATGTTGCAGCTGTTGTACTGATCCTGATTGCATAGGCACAATGACCTGCCTCCCATGAATAACGTACTTGTCTTCACTTTGAATTGTGGCAATGTTGCATTTGTGTCTTTAAATGCACCTCTATGAGATAGAAGACTACAACTAACCCTGTGAATATCACACAGATGCAGAGTAAATCTGGTCTTAGAAGCTGTAGACATAATGTGTGGTTCAATTTTTTTTTTTATAAATTTTATTTTTTTCTAACGTATCTTGATTAAGATTGGTCACTTAAAGGGTTTTTTTGGCACACAAATTAAAGCATTGTAAAGCCTATCAGAAACAAAAAAAACTTCAGAATTTACTTGCAATCACATGATGGTGATGTGACTGCCAGCTCCTTACTTCCTACACAGAGAGCAGTGATTTCCTGTGTGTGCTTTGAATGGCTTAGGCAGCACCCCGGAAGTGAACTCTGAATGATGAAGCCATAGGGGAGTGGCCTATGATCCTGGCAAGATTAGGGTGACTGGAGGTGTGCACAGGGAGGGAACACATATTGCAAGTTTGACACAGAACAAGTAATCTTCCCAGTTTGTGATCTTAGCCATAGGGGATGGTGCTAGGCATTACAGAGTATTATACATTACAACACATGAGTACATTATGTGAATCATTGCTCTGTTACAGTGCCCTGGGCCTGTGTGGTGCCAGTATCAGCATCTGTTACTGACTGAAGGATTATCAAGACAGCCCAAACTAGGTAAATTGTGAGAAATTTTAGGAGAAACTGTGTGTGTAGCAGTTTATACATCTTGAGACTGTATGAGTCTCAAGATGGAGTTTTATATGTGAAATGTGCAGGCACTGAGAGTGGGATGGTGTGAGCTGTGGGACAGAAACTGCTTTGTTTCTTAGAAAATGTAGTCTAGAGGCACATAGGGAGATCTGGCTGGAAGTTTAGAATGCAAACAATAACAATAAGAAACCACAAAATGCAGTGGAGAACACTGACAGAATAGGGCCATTCTGGAAGGTGCTAATATCCCATGTGCCGATCAAAGGGTACTTAGGTGTTTAGTGAGATTTATAATTAAGGAATAAGAATTTTATTGTATTAAAGAATTGGAAAACTTCTTTAAAGGACCTTGAAACATGACTAGAGATATCAGCCAAACCAGAATCCACAATATGTAGATATTGCCGTACTAGCAGATTCATGGTAAACATTACAAAGTCCATTTTGCTTCCTCAAAGATTAAGTGTCCTGTGCCAGCTGCAGCAGGTAAACTCTGGACCTCTGGAGGACCTGCTAATTAGCGGGTTACCAGAGGGATTTTATTTAATGACCTGTGAATGTATTTCTCCAAAATGACTATGGCAACTCTCCAAATTGCTCCTTAGTAAAGCAAATCTATTTGGACGTCTCTCCTCATTAGGTCAGTGGGACAAGATTAAAATATGTCAGCGTTGTTTAGTCGCCTGATTGTGAAGAATATTACTGAGGACAGTTTTATGTTTGTATTTCCATCTATTGCAGGAATTTTGTTGAACACCTGATAAATACAAAACACCAGGGACCAAAAGTGAAATAAGTAGGTCAAGTACGTCCATTGAAAAATTTTGTTATCAACTTTATTAAAGAAATTTAAAAAAAAACTGTCTTTGAGCTTCCTCTTCCAGTGGGGATAGTAGATAGCTACAGCAGTCAATCACTGATTAAATTGGTAGACAATGTGTCACAAGTACCGTCAGTGATTGACTGCAGTGCTATGTGCACGACCAGAGTAGGATGTACAAAGTCTGTTTGTTACAAGCCCATCACCTCCCTTAAGGGTATGCCACACTGAACAATATCGCTAACGGGATCGCTAAAAAACGTCACTATTTAGCGATCCCGTTAGCGATGTTGTTCAGTGCGGCAGCTGCCAGCGACGAGCTTCCTGCTGTGAT
>JARQOD010000005.1:516304735-516317235 GCA_033576555.1 Oophaga sylvatica
TTTGGATTGTAAGGCGACATCAAGCCCACGGCTTAGTAATGGAGATGTCAATAAGACACCTATCCATTACTAATCCTATAGTTGTAGGGTTAAATAAAGACACAGCCAGATTAAAGTCTTTTAATGAAATAAAACACTACACAGATTACCATATTTATTATACAGCTAATCCATGCGACGCCATCGTTCTCCTGTAATAAAAAAATAACAAGCCAACAATATACCATACCTGTTCGTCGTTGTGTCCCACGCTGTAATCCATATCTAGGGTATATACAGTTTACAGCCAAGATGCAACCGCCCCGCCTGTAAACTACTGGTGAATGAGGAGATGCTGCCGGCACGCAGCTCCAGTGACTAGTGGTGATGTCACTGATGCTGCGCTGCCTCACAGCTTGACCCACGCTGAACTCTTGAGTGTGGGAAAATGAACTGTCATATTCCCACACTCAAGAGTTCAGCGTGGGTCAGGCCGTGAGGGAGCACAGCATCAGTGATGTCACTGAAGCTGCGCGCGCCGGCAGCATCTCCTCATTCACCAGGAGTTTACAGGCGGGGTGGAGTAATCTTGGCTCCGTCTTAGACTTAGACTTGGCATGCTGCGATTTCACTCGCATGTATAATACGGCCGAGAAAAAAAACAGTGATGTAAGCTGCCCCATAGATTAACAGCGGTCGGAGTGCTATGCAATGTTTTATCACATAGCACTCGTCCGTATTCCTCGCTAGTGTGATGCTGGCCTTATGTGGGTGTCAGTTGAGACAGCTGTTAGATTTGACCAACAGCTGTCCAATATGTATGGGAGGCTTAAAGGAGTTTTCTGTTTTCAGAAAAACTGTGTGCCGAATTGCACGTTTTGTAAGAAAAAAAAAAAGAAGGTCTCTATTCACCCTCTCCGGGTCCAGCGACAAATCTCCGCTGCTGCTCCAGTGTCTGTTGTGTGCAGTGCTGCAGACAATCAGTGAGCTTAACATGTCATACCATCAACATGGGCAGAGCCGCTGAGATCACTGTTTGGGTGCAATGCTATGGATGTGATATTAGCGCTGCAGACAACAACAGACACTAGCGTAGGTGTAAGGGATGTACTAAATGTAATGCTGCTATGCATATATATTGCGGGGTAATGTATATAATTGCTAATAGTGTTGTATACTGCATTGCTGTAAGATGTATATAATGTAACATAGGGAAAGTGCAGTACCTTAGTTAAGGCACTAGATAGTTTACATAGGAGGAGCTAACCGTGTGTAAGATAGAGGGTTTTCCTGATCCTAGCCAGTAGGGCCATGGAGCCCATATAGGACAGACAGCTCCATAATGTTTCAAGCAAGGAACCCAGCCGTCCAAGCCCAGTGGGCCAGAAGTGCAGCCAAGGCAGCAGCGGTGACAGCAGTAGTGGAACAGAAGCTACAGCAGAGGTCACAACAGTACAGGGATGCAGGTCGCTCTAAAATGTGGCAGCTTACTGCATGGGCAGATGCCCTCAAGTCCGGGGTGAAACTGACGAGAGAACTCCTAAGAGTAGTGAGTCTGAACGGGGAGGACGCTGCGGTCCCGGATGAGACGGTAAGACCTGGGCATGTACTGAAGGACGTAGGAAAGAGTGCAGGGAAAGTGAAGAATGTGAACTATATGGAACCCTATGCTGATGTATCTAAAAAGGATGTGCTGCTAAAAGAAAGAAGTAAAGTTCTACATTTTAAGTTGCAACTGGACTGTGTCTCTGTTTGTGAACAAATGACCAGAGGGGGTCTTAAGCAACATAGAGAAGACCCTGAAAGTGCGGAGAGCAGAGAGGCAAGTACTCTGACAATGGGACATTCTTTGTATGTGAGAGAAGACCAGGGCATGAAAGAGCAGTTATTATCAGTCACGACTATGGCCTTGGCGCTCCCTCATATAGGGGCAAAGACTCAGCATTAGACCTGAGGAGGTCGAGTAATGCCTCTTTAAGACGTCAGTCTTTTTGACATATGAGAAAAATGAACCCAGTTTCATCAGTAAGTTAGATCAAATTTTCATCAGAGGTTGGTGAGAGTTTCAACAGTTTTTTTCAACAGTTTAAAATTAGGGTAGACAGACACCCAGCTGAAAATGAACTTTTTACTTACTAAAACTTGGTAGGGAATACAAGAGATAGTGGGTACACAGTCTTATGAACATTTCCTTTACAATTCACAGCATTTTCCACACAGTTTCCTTCCTTTTTTCTCTCTATTGTTCTCCTTTGTTTACTTTTCCTCTTTATCCACTGCTTCTCACTACTTCCCAACTACCCAGCTCGACTCTACAATCCTGTTTAGGAAGAGTTCTTTACTCACCTCATGGTTACGTGTCTTCTTTCCCCTTAGGGTGCCAGTATTGCCGGACTTAGCTTCAAGCTCTCCGACGCTCTAGTTCTCCTGCAAGGGACTTTCTACTCGTCTCACTTCCTGTCTAGGCCCGTTACCTTTAAGAGTTAATAACTCTGGACCTTTCTTCTAGGCGTCCTCTCCTAGGACCTGTCTCCGATCTATCACTCTGTGTCACTGCTGCTCCAGATCTCACTTTCTCTTTCCTTTCGATCTTCTCTCACTTTAAGGACACCCCAGAATGCGGCACTGCTAACTATAGACCTTAGGTTCTCTTTCTATGCACTCCAGGCCCCATCTGACTCTCTGACAGGAAATTGTCACTTTTCCTTTAACTCAGCCACTCCAACTATTAACTTTCACTATCCCATCTATCAAATTACACACACTGTAAATATTTCTAAAACCTTTTAACGCACATCACAATTCACATTGTGCATCAAATTTCACATTACACCACATAACATTTAAGGCCTCTTTCACACAGCCGTTGTGCGCCTGACGGCG
Source organism: Oophaga sylvatica (assembly GCA_033576555.1). NCBI lineage: Eukaryota > Metazoa > Chordata > Amphibia > Anura > Dendrobatidae > Oophaga > Oophaga sylvatica. The sequence goes on from JARQOD010000005.1 coordinate 516,307,598, forward strand.
CACAACGGCATTTTTTTTTCCAACCGCATCCGGCGAAATGTAATGCCGGATTCGTTTTTTTTTTGCATTGACTTGCATTAGCGCCGGATGGCGCCGCATGTCAGTGCGTTGTATGCGGTTTTGTCCGGATCCGGCGGAATTGTACATTCCGGCGGCCGGACAAAACGCAGCATGTAACGTTTTTTTTTTTTGCCGGAGTCGTCTGATGTCTCCGGGCATCAGAAACCATCCGGCAAAAAAACGCAAGCGGCGCATCCGGTTTTCTGATGCGGCGCTGCAGCTAAATGCCGGGGGCGCCGTCAGGCGCACACCGGATGTGTGAAAGAGGCCTAAACTTGTTTCTTCTAGAGGGAAACGTGGGCAGCATGTCCATCTCCTTACATTGATAAAAAAAAAAATTCAGGATCCAAGAGCTACATATGGATGTATCATCTAGAGATTGATCACTTGATATCCTTCTATCCAGACAATGTGCAATCCCTGCACATCCCTGACCGTCCTCTTTCTTATGCAATCTACAAGTCTGTACCCAAGTCCCGACCCTCTGATGACTGCGCTCCTATCTTTCCGTTCACATACTATGTCTGGGATTTGTAGTTTCACTCTTGACTCTTTCGTCCTACTAACCTTTCTTCTGTGCTGTGGCCACATTCAATTTTTGTTTTCTGGTCCTTGTCATTGCCATTAGCTGCTGTGTCTGGCGGCCAACAGGGATCATCACCTAGAGACACTCATCACGTAGGGTCACTCATCACCTAGGGACACTCTTCACATAGGGACACACTTCACCTTGGGATACTCATCACCTTGGGACACTGATCACCTTGGGACACTGATCACCTAGGTCAGTGTTTCTCAACTCCAGTCCTCAGGACCCACCAACAGATCATGTTTTCAGGATTTCCTTAGTATTGCACAGGTGATAATTTTATCACCTGCTCAAGCATTAATTCCATCACCTTTGCAATACTAAGGAAATCCTGAAAACATGACCTGTTGGTCTGTCCTGAGGACTGGAGTTGAGAAACACTAACCTAGGGACACTCTTCACCTAGGGACACCCTTCACCTAGGGACACTGATCACCTAGTGACACTGATCACCTGGGACACTCATCACATAAAGACACTCATCACCTAGGGACACTCATCACCTTGGGACACTCATCACCTTGGGACACTGATCACCTAGTGACACTGATCACCTGGGGACACTCATCACATAAAGACACTCATCACCTAGGGACACTCTTCACCTTGGGACACTCATCACCTTGGGACACTGATCACCTAGGGACACTCTTCACCTAGGGACACTAATCACCTAGGGACACTGATCACCTGGGAACACTCATCACCTAGGGACACTCATCAATTAGGGACACTCATCACCTTGAGACACTCATCAATTAGGGACACTCTTCACCTAGGGACACTGATCACCTAGTGACACTGATCACCTGGGGACACTCATCACCTTGAGACACTCATTACATAAAGACACTCATCACCTAGGGACACTCATCACCTTGGGACACTGATCACCTTGAGACACTCATCACCTAGGGACACTCTTCAGCAAAGTTCACACCTACTTACAGGGACAAAAACAAGGCCCCACCAGAATCCACTTCTCACATACCAGATGAAAACTTTGTTTTTCATTTCTGATTTTTTTCAGTCGCTTTACTTTATCCCTGCATAGTAATACAATGTGACCATACCTATAGTGGACATCATCCATGCCCTGAGAAATCACTGTGACTATTATTCTTGTGCTTTTACTTTATTTTTTTTAATATCCCTGTGTACAGATAATATTCTATGCCCAATATCATTATGTGACTTCAGTGTTTATTTTCTGTGTGGTATGAAATTATTGAGTGCATTATGTGTTCTCTGACACATCTATAAGAATAATTCATTATTGTTGTGACATGATTATGCTCATCTTCAATGGCTTACATATACGATGGGTAGAAGTTGTAGTTCTTCTTTGGCTCTGGTGCTTGCAATGACACAAAATTTACTCCACAAGTGCAATAAACTGTCATGTCTACAGCTGTATTGGGGGAGGCCGCGAACGTGTAGTCGGCACGTGACCGCATGTTTGGTCATGAGCCCGCTGCACCCAGTGCCGACACCAGAAAATCCTCACAGCGCACACTGTGCATGCTGTAAGGATTCACAAGTCTGCAGTCACATACAGTGACTGCAGATTTGTGCCCTAAGATCCGGACAAACCCCTTTAAGTTATCTCTTTGCTTGGTGAAAACTGAGCATTGAAATTGTAGAAGTGCTTAGTAGCTTGAATCACTGGGAATAACATCCTTGGCTGTAGAACATTTTTTTTTTTTACTGACACCCCAGGAGAAAAAAAAGAAAAAATCGCCTTGTCCAGGAGGTTGTCAGTTCAAGGAGCAAAAATATGAAATACATTCTGTATTATGGAAACTTGCGGCAGACTTCCTATACAATCATTATAATTTATTTGTTCAATTACCAATCCTGCCAGATGGTCTTTTTCCCTAGTGGCATTAGTTAAGAAAAAAACCTAAGCAAAATCCATAAAACATTTTCTCAAAAGCATTTTAATGACTTGAAACTCCAGAATATCTAAAAGGAAAGCGACTCTGTATGTATCATATATATATATATATATATATATATATATATATATTTATCTCTGTGACTTGTACTTTGCACATATTTTCTGTATTGCCATTAAGGGCACCGTGTCACCTTATGTCCATTCTCATAGGACATAGATACATAGATAATGCGGGAATGGCTGTTTAATTTTTCTTGCCCCTTGATTATCTCATTATAGGATAGGATGACAATTTAATGTACGTTTTATTTGGCTCTTCTTTCATCTATGTTATGTACTGTTTGTGCCAAACCTAAGATGTAAGAATGTAATATCATAGTCTAGAAATTGCAATAATATAGTCTGGTGTCATAAAAAATGAGCACAAGGCTGCTTATACTGTAAAATAACAAAGCATTCAAAGCCTCTGCTGCTCCAGCATCTCCTCTGTTGCTCCAGCACCGCCTCTGCTGCTCCAGCACCGCCTCTGCTGCTCCAGCACCGCCTCCGCGCTTCTCCTCATCCATCATTTTTGAAAGAGCTGCAGTAGTGATGTCACTTCTGCAACACTTGACCAATGGATCGCAAGTCTCCATGGCATTGTGGCATCTAGGTTGACCACTTCACAGAACTTAGAGATGGAAGTCTGTGTCAGCCTTGTGAACAGAAAACTGAAGGGAGCAATGTTTGTTAGTTTACACCATAAGCAATCTGAGAGCCAGTCTTTAATGAAAACAACCACCCCTTTAAAGGGGACCTATCACTTGCTCAAAAAAATTAGTTAAATATACAGTAGATAAATACTTTGTAGAAATCCATGAGCTCCCCTGACTCTGTCACTCTTTTCCTTTTTGCAATGTCTCACTCAATTACAGATATTTACATTTGTTGCTTTTGGAGTGCAGCATGTGAAATCACTGTATGCTGTTCAACTGGGGGCTTCTATGTGTGGCCCAGCTATGTCAGGCACACATAAATCCAGGAAAATGCACAGGAAGGTAACCGCAAAAGCTTGATATCATTCATGTCACTCACACTTTCAGACACACCCATCAGGGGTATAAGAGGTAGTGACACGTAGCAGTCAGTGTGATTCAAGCCTTGGGAGGCTCAGGAGTGAGTCATCCCCCAGATAGTTTCCTGTCTGAGAAGAGCTCAGATCAGGGAGTCAGTTTCCTGTCTTAGGACAGTGCAGTTGAGTGCCAGTTCAGTCTGGACTTGGAGGGAGAGGAGAGAGGACTGAATCCTCGCAGAGCTAGCGTAGCTCACCTGACAAGGAAGTGGAGGCTAGTACGGGTGAAGTGAATCATCCTAGCCTAGTCAGAGCTACCCTTAATCAGTACCTCAACAGAAGCTGAACCAAGGAGGATACTGAGAGCTGCTCAGCGAGCTCTGGAGAAAGCTGACATTTCCATCAATGCTACAAGTGCTTATGAACAGAGCAAGAGCAGGACAAAGGGCGCAGTGGAGAAGGACAGAGAAGTGCTTCAGGTACCAAATTATCTGCACTAAATCACCGGACACCGGGTCCGAAGCGTTGCTAGTGTTTCAAGCATAGTAACAAGAAAACCGGAGGCTATCTGGACTACAGGTCGCAGAGAGCAGCCCTAAGTGCCGATACGTAATCGGAGTCAGGAGGAACAAGGACTTTTAGCTAGGCCAAGCATAGAAGGACTCTGTTCTCACCACTTAGAAGGCTCCACCACAATGTCAGCCGGGCGTTACAGCTATTGAGAAAAGCTGGAGATTGCAGAGTTAACTTCGCTTCATGCAAGTTTAGACTCAGATATATATGAAGTAAAGGAGGCCTCTAACCTGCTCAGCGGTTATCCCGAATGTGCATTCTCCACCCCGACCAGCTCCCCGGGACCTGCCTGAAACATCTACAAGTAAAAGGTATGAAAAGAAGCTGCATTGTGTGTGACTGAATTATTACCTACACCCTGCATCATCACCATAGACTTCCAGGGACCCGTCTCACCTGTGGGAGACTTACCACCCAGCTGCCCCATAACATCCCCTGTGAAGATCCTTATAGCAGCGCTGGTCCAATTGATCAGACACCACAGGTGGCGTCACGAACTACCTATCCTTATAATCCCCTGTAAATATCCCCCATTGCATGACCGCCAGGGCCACGGAACGAGTCCCGCTGCCAGTGACAACTCCCATAGACTTCCATGGGCTCGGCTCCGAGTACCCCATAGCCCTGGTACCACCTCAGTGTGGTGCGCGTCATCTTCAGAGTCTTCTCAAGGGCCGGGTGCTTTCACCCCTTCCTCCTGGATAACGCAAGTCACAGCTCAGCAGTTGTAATAGCAGTCTGTCAGTCTCAGATACTGTTGAGCTGTGATTGGCAGCATCTGAGAGGGAGGGGTGAAAGCGCATTCCTCAGAAAAGATTCAGCTGAAATGCCCAGTTGGACTGCAAAGTAGAGATTTCACATAATGCGCTCCAGTAGAAACAAATGTGACTATCTCTGCAATGGAATGACGCAGAATCAGTGGAGCTAAGAGAATTTTATTTGTAAGGTATTTAACTAAATTTTTTTTAAGTAATTGAAAGGTCCTCTGTAAATAAAAAACATGATCTAAATTATAATGGCTTTGACAGTAGGGCCCTAACTTATTTAAATGTTAGACAATAAAAAGCAGAACATGGGAATCAGTATCAGTGCTCAATCACATGAGCATATAACACAGCCGAGTGTTATGAGATGTTTTATCGGAAAACACTCAAATCAATGTTATTATATGGGGCAGTGCAGATCTGCAAATTTTTTTCTATCATTCTGATTCGGTATGAGAATTGAGTTGCAGCGTGCTGTGAGTGCATCCGATAATCCGATCACGTGCACCCATACAAGCCTATGGGTGCGTGTGAAACATCGGACTACACTCAGACGTCATCCAAATTCACTCCGTTGTATGTGGACACAACAATGGAGAAGATGGTGAAATTAAGTTCTCCATCTTCTCTGCACCTGTGATATGATTCCTTCATGCAACAAAATGGGATCACAGTAAGATGACACTTGGCTCAAACTATGATAGAGTTTGAGCTGAGTGTCATTAGCATAATAGGCAGTCGCATGACAGGATTGACAGCTAGCAAATAAACTCAGAACTCAACTTCAGTAGAGTGATGATTTTTAATCGTGTCCACAGTAATAACAGAAACGTTTCGGTCCTGAACTTGGACCTTCATCAGTCACATGGACTACTGTGAGTAGGTGGACCCAGCAAAAAGAGGGGCTATGCCCGGAATATCAGGTTTAAATTCTGTTCGATATAGGTGATCAAATATGGCAGTGGTTACCTGGGGGGTCCCGGTGGAGCAAAAATGTGCCTGCGGTGGACGCGGTATCCGCCGCTAGTCCGTGCATGGATTGACAGCTGTGAGACCCCAGCCTTAGGGCCCCATCTCACATAGCGAGATCGCTAGCGAGATTGCTGCTAAACAGCGATCTCAGCAGCGATCTCGCTATGTCTGACACGTACCAGCGATCAGGCCCCTGCTGTGAATCACTGGTCGTGTCAGAAATGCCTGGACTTTTTTTTGATCGCTGGTCTCCCGCTGGCCAGCACGCATCGCTGTGTGTGGCAGGCAGGAGACCAGCGATCAGCTGGTAACCAAGGTACACATTGGGTTTCCAGGCACGGGGCTGTGCCTGGAAACCCGATGTGTACGTTGGATACCAGCGCGCTGCTGCAGGGGAGCTGGTAACCAAGGTACACATCGTGTTTCCAGGCACCGCGCAGCGCCTGGAAACCCGATGTGTACCTTGGTTACCAGCTCCCTGCATCAGCGGGCTGGTATCCAACGTACACTGCGGGTAACTAGGCGACGTTACCCACAGTGTCGCTGTCCTGATCGCTGCCTGAGCTGCCTGTTTGGCAGCTCAGCAGCGATCATGTAGCGACACACCAATGATCCTGATCGTTGTTGGGATCGCTGGTGTGTCGCTATGTGAGACGGGGCCCTTAGACTTAGAGTTGCTTGCGTCCAGCATAAGGCTGGGGTCACACTAGTGTTTAAAAGTACAGTCCAATGTTGATCCAGAAAAGTAGGACGAGTATCATGCAAGTACAATGCAAATTTTAACAAGTAGCATCCTTCAGACATCTGTCTGACATGCTTATGCAATCCGTATGCAATGCATTTTTATCAGCTTTTGCATACAGTAATTCAGTCATTTCAAGCTAGTTTTATAACTAATAAAGCAGTTATTTACAGATATAGATAGGTAGAGATCATTGAGATATATAATCAGTACTTTATGTGCGTAGTTTTCTGTACTTATATTTTTTTCAAAATTAAACTACTTAAAATAAAAAAATGGCATTGGGTCCCCCTATTCTTCATTAACCAGCTGTGGGAAAGAAGACAGCTTAGAGCTGGTCTTATTATTCTTGGAAGGCGGTAATAAACATGGAGCTTCCCGGGCTATTAATATCATCTCACAGCTGTCTGAGTAGCCTTTCCTGGTTATTATGAGGTAGGGACACTCCCCAAAAAATTACATGGGTTCTCTTATATTTAATAACCAGCAAAGGATAAACAGACAGCTGTGAGCTGATATTAATAGCCTGGAAACGGGCCATGGATATTGGCCCCCTGCCAGAATAAGAACACCAGCCCTCAGCCGCCCCAGAAATGGTGCACCCATTTGTTAGATAAATTAAAAGTCTAGAATAGTCTAGGAATTGACATTTCATGCTGGATCTGTTCTAGACTTTTAATATAATATACGTGACGTTTTATACTCACCTGTTCATCACTGGAGGACTATTTCTCCATTATGAAAAATATGGTTCATAAAACAACAACAAATGCTACAAAACCAAAAAAATAATGAATTAAAAAAAGAAAATTATTAATTGAGCCTAGATCATGTCAGAAAATATACACTGCTCAAAAAAATAAAGGGAACACTCAAATAACACATCCTAGATCCAAATGCATTAAATATTCTCATTGAATACTTTGTTGTGTACAAAGTTGAATGTGCTGTCAACATAATCACACAAAAATCATCAATGGAAATCAAATTTATTAACCAATGGAGGCCTGGATTTGGAGAGACCCCCAAAATGAAAGTGGAAACAAGTCAAAATGAAAATCAAAACAAGACAAAATTAAAGTGGAAACAAGTCAAAATGATGCTCAGTATTGTGTAGCCTCCACGTGCCTGTATGACCTCCCTACAACGCCTGGGCATGCTCCTGATGAGGTTGCGGATGTTCTCCTGAGGGATTTCCTCCCAGACTTGGACTAAAGCATCCGTCAACTCCTGGACAGTCTGTGGTGCAACGTGACGTTGGTGGATGGAGCGAGACATGCTGTCCCAGATGTGCTCAATCGGATTCAGGTCTGGGGAACGGGCAGGCCAGTCATAGCTTCAATGCCTTCATCTTGCATGAACTGCTGACACACTCCAGCCACATGAGGTCTGGCATTGTCGTGCATTTAGGAGGAACCCAGGGCCAACTGCACCAGCATATGGTCTCACAAGGGGTCTGAGGATCTCATCTCGGTACCTAATGGCAGTCAGGCTTCCTCTGGCGACCACATGGAGGGCTGTGCGACCCTCCAAAGAAATGCCACCCCACACCATTACTGACCCACTGTCAAACCGGTCATGCTGAAGGATGTTGCAGGCAGCAGATCGCTCTCCACGGCGTCTCCAGACTCTGTTACGTCTGTCACATGTGCTGAGTGTGAACCTGCTGCCTGCAGCATCCTTCAGCATGACCGGTTTGGCAGTGGGTCAGTAATAGTGTGGGGTTGCAATTCTTTGGAGGGCCACACAGCCCTCCATGTGCTCGCCAGAGGTAGCCTGACTGCCATTAGGTTCCGAGATGAGATCCTCAGACCCCTTTTGAGACTATATGCTGGTGCGGTTGGCACTGGGTTCTTCCTAATGCAGGACAATGCCAGACCTCATGTGGCTGGAGTGTGTTAGCAGTTACTGCAAGATGAAGGCATTGAAGCTATGGACTGGCCTGCATGTAACCCAGACCTGAATCCGATTGAGCACATCTGGGACAGCATGTCTCGCTCCATCCACCAACTTCACGTTGCACCATAGACTATCCAGGAGTTGACGGATGCTTTAGTCCAGGTCTAGGAGGAGATCCCTCGGGAGAACATCTGCAACTTCATCAGGAGCTTGCCCAGGCATTGTAGGGAGGTTATACAGGCATGTGGAGGCCACACACAATACTGAGCATCATTTTGACTTGTCTCTCCAAATCCAGGCCTCCACTGGTTCAAAAATTTGATTTCCATTGATGATTTTTGTGTGATTATGTTGACAGCACATTCAACTTTGTACAGAACAAAGTATTCAATGAGAATATTTAATTCATTTAGATCTAGGATGTGTTATTTGAGTGTTCCCTTTATTTTTTTGAGCAGTGTAATTCTGAATGGAGGAATCTAATGTAAATTATATAAGCAGGGCTAAAATGAATTCATATAACTGAAATAATGAATACACCATTAGGGCTCATGCACAAGATTGTATTTTTGGTCCAAGTGCTGTCCGTTACAAATAAAAACGGATTAAACTCGGATCCATATTATTCAATGGTGCAGTGCAGATGAACAATTTTTTTTCACTTACTGAATCTGCATGTGAAAAATATCACAGCATGTGCGATTTACCTCTGAAATCGGAAGACTCACCCACTCAAGTCTATGGGTTTGAGAAAAAAAATCAAATAGGACATGGAGCCACGGTATAACATCCGATTTTTACGGATACAATTCTGTAACATAGTAAACTGTAGATGATTAATAGCTGCTGAGTAAAAAACGGATTGTACACGGATGACAAGTGAGAAAAAAATTGTTCCAATATTCTGGATGAAAATTGGACCGATTTTCTAACCCCTTCATGACTGGAGGTATTTTCGTTTTTGAGTTTTCGTTTTTTGCTCCTCTTCTTCCCAGAGCCATAACTTTTATTTTTCCGCCAATATGGCCATGTGAGGGCTTGTTTTTTTGCGGGACGAGTTGTACTTTTGAACGACACCATTGGTTTTA
>JARQOD010000005.1:516322235-516327355 GCA_033576555.1 Oophaga sylvatica
GGGATTGCAGGAGTGCTTACGGCTGTGGGGAGATACAGTTCATTGAGGAAACCACGAATGCTAATATGTGCTGTAACATACTGAAGTAGAGCATGATCCCTTCTTTTCAGAAACTGGGTCTTAGGGCAGTATTCCAACATAACGCCCCAGAAACATCTCCAAGACTACCACTGCCTTGCTAAAGAAACTGGACTGGCCAAACATGTCTCCAGACCTAAACCCTATTGAGCATCTGTGGGACATCCTCAAACGGAAGGTGGAGGAGCGCAAGGTCTCTAACATCCACCAGCTCCGTCATGTCGTCATGGAGGAGTGGAAGAGGATTCTCATGGCCACCTGTGAACGTCTAGTGACCTCCATGTCCAAGAGAGTTAATGCAGTGCTTGAAAATAATGGTGGCCACACAAAATATTGACACTTTGGGCACAATTTGGCCATTTTTACTTAGGGGTGTCCTCACTTTTGTTGCCATCAGTTTAGACATTAATGACTGTGTATCCTAAGGATCTGAGGCTAGGGAAATGGCACTTCCTACCAAACAAGTAAATCCAAAAAGACCTGGAAGCATATAGCCATGTAACAAACACTTCATTGAAAAATGCATAAAAAAATCCACAAACAACATTTAAAAATGGGATGTATATCCAATAATCTCCCATAGGTAGGTATGTGTAGAAGAGTCTCAGTTTACCACTAAATAGTATAATGCTCTATGCCACATATGTTTGGACAAATATGTATAGAAAATGCAGTAATATCATAACACATAGGAAACTGTTCCTTGTTACTCAAAATGATATATGAAGACATGGTATAGACATGTATCTTAGACCAAAAGAAATATAGACATGCAGAAAATAATATACATGGCTACTGTTATCTTGACACTAAATATCACCAAGACTACAGTTCTGTGCATGTGGTCAGAAACAGTAAGTAATGGCTAGTGCCATGGTATTGATCTGAGGCATAGATATATAAACACGATCCAGGAGATTATGTAGAAGCGTAAGGAGTTAATTGCTTTAGTGCAAACACATAAACGCTACATATCTCCAATTGTATAATTCTATACAAGTGGCCATTAAAGACATCGTATAACATATACAAGGCGCAACATATCACCAAGACTGCAATTCTATGCATGTGGCCAGAAACAATGAATAATGGCTAGTGCCATAGTATTAATCTAATGCATAGATATATAAATACGGTCAAAGAGATTATGTTTATGCATAAGGAGTTAGTTGCTATAGTGCAAACGTATTAACGCTGCATATCTTCAATGGTATAATACTATGCAAGTGGCCATTTAAGACATCGCAAAACATGTGCAGGAATGCATAGCCCAGGGATATTTAAACTGGTAGGTAGAGTGCTGCAGTTAAACCATAGTTGTACTGGGAGTCCCTGCTTGGCTACAAATACAATAACATTGAAACACATACGACCTTTTGGGAGAGCCTGGATGCCCCGACGCGCGTTTCGCGTTAGCTTCGTCCTGGGGGGTATATTCATCATAAATATAATAAAATATTTACAAAAATATGAGGGGTGTACTCAACTTTTGTGATATACTGTACCATACAGGCTATGTAATTTTATATTTTCATAAATCATGCTTTTACGGACACAACAACACCAAATATGGATTTTTTTACTTTTTTATTTTTAATGGAGAAAGAGTGAGGTTTTAATTTTTACAATTTTTTTATATTTTTTAAACTTTTTAATACTTTTTCATACTTTATTATGATTCCTTTAGGTGATTTGAATGAGTTTATTCTCTACTGTGACAATACCTTTTTCTGTTTTTGTACTTTGTTGCACTCTTAAATGTTTCTATTTTTCTTGTATGGTTTATTTTAATAAAATTATATACTTATCTAAGAAGCCCCTTCTACAAGGAGGAGACACAAGGTCATGTTAGATAGAGGACCTTGTTGGACCCTTTGCACCATGGTAGCGATAGGGCTTATTGATAAATACTATAGGTGTCATTCATCTTATAGTATTGTTTTTAACTTCTTTGAATGCTTACTTGTTTATTAAGGTAATCATTTACAGTGCGCTTAAGGGGTCGTACATATCGGGCAAGTGCTATCAGTGGTTGTCACAGATATCACTCGTACCCATGATGTTCTATCAGGCTGTGCACATTTTTTCCTCGGAATGAGTGGTCTACGGGAAAAAAAAAAGTGTTGGATCAAAATTGGCAATGCAAGTCTGTGAGGCGATGAAAAACATTGGACCGCATTCACATGACTGTGAGCGTTGTCTGATTTTCACAAACTGACAGAATGGAGAAGGTGAGAAATTTAAGTTTTTTTTTCCTACACGTCAGAATAAAACTGATACCACTCTGATCAGCGTCTGACCATTTTTCTCGAATGATGAGAAAAAGGTCATGTGATCCTAGCCTAAGTGTGACGCCCTGACTTGATGAAGCGCATAGATACGCAAAAGGACCACCTACTGGGTGGCGCCCACGCCATCCTCCAATGTTAGCACATTCTGGAAAAGGCCATTGGTATTTATGAGTGTTTTCTTCTACACATGCTGTTGGCACTAGAGTGAACCCTTTTTTACTAAATCAAAAATCCTCTTTGATCTATTATCAGATAAAATCCATAAAAACCTCCAAAATCTGACACCAGACTTAATCCATACACAATTGACTGATTGGTATTTTTACTTTGCAGAGATTACTTTTCATCTTATGCTGTGTACACTGGTATTATCTCTCACCTGATCAGGAGGATCCTCAAGGTTGGTCTGGATGAGTATTTGGGAAGTAGCCTGGGCAGATTACATTGGTGCAGCAAGGACATTGACAGGAACACTGGAAGCTGTAGATGCAGAGCTTTGTTTGTCACAGAGTCCGTTGCAGTGGCAGTGGTACAATAAAGTTGACTCCGCAGCAGCAGAGCTGAGTTTGTTACAGAGTCCAATGTAGAACTTTCGGCAGTATAGCAGCTGCAACTCCTCTATAGCATAGTTCAGTTTGTCATAGAGTCCAATGTGTTGCCCACAAAACTGTCCTATAGAATTCTCTGTAGTAAAATGAGTCGATACCTATAAAACAGTTCCCATGAAACAGAACTAAAGTATAATTTTCAGATGTCCACTGAGGCAACAAAACTCTCAATTAAAATATTGCTTCTTTTAACAGAATGTGCCACATATGTAACAATTAATGAAACATATGCAGAACCAGAAGGATAATTCATAATATCTTCCTGTTTCTTTCTTCGTAAAAACTGTGCCGTCCTATTAAATAGATTCACAATTATTTTTCATGTTGAGCGTATGAGTGGGTTTTCATCCGGTCCCTTTAGAGCCTCGCCGCTCTGCATAGATTACATACTGTCTGGTTTGAACAGTAACAATCATAAATAATAAATCAAATAAAATGCCTTAACTGTTCGGATGGAGCTTCCCCGTCACTTGTAAATGGCATCTTTAAAATCTAATGTATTAAAATTTAAACATGAAAAAAATTGAAACATTTCAGATTGCCGAACGCGATCTGGACTTTAATTTCCAAATGTTTTATTTAAATGTAATTGCCTGATCAATCACTCCAGTATTTTATTTTTTTCTCCTGAGCCGGCTCTTTTAATATAAATTCGATTGCTTCAGTGAAAACTTTAAGAGCTATTAACATTTCACAAAGACTGAGCATGTTGATTGCACGTTCAGATTCCATTAGGAATTGATGAAACCTGGGTTTTTTTTCCATTCAATGAAACTGGAGCAAAAATAAAGCATGACATGTTCATAATATATGTGTTGTCCATGCCAATGTTTACTCCTGGTTATTCATAAAATCACAAGTTATCACCATAACTTGGCGATCACCAGAGAACTGACAGCTGGGACCCAACAATCCAGAGATCAGGACTTTGGAACCCTGAGAATGGGTCTCTGCAGACTCATCTAGAATGAAGCGGAGGTTTGCTTGTGCAACCACCACTCTATTTATTGCCTATGGGTCTGCTGGAGAATATTGAGAACAGCTCTCGGCTACTTGCAGCAGATAATAAATGGATGCAAAGACGAGCATGCAAACCTCAAATCCATGCAAGGCAATACCCCATTCTCAGATTTCAAGAGCACCAACCTCAGGATTGATGGGCGTCCCAGCGGTCAGATGACTCCTGTTCTCTCCAGAAAACATCAATGCTACTGTGATATTCCTAGTTCCTAGTGCATTCTGTGCATATAAGGGTGTGACCGCCCTGTTTCTGAGTTGAGAAAATCCATCCTGTCTGGCCTGAGCTTCAACTGGTAGGACCAGTCCCTCTGCCTTGTTCACATTTGTGTCACTTGACAAGTGGAAAGGTTTTTAATATTAGAGTAGGACTGTCCCACAAAGGGTTGCCTTGACGTGGCGGGATGGCTTGTACATTCTTTTGATCAAAATTATGTTTACCAAATACCCTTATTATATTATTATTACAACTTCATGCAATTTTTGCAATATATATTTTTTATTTTGTTTTATTTTAGGACATTTGTTTCTTGTTTTTTGTTTTCTCTGTGATATAGAATATGTAGTATGTGAATATTGTTTTGTTACTGATGTTTTCTTGTAGTAACAAGGGTCAATTTCCCTGTGGGCTGCAGTACTAACCAATGGCCACAATATGTCACTGTCTTCCTTTTCACTCTTGTACTGAATTGGGTGAAAGGTTAAGTTCTGCCAAGCGACCGATAACAGGGACAGTTATAAGAGAGTTAACTTTAAGGATGGCCCATAGTGGGTAGGAGGATTGGGAATCTCTGGATAGTTGGAGATTTTACAGGAAGTTCAGTAAGTTTAAAAGAGAAGGACAGTGTGCAGAGGTCTGGAGAGGAGCAGAATTGGTGTGGAGCTGAAAGGCACAAGGTAGTAAAAATCGTGAAGGAATTTTATAGGTGGCTGAGATCTAGTTCAGGTGGCAAGTGGGTGAAACCCATTAGTGGTAGAAGTAAAGGAAGATGTGAGTCCAGTGTTGGCCAGACCTGAAAGGCCCTGTGAAAGAAGGGTGATGCCCAGTTGAGGACACAGAAGAGGGAAGCGGCTCTTGGAGCGGATCTTGTAAGGGATCACAGACTGCTGTTTGGGTGCAGGTTTC
>JARQOD010000005.1:516327455-516347180 GCA_033576555.1 Oophaga sylvatica
AAAAACAACCTATGATTGTGTCATTTTATATCAGAGGAAAATGTAGACAAAAGTCTTCTATTTTAAGTAAATTATAGTTTTCGCAGCTTCAAAATAAATACATGCAATGAAGCCAAGTTACCGTTTGTGCCGTTGTGTAGTGTATACTTTGACATAGAAAGATCTAAAACTAGGTCTTATATGACTGTCTACCTGACACTTCTTGGCTCGGTATGATATAGGCTAGTGGTCTCCAACTGGTGACTGTTTGTGATGCTGGGAATTTTCAATAGCAGAAAATCGACAGACTGGAGACAAGTTGGTCGGAAATTGGAAGGAGAAAATAAAACCACAATAAGTGGCAGTAGAGGGCCTCGGCATTTTCCAACCTTGTTGAATATCGATGGCGGCAATAACCGCTGGAATGGATTTTCAATTTACTTTTACTATCTTAATAAACAGCCTAGAAAATGACTTACAAATTAGATGATTTTGACCAACCCTAATTATTTTTCCTATATCATGAGTAAAGAGAGACGGTACATTGAGTGGCTAATCTTTGGTCCACAAGTATCAATCATTTCCTTTGAATATTCCATACTTGCCATTAATCATCTACTTTACATTGTATCTTTTGGATTTTTGCATTAGTTCACCATTTCTTATATTATACAATGAGGTAAGATATAAAAGTGCCCTAAGTCATGAAATATGTCTTTAAACTTGTAAGGGTGTATGGGGCTAGTGTTGGATTGACCACAAGGTATATTCGAGACAGGCTCCTCAGCTACTGCAACTTGAAATGCCTCATTCAGGGCTTTATACTTGAGGGGCTCAAGGTTAGCAGACACATGGGTCCAGGTGCCTGAGAAAGGAGGTGCTAATTATTAAAGAAGTGCCTTTCTTATGGGTACTGTAGTTCATGCACATCCACATGGAGCAGTCCCAGAGATCTTGGCTTGAGAATGTCATTGCAGCGAGATAAACTGTATATTTTTTTAGTATCACAAAGGATACATGCCCACGATCAGGAATAGCAGCATTTTGGACGCAGCGTATTTACGAAGAGTCCAAAATGCTGCATTGTATATGACAAGCACAGTGGATGGGATTTATAAAAATCCCATGCCCACTGTGCTTCTTTATAACGATGCGTAAACTCACCCGCGGTCCAGGTTTACAAGCCGCAGCATGTTAATTTTCTGCAGGTAGACGCTTGTCTCTTCTCTGGACTTTCCCTGAATGGACTGTCATTAGATGCAGTAAATCCGTACGGTTCCAAAACACAAGTGTGTAATGTAGAACGCAGAGTTTTGGACACAGCGAAAACACACCGCACCCAAAACGTTACTATACCTGATCGTGGGCACGTACCCTAAATGCAAAAAATGTTGAAAAAATACGCAATTTATCCCAACCCTTCTTCCTTCGCTTCACATTCTCCCTTGCTTTGATCCAAATGTCTATCATATTGCAATTAAAGCTGAAAAGTATATAAAGAAGTCTTCTCAGTGGGTCTACCCTCCTCCTAACCTTCCTTTGTCTTGTTGTTAGGCTACGTTCATACAAACGGATTTTCAGTCCAAGTGCTGTCCATGAAAAAAACTGACCTCGCATTGGACCAAATGTTATTTATTTGGGCTGTTTAAGTGACTTTTTTTCACACAGAATAAATGTCTGCAGCATGCACTAGCGTCTTCCATATTTAAGCTGAGACTAACCTATTCAAGTAAAAAAAAAATCCGATCGTAGATGGTTCATTTTTATTGCATCATATTTTTCTGGGTGAAAATGAGACCATTTTTTTATACTCCCGTGTGAACTTAGCCTCACACAGCTAACTGCAGCAGGAGCCTCCCCCTACACCCTTTTTGTAGTTAGACAAAAAATAATCACTAAGGGGGTGTCATTACGAAGAAGAATTTGCTGAATTAAGGCACCTGATTCAATAAGTGGCGTAGAGCGCTTAATGAATTAGGCTTGTCTGTTACCCAACTTTCATCGGCACCAGAAATGTACATAACTTATGATGATTTTGATGGTCCCGCCGATGCTATGCCCATATTGATATAGCCGACAGGGAATGGGGAGTAAAGACCTTAATGAATCGCCCCCTAAGTCACCAACCCTTTAGCCAAAAAATGGAACTGATCAGGATTTGTACAACACTTTTTGTTTAAGGATCATGCAAAAGAGGTTGCAGAGTAACAGACAATGAGGGCACCCTTATTTTGTGTTCAATTTAGTCATTCATTTCTAGCTTTAGTGCTATTTAATGTATAAAATACCTAATTTGATAGCGGATATCTGCATAGCAAAATTGAAAAAGACTGATTAGTACACACAGAACACTCTTGGTAATACTAACTCAAAATGTTTTTGTAGTTTTTACAATATTTGCTATTTTCCAAAAACTGTGCCCTTTCTTGCTCATTGACTGGTATTTCAGGTCAACCACTTTGCTGCATTACCTAACACGCTAAAGACAAAAAAGGAACTATTTCCTGAATAAACCAGGAAACTTTTTCCTAATCTCATTATAAGCGGAGATTTAGCTGGATCCTGATGTCCTTAATTCTACATTTACATACACTATAAAAAAAAAAAAAAAAAAAAACGAGAAACAAATATCCTAAAATAAAGTAAAATAAAAAATATATTGCAAAACATGCATGAGGTTGTAATAATAATAATAATAAGGGTATTTGGTAAACATAATTTGATCAAAAGAATGTACAAGCCATCCCGCCACGTCAAGGCAACCCTTTGTGGGACAGTCCTAACTCTTGTATTAAAAACCTTTCCACCTGTCAAGTGACAAATGTGAACAAGGACAGAGAGACTGAACCCACCAGTAAAAGCATAGGCCAGACAGGATGGATTTTTCAGCTCAGAAGCAGGGCGGTCACAGCCTTATATGCACAAGATGCACTGAGAACTAAATTAAAAACTAGGTCTGAACTGAAAAAGTAAGTTGATGTGTATGCAAAATGTAAATGCATATTAAACACATGACCATTATTTTAGGATATTTGTTTCTCGTTTTTGTTTTCTCTGTATAATGGTCATGTTTTTAATATGCATTTACATTTTGCATACACATCAACTTATTTTTTCAGTTCAGACCTAGTTTTTAATTTACATACACTATGCAGCAGCACACTCCGATTAATGAATGCATGAACTCCAATATTGCTGTAAAAGTTAAAAACGTAAGGTACTTAGCAGTTTTTGATCAAGGTGCACAAAAGCTATTCAATCACGTCAAGGTGCACCAAAATATTATTATTTATTATTATAGCATCATTTATTCCATGGAGCTTTACAAGTGAAAAGGGGTATACATAATAAAAAACAAGTGTAATAATCTTAAACAATACAAGTCACGACTGGTACAGGAGGAGAGATGACCCTGCCCATGAGGGCTCACAGTCTACGACGGCTGGGTGAGGATACAGTAGGTGACGGCAGAGCTGGTGGTGCAGCAGTATGGTGGAACGAGGGTCACTGCAGGTTGAAGGCTTGCCAGAAGAGGTAGAGTAAAAGAAGGAGAGTAATAGAGGGTGGTAGTGGAATTGGGTAAAGGAGCAGTTATCTGACAGGAGAAAACCAACTCCTCCACCATGATTGTTGCTGGGGTAGGGGGTGTGGGAAACATGGACTCCCCCACAAGAAAGTGCATTTGGAGCTGCTATGTCAGAGGGGGTGAGCCAGGTTTCAGTGATGCTGAGGAAGGAAAGTTTGTTAGTGATGAAAAGATCATGGATGTATGAAAGTTTAATGCAGACAGAGCGTTCCATAGAGCTCGTGTTAGAGTGACTGGGAAAGCGGGGGCTCATTGTTCGTGGATGGGAGGTAAAAGTGACTGAGGGGATGAGGTGAGGAGGACCAGGATTTGGAGAGATATCACTGGCAGTGAGGAGGAGCAATGAAAATGTTAGTAGGTGGGAGCTAGAGAGAGCATGAGGGGATTGTCTGTGTTTGGAGACAAAGGATTGTATGTTGAGGAACAGATCTGAGGAAGAGGTGAGATGAATGGGGAAGATGGAGGGAGAGATAATATTTTCATTACTAGGTGTAGGGATTAGGGGGGTTACTATGAAGTGAAGGACTCTGGGGGTGAGCATGAAGACAAACCAAAACATTGTTTACTGTGACTAAGTATTCAGTTAAGGCACTGTCACACTTAGCGATCGCACCAGCGATCAGGACAACGACACAACCTGGCGAGATCGTTGGTGCGATCGCTATGTGGTCGCTAGTTAGCTTCCAAACACAAAGATCTCATCAGAGATCAGCGATCTGTATAACGACCTCTGCGGTCGTTGGGAAAACCTAGTCCCACCTGCGACGCTGGTGAAGTCGTTCATAAAGGGTGTCACACTCAGCGATTCAGGCTCACCAGCGGGACACCAACGACCAAAAAACGGCTCAGAACGTTCATAAGCGATCAACGACATCTCAGCAGGGTCCACATCGCTGCTACATGTCACACACTGTTGCGTCGCTAACGAGATCTCTACTGCGTCACAAAATCGGTGACTCTTTAGCGATCTCGTTAGCGATCTCGCTTAGTGTGACAGTACCTTTACCTTCAGTTACCAAATATGGATGGTCCCTATCACTAATGATCTACATCTCCAGGTGCGAAACCAGTCTTCAGCAATTCAAAGTGTAGCAGTCACACAGCTCTTATACAAAAGAATAGATACTGCACTATAGTAGATTGGAACAGCAAAACAGCTGATTTGTGGGGCACCAGCTGTCGATCTCCCCCAAATATGCTATTGATGACCTATCCTGTAGATATCTCATCAAATCCCAATGTACAGACATCCCCTTTAAGACACACTCCTAACCCCACACAGTAACTTTTTATACGGCCATTAGTCAAGACCCTTAGTGCCCTTACATAGTACGATATCCCCCTTTATGAACCACGACACAGTATGATGCCCTGCCACACTCATTGGTATACCTCAAAAATGACCCTTCCACACTTTATGACACCTCCACAGTGACACCCATACATGATTTCACCACAGCGTCCCCTTCACACATTATGAAACTGCCACAATGTACTCCACAACTACAGTATATTCAAGTGTGTTAGAATCCTGAAAGTGTAGACACAATTTAAATCAGGAGACGTTGCCATCATCTCAGAGAGATCCACAAATCCAGGAATGCTTGGCTGGATCCAAGACTGCTGGAAAGCAAAGTGAGCACTTCCAGCTTACATAGAGATCTGGGACATCCAGCTATAATTCAGGGACTTATAGGTGCTTCTCACAAAATTAGAATATCATCAAAAAGTAAATTTATTTCGGTTCTTCAATACAAAAAGTGAAACTGATAAATTATATAGAGTCATTACACACAGAGTGATCTATTTCACGTGTTTATTTCTGTTAATGTTATGGGTTATGGCTTACAGCCAATGAAAACCCAAGAGTCATTATCTCAGTAAATTAGAATACTAATTTTCACCAGCTTGAAAAATGATTTTAAAATCTGAAATGTTGTCCTACTGAAATGTATGATCAGTAAATGCTCTCAATACTTGGTCGGGCTCCTTTTGCATCAATTACTGCATCAAAGCGGCGTGGCATGGAGACGATCAGCCTGTGGCACTGCTGAGGGGTTATGGAAGCCCAGGTTGCTTTGATAGCAGCCTTCAGCTTGTCTGCATTGTTGGGTCTGGTGCCTCTCATCTTCCTCTTGATAATACCCCATAGATTCTCTATGGGGTTAAGGTCAGGCGAGTTTGCTGCCAATCAAGCACAGTGATACTGTTGTTTGTAAACCAGGTATTGGTACTTTTGGCAGTGTGGACAGGTGCCAAGTCCTGCTGGAGAATTAAATTTCCATCTCCAAAAAGCTCGTCGGCAGAGGGAAGCATGAAGTGCTCTAAAATTTCCTGGTAGACGGCTGTGCTGACTTTGTTCTTGATAAAACACAGTGGACCTACACCAGCAGATGACATGGCTCCCTAAACCATCACTGATTGTGGAAACTTCACACTAGACCTCCAGCAGCTTAGATTGTGGCCTCTCCACTCTTCCTCCAGACTCTGGGACCTTGATTTCCAAATGAAATGCAAAATTTACTTTCATCTGAAAATAACACCTTGGACCACTGACAACAGTCCGGTTCTTTTTCTCCTTGGCCCAGGTAAGACGCTTCTGGCGTTGTCTAATGGTCATGAGTAGCTTGACATAAGGAATACGACACTTGTAGCCCATGTCCTGGACACATCTGTGTGTGGTGGCTCTTGAAGCAGTGACTCCAGCAGCAGTCCACTCCTTGTGAATCTCCCCAAAATTGTATTTTTGAATGGCCTTTTCTTAACAATCCTTTCAAGGCTGCGGTTATCCCGGTTGCTTGTGCATCTTTTTCTACCATACTTTTTCCTTCCACTAAACTTTCCATTAATATGCTTGGATACAGCACTCTGAACAGCCGGCTTCTTTAGCAATGACCTTTTGTGGCTTCCCCTCCTTGTGGAGAGTGTCAGACTGTCAGTGTCAGTGTCTGGACATCTGTCAAGTCAGCAGTCTTTCCCATGATTGTGGAGCCTAATGAAACAGACTAAGGGACCTTTCTAAAAGCTTGGGAGCCTGTGCAGGTGTTTTTATTAATTATTCTAGTTTTCTGAGATAATGACTTTTGGGTTTTCATTGGCTGTAAGCCATAATCATCAACATTAACAGAAATAAATATGTGAAATAGATCACTGTGTGTGATGACTCTATATAATATATGAGTTTCACTTTTGGTATTGAACTGAAATAAATTCACTTTTTGATGTTATTTTAATTTTGTGTGAAGCACCTGTAGGTCTCCATCTAAACATGCACACAGAGAGAGACCCGTCAACTCAAGGGAAGTGGGAGGGAAGAAGCCACTGGGGACCCGCCTGTCCGACTAGTCTCCTGTGCTGCTCGGTCCCCGGAGAATATTAAAGTATGTTTTTCTCTGAAACAGCGCAGTATTTCCAAGTCAAACATACAGTTTTGCTCGTTATTGGCACCCATGTAGTTTAAGTACATAATGTGGAATATCTCCTGACAAAAATAAATCAAGTGAAACAGTTTTTTGTATAGAGCACTCATGATAAATACAAAAGAGCAAATGATAAACAATCATTTAAAACAAAAAACAATGTGAGGGAAAAATAGAAAACCCTAAAGCTGCTGTGACACCGGAATTAGCATCCTTTACATTAAATTAGTATGGAAACACATTTTGACTCGCCTGTGGTAAATCACAAATGAGAATCACCTGTGATTGTCGGTGCCCATGTGATATGAATTAGCCAATGAATGATGACTTCAGTGTTTTACCCCCTTAGTGACCACCAATACGTATTTTTACTCCCTGCCATTTAAGAGACTATAATCTCCCTACAGGTGACAATCCAGCAGCTGTCGGCTGTACATTACAGCTGACAACTTGCTGCATAAGCCACGATCAGTGATGGAACCAACCATAACCGTTTAACCCCTTAAATGCTGCTGTCAATAATGACTACGACATGTTGATGGTTAACAGTGTGTGGTGGCTCCCTCTTTAACTTCTTAACGACTGCCGATACGCCTTTTAACAGCGGCAGTTAAGGGTACTTATTCCTTAGCGCCGCTCTTTAATGGCGCTGAGAAATAAGTGTATAGCGCCCGCCAGTGCCTGAAAATCTCCAGGGTGTAGCTGAGA
Source organism: Oophaga sylvatica (assembly GCA_033576555.1). Classification (NCBI taxonomy): domain Eukaryota; kingdom Metazoa; phylum Chordata; class Amphibia; order Anura; family Dendrobatidae; genus Oophaga; species Oophaga sylvatica. The sequence continues at coordinate 516,335,148 of JARQOD010000005.1, forward strand.
CCCTGGAGAACATGATTCGGGTCAGTTTTTACTGTCCCCAGTCTTGTGATCGCCATTATTCACCGAATAACAGCGATCACATGCACAAAAAAAGTCTAGCATACCAGAGTAGAGAGAAATGGGGTCCCAGGAGCCCTCCAGTACCTCCTGCTCAGTCTCCTTGCCCTCTGCGTCATCTTCCTGGAAGAAAATGGCGGGCGCATGCACATTGTGCCCGCCGAGATCTGCAGGCCAGTACCCGGCAACAATAGGAGATTTTTTTTCCTATTGGTTCATTTTGATCACTGTGATAGGGTCTATCACAGTGATCAACATTAAAAATATAGTATATCAAACCCCCCTTTGATTTTAAAATCTGAAATGTTGTCCTACTGAAATGTATGATCAGTAAATGCTCTCAATACTTGGTCGGGCTCCTTTTGCATCAATTACTGCATCAAAGCGGCGTGGCATGGAGACGATCAGCCTGTGGCACTGCTGAGGGGTTATGGAAGCCCAGGTTGCTTTGATAGCAGCCTTCAGCTTGTCTGCATTGTTGGGTCTGGTGCCTCTCATCTTCCTCTTGACAATAACCCCATAGATTCTCTATGGGCTTAAGGTCAGGCGAGTTTGCTGCCAATCAAGCACAGTGATACTGTTGTTTGTAAACCGGTATTGGTACTTTGGCAGTGTGGACAGGTGCCAAGTCCTGCTGGAGAATTAAATTTCCATCTCCAAAAAGCTCGTCGGCAGAGGGAAGCATGAAGTGCTCTAAAATTTCCTGGTAGACGGCTGTGCTGACTTTGTTCTTGATAAAACACAGTGGACCTACACCAGCAGATGACATGGCTCCCTAAACCATCACTGATTGTGGAAACTTCACACTAGACCTCCAGCAGCTTAGATTGTGGCCTCTCCACTCTTCCTCCAGACTCTGGGACCTTGATTTCCAAATGAAATGCAAAATTTACTTTCATCTGAAAATAACACCTTGGACCACTGACAACAGTCCGGTTCTTTTTCTCCTTGGCCCAGGTAAGACGCTTCTGGCGTTGTCTAATGGTCATGAGTAGCTTGACATAAGGAATACGACACTTGTAGCCCATGTCCTGGACACGTCTGTGTGTGGTGGCTCTTGAAGCAGTGACTCCAGCAGCAGTCCACTCCTTGTGAATCTCCCCAAAATTGTATTTTTGAATGGCCTTTTCTTAACAATCCTTTCAAGGCTGCGGTTATCCCGGTTGCTTGTGCATCTTTTTCTAACACACTTTTTCCTTCCACTCAACTTTCCATTAATATGCTTGGATACAGCACTGTGAACAGCCAGCATCTTTAGCAATGACCTTTTGTCACTTACCCTCCTTGTGGAGTGTGTCAATGACTGCCTTCTAGACATCTGTCAAGTCAGCAGTCTTCCCCATGATTGTGGAGCCTACTGAAACAGACTAAGGGACCTTTTTAAATACTTAGGAAGCCTTTGCAGGTGTTTTTTTTAATAATTCTAATTTACTGAGATAATGACTTTTGGGTTTTCATTGGCTGTAAGCCATAATCATCAACATTAACAGAAATAAACACTTGAAATAGATCACTCTGTTTGTAATGACTGTATATAATATAGGAGTTTCACTTTTTGTATTGAAGAACTGAAATAAATTAACTTATTGATGATATTCTAATTTTGTGAGAAGCACCTGTATGTATTTTCCCAGATCTTCCACACTAGCAATAGCACTATTTATTTTTCCTTTGAAATTTTCCTTTATCAACTTCAAATTCATAGAGAAATTACACGGAAATACCAGATCAAGGTAGCTTGGGGACGATGTCAGCTCCAACAGAGGCAGCTGTCATTTAACAGCCACTTCACTTATGGTGAGAGGCACTGGAACAATTTATCAGGAGAGGAAGGTGTGATGTAAGTTTTGCTCTTGGCTGTGTTACCGTTATCTGCTCAAAATTTATTAAAGTGTCGCACAATATTTGATAAATTTGACACATCTTTAGATATGACTTCTGCCTACAGCTGATTTTTCACTTTTTACTCCTCTAGAGCGAGTTTTTAAAAAATCACAATTCATAAATTGGGATTAAACTTTATTTACATAGCAAACCATGCACGGATGAAACATTTTACTAAAAGTGGCAAAAGCAGCATGAAATTACAAAAAGTTGCAGATTTGCAACGTTTTTACAAGATGAGCTTGGAGAAAAAATATTTATACATTCCTGCTATGGGTGACATTATTGGGGAGATAATTCAAGGATTTTTCAGCAGTTTTCTGATGCCAAAAAGTCACAATAATTTTGCATATTGTATTCGAGAAAAAAATTGCTCTATTTTGTTCTTTTATGCCTCAGTTGCCACTTGCGAAAAGTTGGTAAGAAATAAGTAGGATGGGATGCAACTTTTTTTTTTAAGTGCCATAAAAAATGCAATTTTTACTCCAGCAGGGGGATGAAGAAAAAACTGGAGAAACAGTTATAGACAGAAGTGTTGTATGTAATAATGTGTAAAATTTATGAAACACCTAATTAATTTATTTTTTTTAATTTTTTGGTACAAATACAGACAGTGCAGCCACAAGTAAAATTATAACAAAGTGGCAGTGTGAATATATTTTTTACCTGACTTTAATATATTAATGGTAGCTTAGCTCCCATTTCGTACACATAGTTTAACATGGGTGCCAATGCCCAGGGCTAGGCAACCATTGCACCCCCTAACATGGTAATAATGCCACCTTAAAGCAAATAATGCCCAATTCAAGCAATGTCAAATGTGCACCTTTATTTAGTAAGTAGGAATACTTAAAAAGTAATGATACCTCCAGATTGCCCCCTCTAAAAGTAATACTGCCACCCTTGTGCTACCCCACAGAAAAAAATTAAGTTTACACTCACCCAATCCAAATGAGTGTTTTTTTCTCATGCACTCAAAATTGGTCAGCAACGGTGGTGCAACGCCGTTGCAGTATTGTATCATTTGCACAGGGCGCTGACATTTTGTCGGTCAAAAACATCCTGCGTCCTATAGGCAGAGGGCGGTGGGGCAGGACTCCGTTAGGTGCATGCTCTACAACAGGATCCGACTGAACCGGCATCATATTAAAGCTGATACAGTTCAAAATGGCGCCTACCCGGAAATCCAGTGCACCTGTCGAAAGTCGGGAGCATATGTACTTCCCCAGATCTTAGGCTCTAGGAAAGTGGCTGATATTTTCTTTTTCATTTCTTTCTTTTTAATAATTTTTCACCATTAAGAATTTTTCCCCCAGACCACCACCTCTGTGCCCCCACACACAATTCCACTGCATCTATATTAGAATGGTCTCTTAGGAGCACTGGATAATTTTCAAGTCGTTCTAATAAAAAGTGTGGAGGATTTAAAGGCTATTGCGGTAGTTGCAATTTGGCAAATTATAACTAGTTTATCTGCAAACATTCTCAAATCACCGACCGGGTCACATTTTTAATTGGCTTCCCAGCCAAAGACCCAAAAAGCACATATAGACAGCAGTTGTTGCTACTCATTAGAACCAAGAAATGATCTGACAGTCTGTAAGAAAAAACTTGTTAAACAGTCTCCTACACGTTACCTCTGTAAACGAAAAATAACATAACATTAATTCAGAAATTACCCGGGGATTTTTAGCTTCCATTAGAGGCTGCTGTTGATCGTTATGTGATTCCCTTCTACTTAAGAGCTGCAAACTACATAGGACATGTTTGTCACATTCGCTTTGTAATGTTCATGTCGGCACAATCGCTTTATCATAAAACACAACTCTGTAATTAATTTTGCTAAAAATAACATTTTCCTGTGCAGCTGCAGAAAAGAAATATCAAAGGAATAATTCTCTATCGTGTGCCATGAAAGAAAGATTTTTGTTTTCCTATAGTATTAATTTCCAATAATATTTAATAAAGAGATGAAAATTCTGATCTGTGAAAAATGGGGGTCACCTTCAGAAAATGACAGAAGTTGTAAATGATTATTTTCTATATGATAAAGTCCATGTAGGAAAATAAGCCGGAGCAGTTGTCAGGCGCCTTTTCCCCAATCACACCTGCTAGGATCGCAAATGCCTGCAGCCAATTGACAAACGTCTGTGGAATCAAACACCATCTCTGCTTTTCTCCTCTTCCTTCTTACTATCGTCTTTCTTCCCTTTATCCAGGTTAAATTTATCAAGTGGAAGAAGAGAAAAAATCTCAACATAATCCTCCCACCAAATCTTTTTCCTCACTTTTGTTTTTAAATGTGCTCCTAATAGCCCTTCAAAACATACGTAAACCTCACCTTTTGACCTATCGTCAAGTTTTATTGCATCCGCCTTGTCCTTCTCGGTTTGAACAGACACCTACACACCTGTACAATCCCCCTACGTACTTGCCACCATCCCAGCTGCATCACTATCCACATTTAGTCATGTCATCAGCGACGGTAACCAAACTACTGCTGGAGATAACCCTGACCCCGCCACAGGACCACTATCCATTCTTGATAAAAATTGCTATTTGTTGTCTAACAGATCCCTGAGCTCTGGCACCTCTTCTCCACCACACCCCCTTCCTGCAAAACACTAGGACCCACTACCTGACCACACAACCCTGTTCTGACCTAAGTCTCTGAGGCAATATACAAGACATAGAATTGTGCTCAGCGGGTTGTGCAGGTGCTATGAACCCCCTAGCTGTAGATTCAGCATCTAGATGTCCATCTACGTACCTCTGTTCTGCGCCTGAATCATCTTCCTCTCCCTCCAAATAAAGATCACGGCCAACCAATAACCATGTCACAAGGGGGGCCAGAGCGCTTTCCGGCCCCGAACCAGGCACATCCTCACCAGTGCCTGCCGTAAACTCGAAACCAACCGACGCATAGAGACAGGAACATCATCAGATATGCTCACCGCCACTGAAGAGCTGGTAGTAGTACGCCGCAGTTCCGGTACAGGTCGCAGCCTGCTCGCTCCTGCAGGCCAGCAAGAAGGATTCCTTCAGGGCCAAGAGCACTGGACCACAGCAGATGGTCTGCACTCACCGCCCTCAGGGTCATTGGTTTGGCTCCTAAACCGTCGCCTGCAATTAAGAGTTTAAGCGCTCCGAGGCATAGCTCTTCTGCCCACCTTCTGAACCCCTCATCCACTTCTCAGCCATGGTTTTCCAACAGTATGCCTGCAATTTGCTGTCACAGATGGAAATCAATGTTTGCCATTTGGTAATAAAGCAAGGCAGGGGGTATTTGTATGGGATTGCCTCTCTAGGGATTCTGCACCTAAAATATCCCGCACTTTTATAACAAATACCCCTAATCCTCCGCCCCCTTTTTCTCACAACCAATGACCACCCTATAAACTCCTCAGCATTTTAAATTTAAACCTTCCATCCAATCCCCAGTTATGGTGGGCTTACCTCTAATATCATTTTCTTCTTTACCTTTATTTGGGAGCACATTTGCACATATATTATTGCTAAATGGTATGACCTCAGATCTTCCCTGATCCTCAGGTGGATTTCTATAATGCTGTGAAGCCATAAAACTTGATTATAATATGGGGTCAAAAATGCACTCATGATCATATGAACTTTGCCTTAAAGGGAATATGTCACTAGATTTATGCTTCATAATTTTATATCAGCATAAAATAGGGACAGATAGCCTGATTCGAGCACTGGGTTACATACTGGGCTCCTTGCGGTAGTTTTGATATCACTGTTTTATCTGCTGGGCTTCTCAATGATGAGCTCGGCTAACCCTACCCCCATCTGTGATTGATAGCTTTCTAGTTACTCAGGGCCTAAACAGAAAGATGCCTGTTGTGGAGGGTGGAGATAACCAGAGATCATGAATATCGAAAACTGCAAAGACAAAATCTCATCAATGAAAGAAGAGAAGCAGAACATAAAACCGTTACATAGCTACAAAATTAATGTGGGTGAGGAAAACCATGTCCAACAAGTTCCCCGAGGAATGGGAAATGACAAAGGGTATGGTATATATATACAACCATACAACATGATCAAGCCCATCTCAAAAGATCAGATTTCTTCCTGCCCCAATTGTTGATCCACTGGACCAATTATTCAAAAAAGAACTTTACACATTTACATATTTTTTACATTATTTTATTCAAAAAGAAAAAAAAGCATCTAAGCATTTTTTTTAAACCATCAACAGTTCCTGCTATGACTAGCCCTTAAGGTAGACTATGCCACAGGGGGCATGAAGTCTGATATAACAGGGGGCAACTTGCACCCCTATAATGATGTCCATCTAACCCGTATTGTTCGATCTATCTTCCTTATGGCTTAGAAAAGAGGGATTGAAAATCCTGAGAGTCCATATACAAAATCCTAAGGACTCCAAACCTGCAGCTATTTCTGCATTGAACCATTAATCCCAGCGGACAATTCCTCCATACTTTGAAGGCTGGTCATTCAGACATATTACAGTCATGGCCAAAGTTTTGAGAATGACACAAATATTATATTTTCACATGATCTGCTGCCCTCTGGTTTTTATGTGTGTTTGACAGATGTTTTTATCACAGACAGAAATATAATAATTGCAAACATATGAGTAACAAAAGCTTATATTGACAGTTAGAATGAGTTAATGCAGCAAGTCAATATTTGCAGTGTTGACCCTTCTTCTTCAGGACCTCTGCAATTCTCCCTGGCATGCTCTCAATCAACTTCTGGACCAAATCCTGACTGATAGCAGTCCATTCTTGCACAATCAATGCTTTAATTTTGTCAGAATTTTTAGGTTTTTGTTTGTCCACCCGTCTCTTGATGATTGACCACAAGTTCTCAATGGGATTAAGATCTGGGGAGTTTCCAGGCCATGGACCCAAAATCTCTATGTTTTGTTCCCTGAGCCATTAAGTTATCACCTTTGCTTTATGGCAAGGTGCTCCATCATGCTGGAAAAGGCATTGTTGATCGCCAAACTGCTCTTGGAGGGTTGGGAGAAGTTGCTCTTGGAGGACATTCTGGTACCATTCTTTATCATGGCTGTGTTTTTAGGCAAGACTGTGAGAGAGCCGATTCCCTTGGCTGAGAAGCAACCCCACACATGAATGGTTTCAGGATGCTTAACAGTTGGCATCAGACAAGACTGGTGGTAGCGCTCACCTTGTCTTCTGCGAATGAGGCGTTTTCCTGATGTCCCAAACAATCAAAAAGGGGATTCATCAGAGAAAATAACTTTACCCCAGTCCTCAGCAGTCCACTGCCTGTACCTTATGCAGAATATCAGTCTGTCCATGATGTTTTTTCTGGAGAGAAGTGGCTTCTTTGCTGCCCTCCTTGAAACCAGGCCTTGCTCCAAGAGTCTCCGCCTCACAGTGCGTGCAGATGCACTCACACCTGCCTGCTGCCATTCCTGAGCAAGCTCTGCACTGCTGGTAGCCCGATCCCGCAGCTGAAACACTTTTAAGAGACGGTCCTGGCGCTTGCTGGTCTTTCTTGGGCGCCCTGGAGCCTTTTTGGCAACAATGGAACCTCTCTCCATGAAGTTCTTGATGTGTGATAGATTGTTGACTGAGGTGCAATCTTTCTAGCTGCGATACTCTTCCCTGTTAGGCCATTTTTGTGCATTGCAATGATGACTGCACGTGTTTCTTTAGAGATAACCATGGTTAACAGAAGAGAAACAATGATGCCAAGCACCAGCCTCCTTTTAAAGTGTCCAGTGGTGTCATTCTTACTTAATCATGACAGATTGATCTCCAGCCATGTCCTCATCAACACCCACACCTGTGTTAATGGAGCAATCACTGAAAAGAGGTTAGCTGGTCCTTTTAAGGCAGGGCTGCAATGATGTTGAAATGTGTTTTGGGGGATAAAATTCATTTTCTAGCCAAATATTGACTTTGCAAGTAATTGCTGTTAAGCTGATCACTCTTTATAACATTCTGGAGTATATGCAAATTGCCATTAGAAAAAGTGAAGCAGTAGACTTTGTAAAAATTAATATTTGTGTCATTCTCAAAACTTTTGGCCATGACTGTACATATTCGGAGACATGAAACTGCTTTTGACCCTTCTTTTTGCACTTATGTACTAATGTTCCCCATTTAGATGTCTCTTTGAAAGACTAAATAAATTTAATTATCTTAATCCATGCTTTTTAACAGTTTTTCTAGCTCTTGTTTCCACCTTTTCTAGTTCCAGGTCATCATTTCTATGAACTGCTGCCCATAATTGAACTGTATATCCTAGATGAGGTCACTCTAACGTTTTGTAAAGTATTTCATGCAAATACTGAAGGGATAGCTAACACTAGAGGACAGAGAAAGGATTCAGAAGGATCTAGATAAGCTTAAACAATGGGCAGCAACTAATATAATGGAATTTAACAAGGAGAAATGCAAGATTCTACATCTGGGCAAGAAAAATGAAAATTACATCTCAAGAATGGGAGGAATAGAACTAAGCAACAGCACGTGTGAAAAAGACTTGAGTATACTAATAGATCACAGGCTGCACATGAGTCAACAGTGTGACGCAGCAGCAAAAAAGGCAAACACGAGAAGCATAGAGTCTAGATTACATGACGTAATTATCCCCCTCTACTCCTCCTTGGTCAGGCAGTATCTGGAATACTGAGTCCATTCTGGGCACCACATTTTAAAAAAGACATTGAAAAACTGGAGCAAGTACAGATAAGAGCTAACGGATGGTGAGCGGACTGCAAAATATGTCCTACGAGGAACGGTTACAGGATCTGGGAATGTTTAGCTTGCAAAAAAGAAGACTAAGAGGAGACTTAATAGCTGTCTACAAATATCTGAAAGGATGTCACAATGTAGAGGAATAAGCAGCAATAACAGGAAAAAGGCAATCTCAACTTCTCTTGGTTGGGAATGCACAGGTTTTGTCTCCTCTACAACCTCATTGTTTTCTTCAAGTACTTCAAGAAATGTGTGGCTGCTACACCTACTGACCCACACCAAAAATAACAAGCCAAAGAAAGTTTATCTTGCAGTGTTCTTCAGGATCAGATTTATAGTTGGCACCAAACATTCTCCTTCATGGGCAAACACTGACATTGGCTCTAGGTTGCTTGTGCATTTACATAGTAATGAAATGAATTTGCAAGCTAAAACATAAACTGCGGTGAACTATAGTAAGGAAAGCAATAATGACAAAGAGGCCAAGAGACAGGTGGAAAATTGTGTCGCTTATCAAATGTGTACATGCCACATATGCCTATATAACAAGGGTGATTGTTCAGACAGTGCCAACAATACAATTCTGAGGCACGTCAGTTCCTACAAGATCAGATATTCAACCCATATGATTACTGTCATGGTAGTATATACATTTACAATATATGTATCTACAGGTGAACCGCCTTAATTGTAAACTGGACATTTATTAGTTGACTTAGTATGGAAATGCAATAAAGAGATTATTTGCTTACTATTCCCCTAACATTTAGAATTGACAAATGCTGGTTCACCTTATTAGTCCTAATAAGTATCACATTTTGAAACTAAATTTTCTTTGTATAATCTTTAGCAATATATATGCAGCACAATACTTTAAAGTGTGTATCCGTGACTTATAAAAAAAAATGTATCTGAGCACTAACAGGTAGGAAATTACAACTTACCAGCCTGTTGTGCCTGGTGTCGTTCTTCCCCGACAAAGAGCAGTCACATACCGCTCCTGCCGGGGATTCAGCTGTCTCTGTTGACGCGTCGGGGCGAGACTTCGACGTCATTCTGACTGACAGCCGGCTCCCCCAGTTAGGTAGCAGGGATCCGGCTGTCAATCAGAATGACTTCAGAAGTCCCGCCCGTCAACAGAGCTTCCACTCTGAAGATGTGACGTCAACGGAAGCTTCAGCATCCCCGGCAAGAGTGGTCTGTGACTGCCCCGTGCCAGGGAAGAACAGCACCTTGCACAACAGGCAGGTAAGTTGCAATTACCTGCCTGCTAGTGCTTAGATACATTTTTTTTATAAAGTCCCTGATACCCTCTTTTAATGTAGCCACACATGGGGGTGACATGTCTCATGGGGGTGACAAAAACTCATCCAAATTGCCCCAGATTTCATTAGATTAAAGTCTGCTGAACTGGCCAATTTGGCACAAGTGGTCATTCATCTTATTTCTATTGGTGCCTCTTCACCCTACCCCAACATCATCTGTCGGAGGTGATAAGGTTGGGAAGCTTAAATGTTAACGCTTTTGTTCTCAGGGTAGATAAGATGCCACTAAAGGCTTCCATTGGAAAACGTATGAACATTCGACCAAGCTGAACATTCATGTGTATGTGGGAGTCAAGATAAATAACTGTTGGCTGAACAAACATTCAGCTGACAGCTATCCCATGTGTATGTGCATCTCTCTGTCCATACACATCAGTGAAAAGTTGTCAGAACCCGACATTTTTGATGGCACCAGTTGACTATCTTATGTGGACCGGGATGTGCTGACATTCTCCAACAGATAATGTTGGAAGGAGGGATTGGACATGTTGAATTTCCACATGCCTGATCTTTTGTTTTAACATGCTTCATTGTTTCTTTCAACATACCAGATACTTTCTCAGTAGACTATTTGTCTCTCACCATGCAAAAGACATGCACACTCAGCCAAGCCGAGCATACATCTATATATTTAGTTGGGATCTTAAGCTGTCAGGTGAAAAGATGTCAGCCATCAGCTTGTGAAGGTGTATGGTCAGCTTTATATTTTACCAATAAAGCAATAAAAAAAACACAATGTAACAAAAATGTGTCCTCAGATTGACATAAGATATATGATAAAATGCGTCCCTGTTCCGAGCCTTGGTAAGTATTCTGCTGTGGTCATTTGGAGTTGCTTTTACTCCGCACCAATTTCCATTTTCATCAGCTTTCTTCAACAGCTCTTGAAAGACTAATGTAATCGTTGTATCACGGAGGGGAGATAAAAGCATTATGATGAAGTCGGCTGCTTGATGAATGGATCACATTGTAATATAATTTCCATTAACATATTCATTTAAATGCATATGAACCAGGAAAAATGTTGACATAGAACAAATGCAGCATCTCACTAGCTTTAGAAAGCAGCAGCGTAAAAAGAAATTAATTTTATTTGGGGCTTGTCATAAAGATTTATATAACACATCTTCTATTCAATAATCTTTGATTAAGTCAGAGGCAGGGACAGATCAGGTCAACTTTCCCTGAGACCTTTTAGAAGGCTTGAATAGTTATTTCATTTATTCCCTCATGTTTCAGTTTCATGCTATTTATTTCCAATACACTTAGAGCATGCTGGAAGTCAATAGTTGCATTATGTACTTAAACTTAAAGAGTATTGTACATCAAATAAGATCATGAGTTTCGTTTTAGAAAAATTACTCTGCTCTCCCCCCCACAGTGACTGACAGCAGCATGTAAATGGTTAACAGCAGTTGGCATCTGTCGAGTATGAAGCAGCTTCTAAGTCCTCTACATACACCCCACCATGTACATCAGAGGTTGTTTGGGGGCTAATATTAAAGATATTTCTTTAGGATGTGTTATCAACAGTCAATCATTTGGGATCCAAACTCCTGACACTCTACCAATCAGCTGAAAGGCTCACAAATGTGAGAGAACTACAGTAGGATATGTCCAACTAGGCGTTACCAGAAATTTGTTCTAGAGTTGTATACTTTTTTTTCTGGCATGATGTTGCCCAAGCAGGAGGTGCCATGCAGAAGAAAAAAGAACACCCCCCAGAAGGTCAGAACAACATGCTTTCCCCTGCACGGCATGTAATGATAGGCAGCTGTGTGCTCAGCCCTGATCTCTACAGCAGGAGCTGATGCAAACAGAAGAGGGCCCTGTGCAAGAATAATATATAGACCCTTTGCAGTCAAATAGTTCCATCTACTTTGAAGCTGCAAGTGGGCCTCCTTACCTCTTCAGCCTCTGTGTCTTTGTACAGATTGTACTAATAGTATGTATGCCCCCCCGCCCTGAACCTACCGTGTAGTATAGAGCGGTGTGATTACAAACACCTCCATATCTCATCTCAGAGCAGTCAGTGTGAATGAACA
>JARQOD010000005.1:516347280-516408927 GCA_033576555.1 Oophaga sylvatica
GCTGGTGAGTCTCTATGTGTAACGGGACCCTATTACTTCATCCCTGCAGTTACTGTGTTACTACACAGTAACTGCAGGGATCAAGGTTGAGAAAAGCCCTGTCTATCGTTATGTCTTACAGGAGAAAGAATGTTCTTGGAGGGCATGGTTTTTCGGGGGGCATGTTTTTTTCCCCTGTATAAGGCCTCCTGTATAAGATTGGTCAATGTAATGCAGGGGAAAACGTGCAAGACCCCAAGACAATTCTTTAGTAATGTTCCCAGGGAATTATCATGAATTATAACCTAAAATTTAAAAGCTAATTTCTCTGCAAAGGAAAGGAAAAATGAAAAATATAAAGAAGATGCTTTATTCATCTCTGCAGCCACTATTCCATGATGTGGTCAGTTTAAAAAGCTAAAACTGGTGAAACATTATCTTTGGAGCACCATGAAAAAAGCAAAAGAAAGAAAAACACTCTAAACAGTTTGACCATCTTTTGTAGACACAATTTGTTTTTCAAATTTTTCACAATTTTTTGTAGACTCAAATTTTCTTAAATGCGTATACTTGGGGCTAAAAACCATTTCTATAAATTGGTTTCATTAAAAATGTTGCCCCTTTTGCTGGCTGCAGAATAAGTTATCCGAGAGATATCAATGAGCTTGTTTTATGGTCTCGTTCTAATCGAGAATTTGTAATTCTTTTATCTGTCTTTTCTTGAGCTTCTCTCATATGCTTTATGACCACAGTCCACATCAAAGGTGATTGTGGAGGGGAATGAGGAGCCAGTAAAAGCCATACAATGCAGTCCATTTCTAACGAAAATAAAAATGATGTTTAGCCCCAAATACATGCATTCAAATGGATGAGCTAATCTTCCTTCTTCAGGAGTGCACCGCTCCCCTGCCTCCTCACTTCCTGCTAACCAAGGGGCAGTGCTCTCCTAAAGATTGACAGCTCAGACTACAAGCTGTATAGCAAACAGCATGCAAACGCGCACTCCTTGCCTAGGAAATTAGCCACTCTGACATAACCAGTCATACAGGAAACAAGCAGTAAACTACAGTTTTAAAAACTCTCTATTCTTGAGAATGGAGAGGATTTATAATATTCAATTGCAATGTTTCTTCTTGATACAAATACTTTGTCATTTTAACCATCAGTGAGCACTTTCAAAGGCAAGTCCAGCAATACCTTTACATGACCAGTCTGTTTTTTCATTACTGAGAAATCAGGGTTGGAATTTATATGAAAATGAGGCTAATGGGCTATGGTAGATCTGAAGCCTCTGTCACCCCAGCTCTATTCCCAGCCCAGCGCCGCTTCCTCCTGCTTGACTGCCTGCCTCTATGCAGTGTGCCTTCAAGCAAATGAGTCATCAGTCAAGCAGGAGGAGGCAGTGCTGGGCAGGAAATAGAGTTAGAGTGACGGAGGCTTCAGATCTACCCTAGTCATTTGCATATTAATTCCAACGCTGATTTCTCAGGAACAGAGGAACAAATTGGTCATGTAAAGGTATTGATGGACTTGTCTTTAAAAGAGCTAAATGCGTGTACATATAATTTAAGATATGAAATTGCTCTGGCATATTTCCTTTAAATAATACATTTCATTCTCCTTATGACAAGCACTAGTGGGAGTTATCCGAATACAGATCTATACAGCGGATATAACAATCGATTCTTTTCTCAATTTTAAATCAGACTCAGACTGATGCATAAAACTGAATTATGGGGCGTAATACAACCTGCAAATTCTACAGAGTCCATGGATCTCTATGGGGCCCTACAGTGCTACCATATTATGCCAATTTCATCCCGAGATCACAAAGATATTGTCCTATAAAATCATTACTCCTAAGGATGAATACTACCGAGATGACATAAGTGATGAGACCACAGAGGGGTCATATAGCGGCAAACTGTGGATCTCCGAGTGCCACGATGTGACTCCATGCATGTGTCGACAGTCTGCATGACATGCTGAAATATCTTTATTATTTATCAAATAATTTTGCATGATTGACATATTTTTTATGATTGGCATACTATATGGAACACATTGATGAGTATATAGAAAAGAAGAACTGTAGGGGCTGTACGGGCTTAAAAATATAAGTCTGTTTGCTACCCTCCATTCCCTACTGGCATTGCCTCTGTCTTATTCACTTCAATGGAGTCTAGTTGCAATACTAGACCCAACCCATAAACTGACATGGGGCAGATTGGAAAATTAAATCAGTCATGTTATGTTTATTTATTTTTTTGTTTTGTTTTGTTTTTTATTTTATTTTATTTTGGCCAAACCCTTTAATATAATAATAATCTAATATGTCTATAAAATAAATTATGTTTGCAAGATAATAAAAATATTTAATAAAAGAAAAAACAAAATGGTTACCAAATATGAAACGACAATAATATTTCTTTGTGTAACAGGTATTCAAGCAGCAAGAACCAGTGCTTTGGACTTCCTACTACTCGAAACTGAATGCAATTTTATTGAATTTAATATTTGATGTATTTCTATTTTTTTTTCTTTTTTTTTTGCTATAACTACAGATGTCACGGAGAACACAGCTATTGCAGAGCGGTATGGAAGACATGAACTCTAGATTTCAGGTTCTTATCTTACTAATGGCATGCGAAAGCACAAAATATCATTTTTAATACTTGCAATGCTCTTTTGTACATTTTTTTAAAGATAATATTTACTTGGAAAAAAAAAAGGAAATACATTTTTTTTTTCTTATAGGCATCTTCATTTTGTTCATATAGGATTTATGATATCGGACTGTAAAAAAAAAATCCTATTATTTTGTTGTGTTTGCTATTCACAAAGTGCTTGATGGAATGAATATGCAACTAAGAGAATGCTTTCCACATATAATTGGTTTTTATTTTGTGCATGATTACAACATATTGCTGTAAAAGTGCTATTTAAAGAGATAAAAGGATCAAATGATATTTGTATAAAAAAAGCAAAAAACAAACAAAGAGAAGTGTATTGTTTTACTGACTGAAGTTTATTTTGCACTTTGACTCATTGTAAATGTATTATACAGATTTATCACCAAATACTTTGGCTTTAACTTTACATCAGTTAATGCTAAGATATACTTAAAGCGTACCTATTGTTTCAAGTAACTTTTCAGACAAAGATGTCGTGTGTCCATGAGGAATAACACCATTTTTGACTATTTTATAGAACTTGGAACCTGCATTTTTCACCAGTTTTCCCTTCCACATGCATGTCCAATTTTCAGTTGTCTTTGAGATAGTGGGTGCAGACTCGCTGCTCTAATGTCTCCCATACACAGCACGCACAGACATAGAGATTCCTGCTCTTCTTTCCCTAGGACATGTTCAAAAGTAGCAGCATGGGAGGCACTAAGCATTGCATAGCAGTGTAGCTGTGAATCCAGCTCCAAAGTGAGAAAATCACTAAATCTGAAGCCTATGGAGAAAGGAATAAGAGGGAAGAGCAGGTGCAATTTGTGTTCTGTACCTGTACCAGTGCCTCCTCCTGCTCTTACGACCTCCTTCTTTCTCCCATGGGCTTTAATAGGATCTGTTGTCTGATCCCTCCTTGAGGTGTCAAGCAAGAAGGATTTGATTTTTTTTTCTGGAGTGATCCATGAGTTCATGTTGGGTGGAGGGAAGGAGAAGACATGGATACAGAAGGAAATTTCTCTGATACAATATACTATGAAGTTTCTTACATTTGCTTGTGCTATCACTTTATGTAATTATGTTTGTTAAAACAACAGGGACCATTTAAAGCATACCTGTCCTTTTAGGTGACTTTTCATAGTAGGCTGTTGTGTGAATACATGGAGAATGACAGAGGAGAAATGTCCATTATATGACTTGAATGCTGCATTTTTTACCTGGTTTCCATACTCTGCATGCTGAATATCTGTTTTACAGTTTTCTCTGAGCTAGTGGAGACTAGATGCTATTGTCTAATGTCTCTCATACACAGGAGGCATAAATGTGAGGTATTCTTGCTCTCTTGTGTCTATGTAGCACGTGCTCAGAAGAAGAAGCAGCATGGAAGACTACTGTACTGAGCAAAGTAGTTGTGAATCCAGCACTGGAATGCGATAAAACACTTACTGTTAAGCAGCTGCAGGGTTCTGTTTGTGTCTCTCTGCTTTCCTCACTCTATGCCCCCAACCCCTTTAGACATTTTAATAGGCAGTGAATTGGAAGTCTATCTTGTTTTGACCAAGACAGATTTGAGTTGTTTTTCAGTTCATTTAGCTACTTCCGGACTGCCCATAGACTCTACATGTCCAAGAGGTCCGCATATTACTCTGCAAAAAAAATAAAGTTGTGCAGCTGAAGGGTGGGGAATTGGCTGTCAGATACATTTGGGAATTCCGATAGAGAAGGCAGAAATGGTATATTACCATCTCTGCCTTCTCAATAACTATATACACAGTGCAGAAGAAGCACTGTATATAAAGATTAGGTCATCCAGACCCAATGATTATATGATTGCCAGGTGTTGGGAAATAGCAGCAGCAACTCCTTAGTTGAATTTTCCCTGTAACTGGGGATAATATACCAGCCCCAGGTTACAAGGAAAATCAGATATGAATAAATGTATTTTAATATTCTAATTTTTCCTAAAAGGTTTTTTATTATGTAATTCAGGGCACGTTGTGAGAAGTAAGAGAGAAAATAAATGAAAGAAGCAGGAAAATAATTGAAATCTGCCAATAAGAATTACTTACTAGCCTAACACCCATAAAAAACAACACATGTCCGATATATGAAAATAATTATTACAGAAACATGAAGGGGACACTATTAAATTTTTATCTTTGTTGTTATTTTCATCTTTACATTGTGCCCTGATATATATATATATATATATATATATATATATATATATATAAAATAAAGAATATAACAGTTACATAAAAATAAGGCCCTACGTATCACAAAAAAATGGCAAAAACTTTTAGATCTCTTAAAATCGCACGTACAAAAAAACACACGAAAATGTGTCTGTTCGTGAACCGTGAAAAACGGCCCAATATTGAAGTAGTTACATTTAGGACAAACCCTTTAAAATCATCGAAATCCTTGTTGTGCTTCTGGGCGGCGTAAGCTTGAATTTGTGATTCCAAGTAAGTGATATAACCCAGCTCTGTGGCCCTTCTATTTCTTGTGCACATCAGTCATCATCGCCCTCAAAGTGCCTCGCTGAGATCAATGGCTGATGATATGTCCACTCATCTTCAAGACTCTATTCGGGGCCATAACTAAGGTATAAAACTGTCCTTCATCTGATATATAAGAATGGGATTGTATGAATCATTATAACGAGTTTCTTCAATATATGATATTAGTCATAATGTCCTCATAATAGCATGTGGTAAATTCTTTGTGTGGTCTGAATAATTTCTATGTCCCTCACTTCGTTTTTCCTGTTTTTTTGAGACAGGCTGATTATAGTTGGATCTGAACAGAAATCCCAATATTAGGGTTTGCTCAACCAGAGTTTTTTGTGGATGTTGGAAAAATACGATGTGGTTTTCAAGAGGAATCCACTTCAGGAAAGCTGTTTTGTCTCTTTTTTTGAAGAGGTTTTTGAAGCATTTGTTTACACTTTTGTTACAGCCTTTTCACTTGGTGGTGTCAAGATTGGACCAGACTGCTCGAGTAAACCCGCATCAAAGAATTGACGTACATTGCTTTATTTCCACAGCAAGCCTTCTAAAAAAAAAGTTAAAAAAACTCTTGGTATGAACAACAAAGTGGATTTTACATTGAAATCTGAAGGAAGAGCATTCAAAGAAGTTTTTGATTAGGATTTTAGAAGCCGATGACCTGAGAACAGCTGGCAGGGGTTGTAGGGTTAGCTGCTCATAACTCAGGAGCTATGCAGTAATGTTGGCTCTAATATGTCTTACTATAACAAAGACATCGGCCCAGTTATCCATAACCAGTTCATCTGTAATGTTGAGCCTGAGGATGGCAAAAATCCTATGAGGTAGAAACCAATTATTCTCATCTTAGGGTGAAAAAATAGGTAAATATATATATATATTTTCCTGTTTAATTTCTGCTGCAATATGTATCCCAAAATGAGAGAAGTTAGGTGCAATATTATCACTGATCTCCATTTCACCCATTTACTGAATGTCTATGGCCACCCTTAGTTTTACTGTTGCTTTGCTGGGTCACAGGTAAGGTAATAACATAACAGTGGTGTAATCCAAATATAGATTTATAGAATTCTTTGGTATTTCACTAACATCTATATTTAATGCAGCCAGGCCGGCATATGAATAATTCAGCATATAAAGGAGATTTCCACCGACTCTGAGAATAAAGGCCCTGCAATGTTCAGCTCCTTTTCACACTGCTCCAATATATGGAATATTCAACTTCAATATTCAACTACGATATCAATAGCTACGGGGTTACGTGCCATCAGCATCTAAACAAAGAGTGCAGCAGGGTCAGTTCTGGATTGCTGGGCAAGGGAGTGATTACTGTTAGTTTCCTTATTTGAGAACAATGGCAGTTTGTTTGTTTTTATAAAAAAAAATTATATATTGATACCTTGATAAACCCTTTAATTATTCTTTCAGACAAGACCAAGCTAAGACTCCTTACAGGCAGCCAAATTGAAAATTGGGCCATTAGTGATCTCAAATCATGAACGTGACTGGTTCTCTTGTCCACCTCCATATGATCGCCTGCACTGCGGAAGGGCGGAGGAGCAGCTTTCATTGCACGCAACATTGTGATCCATAAGACAGACCTAAAAGTAGTACATGCTGCAATTTGTTTCCATGTAGACCATCAGTCCATATGGAAAATCATCCAAGTGCATTAGCGCACCCACAATAATACCTGTACTCTGTGTGTGCGGTCTGCTGCACACATGGACAGCACATGGACCAATTGTACATGCGTCTGAACAAACATCCTTTTCTTTTCATGTTATAGGCATCCTCTGCATAAAAATAAAATAAGCCGTATTTACCCCCCGACACTCCAGAGTTGGATCACCACTGCGACCCTCAATCTTTGATGACATGGTTGCGGAGATAACTTAAAAAATACAGGTAGTG
This sequence comes from Oophaga sylvatica, assembly GCA_033576555.1. Taxonomy (NCBI): domain Eukaryota; kingdom Metazoa; phylum Chordata; class Amphibia; order Anura; family Dendrobatidae; genus Oophaga; species Oophaga sylvatica. Next base: position 516,354,359 of record JARQOD010000005.1, read on the forward strand.
TTCAATGCAGCCAATTACTGGGTTCAGAGATTGACTACATTGGCATGATCACTGAGTAGTGATGAGCGAGTATGCTTGTTGCTCGGGTTTTCCCGAGCATGCTCAGGTGCTCTCCGAGTATTTGGAAGTGCTCGGAGATTTAGTTTATGTTGCCGCAGCTGCATGATTTGCGACTGCTAGACAGCCTGAATACATGTGGGGATTCCCTAACAAACAGGCAATCCCAACATGTATTCAGGCTGTCTAGTAGCCGCAAATCATGCAGCAAACTAAATCTCCGAGCACTTCCAAATACTCGGAGACCACCCAAGCATGCTCGGGAAAACCCAAGCAACGGGCATACTCGCTCATCACTATCACTGAGCCCAGAGACTGACTGCACCTGTCACGTCATGTAGTTGTGATGTCATAGCTGCATCAATATTAACTAGGGACAACGGCAGGAAGGCAGTTCTGGGGGAAGGATGGCTCATTTTCTTACTTTCCTATGCCAATAAAATAATTATCCTGGAAAGCCTTGTGAAGTTGTGTGTTGCCCTGTGTGATGCTGTCTGATGGCACCCAAACAGCGTAGAAATTACCGTACCATACAATTCCTAAATAACCGGTTCAAAATACTGCCGTATGTTGGTCAAATAACACTTCCACACAGCGCTGCTACTACTATAAATTAGATAAATTAAAAAACTCCAGCAATGCCACAGATGTAAATATGATCAATATACAGTGTCCAATTAAAAGCATCATCAAATAATGAAATACTGTCACATTGTGCCCAAATAATACTGTCATACACTAACATAACGTACGATGGCCACTGGACAGGTCATCGAGGGAAGATATGTATCATTGAGGTTGCAGCCTCAGTGATGTAAGCCCGGAAAAGCAGGCTCCAGCACATATAGTGCTTAGAGAGTTAATAGGGCGTGTCAGGGCCAGGTTTACGAGCAGTCAGAGAGATGGGCGGGACTGGCTGCTAACATATCCCCACCCCAGGGTGTGGTACAACAGATAAAAAAGAGACAAGTTGTCTCATTCAGTGTCTGTGATTGGAGGTGCGCAGACCACCAGTGTTGTTTGTCTTTGTTAAGGACTAAGGAGCTGGACACTAACCCGAGCGGGCGAACCCGCACTACTGTAAGGAGTATTTACTTTATGTTTTCATAAAGGCTATTTTTGCTTTCTTATCCTGAGCAGTTTATGGAGTCTTAATAAACTAGCCTGGACATTTTACTGAAACTGCTTTCCATGCCTAACTCAAAACACAACCGAGTGAGTAGAAACCCTACAATAATAATAGTGCTGTGCAATGTCCAATACAAAATACAAATCACTGCAAAAACTCCCAGCAGTCACAAGTTTTGGGCGCATGGATATTGAAGGTGTTCCTTAAACAGTAAAAGGATGACTGCATGATTCATACACATCTTAAAGGGAATCTGACTCCAAATTTCCAATTAAAACATTACTATTAGCTATTCACGGATTACTCCTGAGTAATTTTCTATGATTTTTTTAAATGTTATACTTGCCACAACATATTCCACTCTTTTGGGAAGGCTTTTTTTGGATGTGTCTGTGGGAATTTTTGCCCACTCATCCAGAAGATCATTTGTGGGCTCAGACACTGATGTTGGAGGAGAGAACGGGGCTCACAATCTCCATTCTAGTTCATCCCAAAGGTGTTGGATGGTGCAGAGGTCAAACTTCTCCAACCATGTCTTAATGGACCTTGTCTTGTTCACTGGGCCAAAGAGCCTTCCCTAAACTGCTCCCACAAAGTTGGAAGCTACAATTGTCCAAAATGTCCTATATGTTGAATTATTAAGATTTCCCTTCATTGGAACTAAGAAGCCTGGGTGTTGTGAATGTGTTAGAAATGAATTCTGAGCAGAAGCTCCCTCTGGTGGTTACAAACAGTACTGAACCATTCAATGATGATTGGCAATCAGGAGTTACAGACTGGTCTTATATAAGGGAGGTTCCCTCCCATCATGGTTGCCGGTGATCAATTGTTCTTGTCTCAACTGTGGTTCCTGGTTCACTTGGAAGCTTGCTGAGTCTTTCCTCTTCTCCTGCTCTCAGATAAGATATTTTCTGTTTTTTTTTGTGCTTGCTTTTTGCTTTGTTCCCTGCACTTCTGTGGAGGTCAGCCAGGTCCCCTCCGGGGGCTTGTGCTCCTCTCAGTTTATCTGAGCCACTGTTATTTGTTCATTTGCCTTCTCCAGTTTTTTCAGTGGCTGCGGCTTAGTTTTGTTACACCAGAGAACTAATTTAGGTAATAGGTCGTGTGATCTCAGGTGTTTTTGCAATTAGTAGAGTTGGTATTTTTTAGGGTTTTTTGGATTGCAGTAAGTGTCCTTCCTATCCTTTTCTGTCAAGGAAGATTGGGCCCCAACGTTTGCTCATACTATTTTCTGTCTGTGTCTGTATTTCCTCTTGTCTAACCGCCATTACATGTTTGGGGGTTTCTTATGTTCTTTGGGGATCTGCTCCGGGGCAGATAGCTTTCCTCTTTCTATCTTTAGGTGTAGTTAACCTCTCAGGCTGTGACGAGGCGTCTAGGACCAACGTAGGTACGCTCCACGGCTGCCTTTAGTTGTGGTGGTTAGTCAGGGTACTGCAATCCAGTAGATTCCAACCTCTCTGGTGTATTGCCGTTTTTGCCTACTCTCCTCAGCTACCAAATCATAACATTATCACCGGCCAAACTGAAAATTATATGGTACTCAACAGAAGGGAAAAATAGTAAAAGGAAAAAGAAAAAGGAAAGTTGTCAGAAATTTTTTTTTTTTCTCTGTTTGTTGCATTTTTTCCCTCTTTTTCTCTGGGTGCTGAGGAGGATTTTTTTTTTCTCTCAATGGAGTTTTCACAGTTGTCTGGCCGTGTGGATCAGCTTGCCACTGAAGTTCGGAGTATTGCTACCTATCTTGCAGGGTTGCCGGTTGTTGAACCTAGGATCCCCATGCCAGATTTATTTTTGGGGGATCGAGCTAAATTTCTGAATTTCAAAAAAAAACTATAAGTTTTTTTTGCCTTAAAACCTAAGTCCTCAGGGAATGCAGCACAGCAGGTTCAAATTGTCATCTCTCTCCTGCGCGGCGATCCTCAGGATTGGGCTTTTTCCCTGACACCTGGGGACCCTGTTTTGAGTAATGTTGATGCATTTTTTCTGGCTCTGGGGTTATTGTACGATGAACCTAATGTCACTGATCAAGCTGAAAAAACCTTGTTGGCATTAAATCAGGGGCTTGAGGACGCTGAGTTATACTGTCAGAAATTCCGAAAGTGGGCAGTCCTGACCAAATGGAATGATGATGCTTTGGCAGCCCTTTTTCGGAAGGGTCTGTCAGAGAAAGTAAAAGATGTTATGGTGGGTTTCCCTGCTCCCTCTGGTCTCAATGATTCTATGTCATTAGCGATTCAAATTGACAGACGTTTGCGTGAGCGTAGAGGTATGCGTGGAATAGTGTTGCCTTGTGAACCAGCTTCCGAACCCATGCAGTGTGATAGAGTGACTTCTGGGGCACAGCGTCATGAGTAGTGTTGAGCGATACGATACTGCAAATATCGGGTATCGGCCGATATTAGCTGTATCGGGCTTTCGATTCCGAGTACCGATATTTTCGTCATATCGGATACCGGAATCGGATTTGTCACTGTCACTGTGAGTGTCCGTCGGTCGGGTCTGTCAGGAGTCAGCGGCACTTACCTGGCAGAAGATCTCCGGCGGTCACGTCCTGGACTGCTTGATGGCCGCCATTATCTTCTCCCTGGCGGTCACATGCAGTTTTTCGCGATAACTGCAGTGACTGCTGGGTAATCCCGGCCGTAAAGCAGTCAGTCCGATGACGTCACCGCCGGGGAAGCAGGTAATCAGCTGTGCTGCGCCGGGATGACAGCCTCTGCCTGCCTGCCTGCCTCTGATGTCATTCTGATGTAGCAGAGCTGGATCGTCGTGGGACACTCGTTACTATGGACTGCGTCGGACAGGTGGTATACTGCTGTTTTTTTTTTTCATTTTTTTACAGGAGATCGATGGCGTCGCAGGATGAGACTGTAATAAAAGTAATGAAAACTGTGTTGTTTTTTTTATTAAATTAAAAAACTTTTTTATGAACATTCACCCGTCCGGGTACATCAACAATTTAACTATTTACATACAGGGACCCTGTCCGGGTTATTTATAATTCTTTGGCAGGGGTGTTCCAGGTACCACCTGGTACTCTTCTGATGCTTGCCAAACATCCGAGACACCAAGGACCACCAGGACCTGATGACGTCGTGTGGCCTGTACAGTCAAGTCGTGACGCGCTATCTGTGTCTGTGTGGCCACCTCTTTCATCTCCCTCCGGGTCTGGAGCCCTATGTCCCGGACTGAACGAACCCCAGGGGGCCTAACAGGCACCGGGCACGGGCCAGATATCATTATCATGTCCATAGCTGGGGCTGCTGAGGAGACCACTGAGGGAGGCTGGGGAGATTTACGGCGTGGGGTGGGCACTTGTGCAGAGGCCTGGATGTGGGAGGCTGAAGGCTCCGAGGGTCTCACAGGTTCCTGACACTCTGGGGACCAGGGGTCGCACCTGGTGACATTTAGGGCATACCATCCATTGTAACCCCAGTGTCGGGTGTAAGTTACCAAGTCTCCTGGCAACAGGTCCCTCCCCGGGTGTCCTTCTGGGAGGTGAGTCTCCACGTCCCGCCGGGTCACAAACACTTCTAAATAAAGTCCAGGCTCCTGGATGAAGCCCCAACCAGCTTTCAATTTAAAGCTCCGTACTGCACCCTTACGCCGCGGCTCCTCAGGGTTCCTTTATCTTTTCTCATCCGGTCCTTATCTGCCCGGTCCTTCTCGATGTGACGTTGGCGAAGCTTCTGGGATTCGCGCTGCTCCCTTTGTCGCTCGGCTTCTCTCTCCCAACGTCTCCACTCTTCCTCCTGACGCCGGTTGTAATTCTCCTCCACCAGCATCTCCATGTCTCCACCATCAAACTGCAGCTTACGATGTCCGGTTTGCGGCAGCTCTCCTGGCGCCCGACAGTCCTGGCGGCGCTCACCTGCGGAGGAAGCAGCCGGCTCTGGAACAGATGACAGTCGGGGCTCCGGTACAGACAGGTAGACCTCTGGTGCCTGCGCGGCCTCCTCCATGAGGACGGGTGTCGCTTCTTCTGTCTCAGCGACGGGGGCAGACAGCGGGATCTGGGGTGCTGCCAGTGCAGCGTTTTTTGCAGGAACAGGTGCCTCCACTGCGACAACGTCAACCGGATCACATTGCAAGGGCTGGGATGCCCGCACGGACTCCTCTACTAGAACGGGTGCCTCACCATCCGGTACAGACACTTCAGGTAAGAGGGATTGGCGCCGCTCCAAGTTTAGTTTTAGGGCACGCCAGCTGGCTTCCATCCTGGCGACCTCCTCCCGGTGCCGGGCCAGGCCTCTTAGGGTATCCTCCGCTTCTTGCAGCGTAGGAGGGTTTACAGGCCGGGTGCCCAACGGTGGTTCCGTGGCGATCGGGTCGCTTCCGTGGGGGGAGAGCTCTGACTGCTCCATCCCTTCACACTTCTGCTCATGTCCATTAGCCATCTCTGCCAAGTCACATGTGTCATTAGCATCTGGAAAGGGCCCCTCTTTTGTAGTGAGGCGGGACCTTCGTGTTAGTTTCCGCACACTGAGGAGGATGAGGAGGCGGAACTCAAGAGCTGTGGGGCACGATCTTACATTGCAGTACCATTTAGAGTGGTCGGCCATCGTTTTCGCGCCACTGAGTGAGTGTACACCCACGAAGAGCACGCCCTTCTTCTTCACCAGTGCCTCGTCGTGACGCAGATATGGCTGAAAAATGGCAAATACATTCTCTGATGATTTTAGCAATTCTCAAGCACAAAACCAGTTCAATTCAGGCACACAGGACTCGCTTATAGCGAGCTACAGAATCCTGTTCGTGACGCCCAAGTTGAGTCGCACAGAGCCAGAGGTTTTGGGGGTACTCGGCACCGAGCCCGTCGACTTCTATGGGGTATGTCACGGCTTTACCCGGCAATTGAATCAGAGTCTATTTTACTATGTAGAAGTGTATAAACTATAAATATATGTATATATATATGTCACAATGACATGTATATATATATATATATATGTATTCTATGTGTGTATATTTTGTGTTTACAACGAAAGAAAGTGTTTTTTTAGTTGCGATATTTTGTTCCCATAGACTTACATGGGACTTCCGGTATCGGAATCGGATATCGCGATATTTAGTGATATCGGCGATACCATTCCGATCCGATATTTTTAGATATCGAGCAGTATCGCTCAACACTAGTCATGAGTTTCGAAAACGCAATGGGTTATGTTTCTACTGTGGTGACGCCTCTCATGCTATTTCAGTCTGCCCTAAGCGAGGAAGACGTTTTGCACGCTCAGTTGTCTTGGGTAGTGTTCAGACTAAATTTCTGTTGACTGTTACCCTGATTTGCTCCCTGTCCACATTTTCTGCTCAGGCTTTTGTTGATTCGGGAGCAGCTATTAACCTGATGGATTTTGATTTTGCTAAACGTTGTGGGTTTCCCTTGATACCCCTACGGAAGTTTATTCCCCTACTGGGGATTTATTCTACCCCTTTGGCTGAGAATAAAGCCCAGTTCTCTACTCAGGTGATAATGAGGGTTGAACCTGATCATCAGGAGAGTTGCAAATTTTTGGTGCTGTATAATCTGCATGACATTATGTACTAGGTTTCCCTTGGTTACAGTCTCATAATCCTGTTTTGGATTGGAAATCTGTGTTTGTAACCAGTTGGGGCTGCCAATGTGTTAATGCCAACACTCCTGTTTTTTCTGCCTCTCCCCAGGCTCAGGATGTTCCTGACTTTTTGACTGATTTTTCTGATGTGTTTAGCGAAAGTAAATCTGCATCCTTGCCCCCCCATAGGAGCTATGACTGCGCTATTGAATTTGTGACTGGTAGTAAATTCCCTAAAGGTCGCCTTTTTAACTTGTTTGTACCTGAACATGACGCTATGCGGTCTTATATCAAGGAGTCATTGGAGAAGGGTCATATCAGACCATCCTCTTCACCCTTGGGTGCCGGTTTTTTCTTTGTGGCCAAAAAGGATGGTTCATTAAGGCCGTGTATTGATTATCGTCTCTTGAACAATATCACTGTGAAATATCAATATCCGTTACCCTTGATTTCTGACCTGTTTTCCAGGGTGAAAAGTGCTACTTGGTTTACCAAGCTTGACCTCAGGGGGGCGTATAACCTTATTCGCATTAAGCACAGGGATGAATGGAAGACGCGTTTAATACCCCAGAGGGGCATTTTTGAGTACCTAGTGATGCCCTTTGGGCTCACTAATGCTCCTTCAGTCTTCCAGTCCTTCATGAATGACATTTTCAGGGATTTTGTGGATAAATTTCTGATTGTTTATTTGGATGATATCTTGAGTTTTTCCAATGACTGGGACTCTCATGTGAAACATGTTCGGACTGTGTTCCAGATTTTGAGAGAGAATGCTCTGTATGTGAAGGGATCAAAGTGTCTTTTTGGCGTACAGAGGATCTCATTTCTGGGATTCATTTTGTCCCCATCTGTTATTGAAATGGACCCGGTCAAGGTTCAGGCCATCTGTGACTGGGTCCAACCTACTTCATTAAAGGCTCTTCAGAGATTCTTGGGTTTTGCCAATTTTTATCGTAAATTTATTGGTAATTTCTCGGTTATTGTTAAACCATTGACTGATTTGACCAAAAAGGGTTCTGATGTGGTGAATTGGCCTCCTGAGGCAGTCTCTGCGTTTCGGGAACTTAAGCAGAGATTCACTTCTGCTCCTGTTCTATGGCAGCCTGATGTTTCTCTGCCATTTCAGGTGGAGGTTGATGCCTCTGAAATTGGGGCAGGTTCCGTTTTGTCCCAAAGAGATCCAGAGACCTCTAAGAGTAACCCTTGTGCTTTTTCTCTCGAAAATTTTCTCCAACTGAACGTAACTATGACGTGGGTAATCGGGAGTTATTGGCCATGAAGTGGGCTTTTGAAGAGTGGAGACATTGGCTGGAGGGAGCCAAACATCAGGTGGTGGTCCTCACGGACCATAAGAATCTGGTTTATCTGGAATCAGCCAAGCGACTTAATCCTAGACAGGCCAGGTGGGCCTTGTTTTTCACACGTTTTAATTTTGTGGTTTCCTTTCTTCCTGGCACTAAGAATGTTAAGGCGGATGCCCTCTCGAGGAGTTTCCTTGCGGACTCTCCTGAGTTATCTGATCCTGCTGTTATTTTGAAAGAGGGTGTAGTTCTTTCCGCCATCTCGCCCAATTTGAGACTGGCTCTGGAAGGGTGTCAGGAGGATAAACCCGAGCGCTGCCCTATTGGGAAATTGTTTGTCCCAGACCGGTGGAAAAAGAGTGTGATGTCTGAGATTCATTGTTCCGCGTTGGCCGGTCATCCCGGAATTTTTGGTACCAGAGACTTGGTTAGTCGGTCCTTTTGGTGGCCTACTTTGTCTCGTGACGTCAGGGAATTTGTGCAGTCCTGCGGGACTTGCTCTCGCTCCAAGACTTGCTCTCGCTCTAGTGGTTTGTTGATGCCATTGCCTGTGCCCAAGAGACCATGGACCCATATCTCTATGGATTTCATTTCCAACCTCCCTGTTTCTCAGAGAATGACCATTATCTGGGTGATTTGTGATAGGTTTTCCAAAATGATACATCTTGTGCCATTACCTAAGTTGCCTTCCTCCTCCGAATTGGTGCCTTTGTTCCTTCAGCACGTGGTTCGGTTACACGGCATTCCTGAGAACATTGTGTCTGACAGAGGAGTCCAGTTTGTTTCCAGATTTTGGAGGACTTTTTGTTCTAAACTTGGTGTTCAATTGTCTTTCTCCTCGGCTTTTCATCCTCAGACCAATGGACAAACTGAGAGAACAAACCAGACATTGGAGACTTATCTAAGATGCTTTGTGTCTGCTGATCAGGATGACTGGGTCTCTTTTTTGCCTTTGGCTGAGTTTGCTCTTAATAATAGGGCTAGCTCTGCCACTTTGATGTCTCCGTTTTTCTGTAATTCTGGGTTTCACCCTCGATTTTCTTCAGGACAGACGGAGGCTTCTGTCTGTCCAGGTGTTGCCTCTGTTGTGGAGCGTATGCAACAGATTTGGGACCAGGTAGTGGAGAGGTTGTCCCTCTCTCAGGAGAGGGCCCAGCGGTTTGCCAACCAGCATAGGACTGATGGTCCTCGGTTTGAAGTGGGGGACTTGGTCTGGTTGTCCTCAAGAAATATCCCTATGAGAGTTGCATCTCCTAAGTTTAAGCCTAGGTTCATTGGACCTTATAAGATCATGGAGATTCTTAATCCTGTTTCCTTTCGTTTACTTCTTCCAGGGACATTTAAGATCCATAACGTGTTCCACAAGTCCTTATTGAAGAGGTTTGTCGAGCCAGTGGTTCCTATGGCTGCGCCTCCTGACCCTGTTTTGGTTGAGGGCAATCTGGAGTATGTGGTTGAGAAAATATTGGATTCTCGTTTTTCTAGACGAAACTCCAGTATTTGGTTAAGTGGAGAGGTTATGGTCAGGAGGACAATTCTTGGGTGTTTGCTTCGGACATCCATGCTAGGAGACTGATCCGTGCGTATCACAGAGCTCATCCTGACCGACCTGGTTGCCCAAATGAGGGTTCGGTGACCCCTCCTCAAGGGGGGGTACTGTTGTGAATGTGTTAGAAATGAATTCTGAGCAGAAGCTCCCTCTGGTGGTTACAAACAGTACTGAACCATTCAATGATGATTGGCAATCAGGAGTTACAGACTGGTCTTATATAAGGGAGGTTCCCTCCCATCATGGTTGCCGGTGATCTATTGTTCTTGTCTCAACTGTGGTTCCTGGTTCACTTGGAAGCTTACTGAGTCTTTCCTCTTCTCCTGCTTTCAGATAAGATATTTTCTGTTTTTTTTTTGTGCTTGCCTTTTGCTTTGTTCCCTGCACTTCTGTGGAGGTCAGCCAGGTCCCCTCCGGGGGCTTGTGCTCCTCTCAGTTTATCTGAGCCACTGTTATTTGTTCATTTGCCTTCTCCAGTTTTTTCAGTGGCTGCGGCTTAGTTTTGTTACACCAGAGAACTAATTTAGGTGGTAGAGGTCGTGTGATCTCAGGTGTTTTTGCAATTAGTAGAGTTGGTATTTTTTAGGGTTTTTTGGATTGCAGTAAGTGTCCTTCCTATCCTTTTCTGTCAAGGAAGATTGGGCCCCAACGTTTGCTCATACTATTTTCTGTCTGTGTCTGTATTTCCTCTTGTCTAACCGCCATTACATATTTGGGGGCTTCCTATGTTCTTTGGGGATCTGCTCCGGGGCAGATAGCTTTCCTCTTTCTATCTTTAGGTGTAGTTAACCTCTCAGGCTGTGACGAGGCGTCTAGGACCAACGTAGGTACGCTCCACGGCTGCCTTTAGTTGTGGTGGTTAGTCAGGGTACTGCAATCCAGTAGATTCCAACCTCTCTGGTGTATTGCCGTTTTTGCTTACTCTCCTCAGCTACCAAATCATAACACCTGGGACATCCACCATAGCATTATCACCACTCCACCAAACTTTAAAGTCAGGCAGGTAATGTTCTCTTGGCATTTACCAAACCCAAACTTGTCCATCAAACACCAGATAGAGAAATGTGAGCCATCACTGCACATAACACATTTCCACTGCTTCAGAATCCAGTGTTGGTGACTTTACACCACTCCATCCCATAGTTGTCATTGTGCTTGATAATGTAAGCCATGTAGAGCCCAGGGCACAGGGCACAGTTTCTGAGTTTATGCTTATACCAGAGGGGTTTGGACTTATGGAGTCAGAAGAGCATTGGTGACTTTTCTGTCCTCTGCTCCTCGACACTTGATGATCCCACCCTGTAATGTTACGTGGTCTCCACTTCGTGGCTGAGTTGCTGTGGTTCCTTCCACTTCTCAATAATATCACTCATAGCTAAGGAGGGAAGAAATGTCATGAATGAACTTGTTACACTGGTGGCTCCTATTACAGGACCACGCTGGTATCAGTGAGCTCTGCACCACCAGCCATTCTGTCACATGTTAATAAAGGCAGACGGCATGGCGTGCGGCCGGAGGTTATACAATGAGGGCAATGGGACTGAATGAAAAACCTGAATTCAGGGATTATGAGCTGTGCGCCTAAACTTTTCTCCATACAGTGTATTATAAGCATGTCATGGAATGTGTAGAACTAAGCTGCTTTAATGCTTTAAAACCAGAAATAATTTTAACAGTGCCTTACTTAGCGGCGTATTGACCCCGGTCGCCACTGCGACTAAGCCCGGTGGCAAATGGGGCCTGCCGACGCCAGCAGAAACTTCAACTGGGTGTGCATCCTCGGACTTCAACTGTACAGGATTTATTCAGGATGGGGGGCCTCATCCAAATCTTGCACCGGGACCCATCAAACTCTTGTTACGCCACTTGTCTTACTGCATATGCATGTAGACAACTCCATTAATGGTGATTCGAAAAAAGGCCAGCCTTATTATTATTATTATTATTATAGATTTTTATAGCGCCATTTATTCCATGGCGCTTTACATGTGAAGAGGGGCAAATATAGACAAGTACAGTAAACATGAGCAATACAAGGCACACACAAGTACAGAAGGAGAGAGGACCCTGCCCTCAAGGGCTCACAATCTACAGGGATGGGTGAGGATACACTAGGAGAGGGTAGAGTTGGTTGTGCAGTGGTTCAGTAGACTGAGGATCACTGCTGGTTGTAGGCTTGTCGGAAGAGGTGGGTCTTCAGGTTCTTTTTGAAGGTTTCCATGGTAGGCGCGAGTCTGATGTGTTGGGGTAGAGAGTTACAGAGTATGGGAGAGGCACGGGAGAAGCTTTGTATGCGGTTGTGGGAAGAAGAGATAAGAGGGGAGTAGAGGAGGAGATCTTGAGAGGATCGAAGGTTGCGTGTGGGTATGTACCGGGAGACCATGTCACAGATGTATGGAGGAGACAGATTGTGGATGGCTTTGTAGGTCATGGTTAGGGTTTTGAACTGGAGCCTCTGAACGATAGGAAGCCAATGAAGGGTTTGGCAGAGAGGAGAGGCTGGGGAATAGCGGGGAGACAAGTGTATTAGTCGTGCAGCAGAGTGCAGGATGGATTGGAGTGGTGCCAAAGTGCTAGAGGGAAGGCCAGAGAGTAGGAGGTTGCCGTAGTCGAGGCGGGAGATGATGAGGGCATGCACTAGTGTTTTTGTACTTTCATGGTCAAGGAATGCACGGATCCGGGAAATATGTTGGAGGGTTCCTCGTGCGCTACCTTCTGTTTTCTTCCCAATCGTTATTGTATTTTTATACATAAAACAGCATTAGTGTATAATGAAAACACGTGTATAAACCAGTCCATGACATTGCGAATATAATGAATCCATCTGCTCAATTCTCTCTATAAAATTGCCTGGGTCCTAAAACTCATCCACACTCAACCAGAAGGACATCACGTATTCATTAAGACACAGGGACATTTCTGCATGAACGGAGAGCCTCAAAAGATTTGTCGGATTCAGCTAAAAATAGGTTTTGCTTGAGTATTTTCTTTGCAATCCCTTTTTTTTTTGCACTGACATTGCTAAATAATTTATAAGTCATGCCTGATTTATCTGCAAATATGAGAAGAGTAAGCATGCTGCATTATGTATTGTATTATCACGGGCCTAATAGTAGAACAGCTATGTGCAAAGATGCCATTATATATATAATTATACATGCAGATAAATAGGTCATTTATAGTGTGCAAGTATTATATTACAAGTTTGCTTATGCTGTTATTAGAAATAAGCAATATAAAAATAAAATAACCCAGCGAATACATAAAATGTTGTCATGTGGAAATGTGACATCTTCCTACACTTCTATTGGAATGTATTTCCCTTTGCCTGCCTGTAGGATCTCTAGAAATGTTCAGAAACCAAATCAGTCACCAACTAATCTATCTAATGGAAAACAGTGAATATACATGTACAAGATATGGAGGAGGGGGATGCAGCTGCACACCTTCAAAGTCCACAAACTAAAGTTGGTCAAAGCAGACAATATAAGCCAGTAGTATAATGTTTATGGGGACCGCCCGACTCTCCCCGATAGATAATAGTTTGGTCAGTTTGAATTTTAATGCCATATCTTTTTATATGCAGCTGCCAGAAGAGTCTGGCAGCGGCTTTTTTCACTATTCCCTTTGAAAACACATGAACATCCAGCTGAACCAAGCACTCTTGTGTATAGAGGAGTAGGAAGAGATGGCTGTTGGATGAACGATCGTTATCCAGTGAAGGAAGCAAAAAAAAAAAAACATTAGAGACTTCAAAAACAATACCTAAAGCTACAGTCATGACTGAAAGTCTTGACACCCATGAATTTGTTCCAGAAAATTAAGTATTTCTTCCAGAAAATTATATTGCAGTTACACACTTTTTGTTATACGCATGTTTATTTCCTTTGTGTGTATTGGAGCAACACAAAAACAGAGAAAACAAGGCAAATTGGACATAATTTCACACAAAATCTTCAAAATAGGCCGGACAAAATTGTTGGTGTCCTAAACTTAATATTTAGTTGCACACCCTTTGGATTAAATAACTGCAATCAATCGCTCCCTATAACTATTAGCAAGCTTCTTACATCTCTTAACAGGAATTTTGGACCACTCTTCTTTTACAGACTACTTCAGGTCTTTCATATGTGAAGGCGCCTTCTCTCAACAGCAATTTTAAGATCTCTCCACAGGTGATCAATGGGATTTAGATCCGGACTCATTGCTGGCCAAAACTCTCCAACACTTTCTTTCCATCTATTTCTGGGTACTTTTTGAAGTATATTTGGGGTCATTGTCCTTCTGGAAGACCATTGACCTAGGATGCAAACCCATCTTTCTGACACTGGGCACTACATTGCTACCCAAAATCCTTTGGTATTCTTCATAGTTCATGATCCCTTGCAAAACAACCCAAAAACATCTTTGAACCTCCACCATATTTGACAGTAGGACTGTGTTCTTTTCTTTGTATGCCTCATTCCATTTTCGGTAATGAGTAGAATGATGTGCTTTACCACAAAGCTCCATCTTGATCTCATCTGTCCACAAGACGCTTTCCCAGAAGGATTTTGGCTTACATACATTTTGGCAAACTGCAGTCTAGTTTTTTTTAGGTCTCTGTGTCAGCAGTGGGGTCCTCCTGAGTCTCCTACCATAGTGTTTCATTTAATTAAAGTTGACTGATAGTTTGAGCCACCATCTATGCACATTGAGACCGCAAGACAGCTTGCATGTCTTTGGATCTTAATTGGGGCTGCTTATCCACCATCCAGACTCCTCTGGCAGTGGCTTATCTTCCCTGAAAATAGAAGGATTCAGCATTGAAATTCCCATTGGCCCAATATTTGGTTTCTCCGGCATCATCTGTTAGAGGAGCGATGAGAGGCCCTTATACATAGCAGAGTCCCTATACATAGCAGATTGTCAACTATTTATGGTGAAATAAGTGGGTTTGTGCCTTTACAAATGACAACCAAAATGATTACCGTAAGAACTGGGAATATGTGACCTAGACTACAATGTAGGCGGCGACTCAGTATCAATATAGGACAAGTCATATGATGCGCGTTCTTGCTGTGTTTTTTTACATGCGTTTTGGTACAGATTTTTACCCACTCATTACTATGAGTGAAATCTTCAGCAAAATGCTGATAGAATTGACATGATGCAGATTTAAATCTGCACCAAATCTGCAAGTCACAAATAAGCAATGTGTGCATGAGACCTCATGACTCTCATTCACTTTGCTGGCATCAGGAAACCCTTCAGGTTTTGTGACAAATCTCCACAGAAAAAAACCTGAGAAATCTGCAAAGTGTGCACAGGCCCTACCAGGAGATTCCACCAGCAGCAGGACCGCTGCGGCCTGTGATTGGCTGCAGCAGTGTTGAGAAGCGAAGCATCCAATGACACAATAGTTAATTCACCTGACCACTACAGACAATCACAAACCATTACGGTCTTTCTTCTGGTGTAGAACAGTGAAGTCCCCTTTTCTTATGTTATAGCGCAGACCACGGAGCAGCCCGATTCCAGGTGGCTGCCGGTTGATAAGTATGAGTAGCAATTAGTTTATTTTTTACAGATCCAGGCCACAGGGAACGTTTTTGTTTGTCCAGACAAATCCTTTAAAGCAAATTTCAAATCAATGCAATAATTTTAACAATGAAAATAAAAAGTAAATTTTATATATGTTGCAATTGTTCAATAATATGTGTACGGTGCATGAGGGTAATAAGTCCTGAAAGCTATCTACGGTAATCTCAAATACTATGACATTTCTTCCTTGAATTTGTTTCGGGGTGGTCAATCTCAAGTTTTGCTATCAGGTGTTATGATTTCCCTGTCCCTGTTTGCAGTTCATTGCTCAGCGTGGGCACGGTGCAGGATTTTATACTGTATACGGATCTAACAACTGGAGACTGTGAAGACTATCAATAACAAATGCGAACTGATGACACCTGCAGAGGAACAGAAAAGATTTACGAAATGAGACCAGAATTGCCACCAGACACTTAGTGTATCAGCACTCAAGAAACATATTGAAATAATATTTCTAATACCAGAATTTAATTTATTCCCCACAGTCAATGTAATCTGGAGAGAATAGGAGTCTAATCAGGATTGCCAGTCAATGAAAGAAAATCTGTAAGCACTCATGAAATAATCATTGTAAAGAAACATCTCGCCAGCAAATAACTCGTCGAGACATCGCAGAGGAAATGAGAGCGGATCAGGAAAATAAGCCTTTTTATTCCGTCTTTGTTTCGCCTAAACAAAGTCTGAGTCCTTTAGCTTCTGAATCATGTTGTAAGTGGCTGAACACCATGACAGCCACGCTGACTGTAAATGAAGACAAACAGGTGAGTGTATTGTACGCTGCGGGCCTTATATACAAAGAAATTCATCTTATTACAGCTCCGCAGGATGCGATCAAAGGGCATTGTGTATAAATGATTTACAAAAGTCATTGCATTATGCTGAATGCTTGAACATTTTTATTATGTTACTGTCACGGATTTACCGCGACAGAGAGGAGGCAGAAGACCGCAGCGTCTGATTTCATGTTCTCCTGCATTAATTAGATGCACGTATCCTTCATATTAAACGGTGTAGGTTTCAGTTAGTGGTGCAGGGGTTAACCTGTTCAGGATTTCTTTAAAATCTTACAGTTAGGCAGTCATGATATACTTTCTTTAGGACGGCACTGCTAATTGTGTAAGAAGTAAAAATGGCCATAAGAAAGAATAGTGTAGAATGATTTAGCATTTTATTTATGATCATTTGGCTCAATATTCCCTGAAATCACAATATGTTATGTGTGATTTTTCTTTAAGCCTGAAGCACATGGCCATATTGCGGCTCACTGTTATGTAGATCTGTGAAATGATGCCCATAGTGTGATATTTATTGGGGGCAATGCCATGTCATAGGGAGGTTGATTATGACAACATATTGTGATATGGACTCTCAGGGACTTTTGAGGTATATCCACGGACCCCTAGATTGCGTTTTTTTAGATGTTTATGTGCACAGAAAAAAAGTGAACTAAATACAATGTAACTAGCATGACTCTGTTGTCAGATTATCCAGAGCCAGTGGCTCCTTCCCAGTCACTAACACTATGGACACACTATCCCTGCTCCCTGGATTTCTTCTGATGGTGGGGGCCACGTACATTGCTAAACTCCTAAATCAGCTCTGTCCACCTCCTTCACCCAGGGAAGTGGGGAGTAATAGTGTATGAAAATACACAAACCGGACAAACAAGGAAAGACAAACAGAGGTAAAGGAAAAATACCAATCATACAAATATGCACTCATAGGCAACAGAAGGGAACACTGGGGTGAAAAGGAAAGTAAACCAAATAGGAGAGGAAGAGAATTTGCAAACAGCTAAAAGGTCCAAGCAAGTCACAGAACAATACTCCAAACGCCTCTACCAGTAACTGACTCCTCCACTTCACACCAGGCAGTACAAGGCTAACACTTGCAATCCAGATTGCCAGTGGCAGTATGTATTGGAGAGGGGAGTGGCCAATACTGAACAGCTGAGATCATCCAAGCAGGGGAGCTTCAGAAACTCTAATATGAACAAATTACCTTAAACGATCTGCAGTGCTTTCCTAAAGAAAGTGTATCATGTCTACCAATGTGACACACGGAGCACAGATAGTCCAGTACACTGGGCATGGGTGGAATTCTTCTTGTTGCCACATGGTGACGTGCTCGGTCCCTGGCGCTCCGATGCAGTGAGACATTTAAGGGTTAATGCTGGATTTGTAATGTTCCCTAGGCATTCCCCGTGGTGTTAATGTAGCAGAGGGAAAAATGTTATGATTTGGTAGCTGAGGAGTGCAGGTAAAAAAGGCAATACACCAGAGCAGTTGGAATCTATGAGATTGCAGTACCCTGACTAACCACCACAACTAGAGGCAGCCGTGGAGCGTTCCTACGTTGGTCCTAGACGCCTCGTCACAGCCTGAGAAACTAACTATACCTAAAGATAGAAAGAGGAAAGCTATCTGCCCCGGAGCAGATCCCCAAAGAACATAGAAAGCCCCCAAACATGTAATGGCGGTTAGACAAGAAGAAATACTGACACAAACAGAAAATAGTATGAGCAAACGTTGGGGCCCAAACTATCTAAATAGAAAAGGATAGGAAGGGCACTTACTGCAATCCCAAAAAAACCCTGAAAAGCACCAACTCTACTAATTTCAAAAACACCTGAGATCACACGACCTCTACCACCTAAATTAGTTCTCTGGTGTAACAAAATCAAAACAGCAGCCACTGAAAAAACTGGAAAAAGCAAATGTACAAAACATAGGTGGCTGAACTAAACTGAGAGGGCAAAAGCCCCTGGAGGGGACCCTGAAGGCCCCCACAGAAGTGCAGGACAAAATGAAAAAATCAAGCACAAAAACAAAAAGAAGAAAATGTCTTATCTGATAGCAGGAGATGCAGAAACGACACAGCAGGCTACAAAGGAAACAGGAATCAAGGATTGAGACCAGAACAATTGATCACCGGCAACCCTGATGGGAAGGCGACTCCCTTATATAAGACCAGTCAGTAACACCTGATTCCCAATCCTCACAATCTTCACTGGACAGTCCAGTACCGCTTGTAACCACCAGAGGGAGCCTCTGCTCAGAACTCATCTCAAGTCCATTCACAACAGTACCCCCCCCTTGAGGAGGGGTCACCGAACCCTCACTTGAGCAACCAGGTCGGTCAGGATGAGTTCTATGATATGCACGGATGAGTCTCCTAGCATGGATGTCTGAAGCAAACACCCAAGAATTGTCTTCCTGACCATAACCTCTCCACTTAACCAAATACTGGAGTTTCCGTCTAGAAAAACGAGAATTCAATATTTTCTCAACCACAAACTCCATATTGCCCTCAACCAGAACAGGGTCAGGAGGCAAAGCAGTAGGAACCACTGGCTCAACAAACCTCTTTAACAAGGACTTGTGGAACACGTTATGGATCTTAAATGTCCCTGGAAGAAGCAAACGAAAGGAAACAGGATTAAGAATCTCCATGATCTTATAAGGTCCAATGAACCTAGGCTTAAATTTAAGAGATGCCACTCTCATAGGAATATTTTTTGAGGACAACCAGACCAAGTCCCCCACTTTAAACCGAGGACCATCAGTCCTATGCCGGTTGGCAAACCGCTGGGCCCTCTCCTGAGAGAGGGACAACCTCTCCACTACCTGGTCCCAAATCTGTTGCATACGCTCCACAACAGAGTCAACACCTGGACAGGCAGAAGCCTCCGTCTGTCCTGAAGAAAATCGAGGGTGAAACCCAGAATTACAGAAAAATGGAGACATCAAAGTGGCAGAGCTAGCCCTATTATTAAGAGCAAACTCAGCCAAAGGCAAAAAAGAGACCCAGTCATCCTGATCAGCAGACACAAAGCATCTTAGATAAGTCTCCAATGTCTGGTTTGTTCTCTCAGTTGACCATTGGTCTGAGGATGAAACGCCGAGGAGAAAGACAACTGAACACCAAGCTTAGAACAAAAGGTCCTCCAAAATCTGGAAACAAACTGGACTCCTCTGTCAGACACAATGTTCTCAGGAATGCCGTGTAAACGAACCACGTGCTGAAGGAACAAAGGCACCAATTCAGAGGAGGAAGGCAACTTAGGTAATGGCACAAGATGTATCATCTTGGAAAACCTATCACAAATCACCAGATGACGGTCATTCTCTGAGAAACAGGGAGGTCGGAAATGAAATCCATAGAGATATGGGTCCATGGTCTCTTGGGCACAGGCAATGGCATCAACAAACCACTAGAGCGAGAGTAAGGCTTGGAGCGAGAGCAAGTCCCGCAGGACTGCACAAATTCCCTGACATCACGAGACAAGGTAGGCCACCAAAAGGACCGACTAACCAAGTCTCTGGTACCAAAAATTCCGGGATGACCGGCCAACGCGGAACAATGAATCTCAGACATCACACTCTTTTTCCACTGGTCCGGGACAAACAATTTCCCAACAGGGCAGCGCTCGGGCCTATCCTCCTGACACCCCTCCAGAGCCAGTCTCAAATTGGGCGAGATGGCGGAAAGAACTACACCTTCTTTCAAAATAACAGAAGGATCAGATACCTCAGGAGAGTCCGCAAGGAAACTCCTCGAGAGGGCATCCGCCTTAACATTCTTAGTGCCAGGAAGAAAGGAATCCACAAAATTAAAACGTGTGAAAAACAAGGCCCACCTGGCCTGTCTAGGATTAAGTCGCTTGGCAGATTCCAGATAAACCAGATTCTTATGGTCCGTAAGGACCACCACCTGATGTTTGGCTCCCTCCAGCCAATGTCTCCACTCTTCAAAAGCCCACTTCATGGCCAATAACTCCCGATTACCAACGTCATAATTACGTTCAGTAGGAGAAAATTTTCGAGAGAAAAAGGCACAAGGGTTACTTTTAGAGGTCTCTGGATCTCTTTGGGACAAAACGGCACCTGCCCCAATTTCAGAGGCATCAACCTCCACCTGAAATGGCAGAGAAACATCAGGCTGCCGTAGAACAGGAGCAGAAGTGAATCTCTGCTTAAGTTCCTGAAATGCAGAGACTGCCTCACGAGGCCAATTCACCACATCAGAACCCTTTTTGGTCAAATCAGTTAATGGTTTAACAATAACCGAGAAATTACCAATAAATTTACGATAAAAATTGGCAAAACCCAAAAATCTTTGAAGAGCCTTTAATGAAGTAGGTTGGACCCAATCACAGATGGCCTGAACCTTGACCGGGTCCATTTCAATAACAGATGGAAACAAAATGAATCCCAAAAATGAGATCCTCTGTACGCCAAAAAGACACTTTGATCCCTTCACATACAGAGCATTCTCTCTCAAAATCTGGAATACAGTTCGAACATGTTTCACATGAGAGTCCCAGTCATTAGAAAAAATCAAGATATCATCCAAATAAACAATCAGAAATGTATCCACAAAATCCCTGAAAATGTCATTCATGAAGGACTGGAAGACAGAAGGAGCATTAGTGAGCCCATAGGGCATCACAAGGTACTCAAAATGCCCCTCAGGGGTGTTAAATGCCGTCTTCCATTCATCCCCGTGCTTAATGCGAATAAGGTTATATGCCCCCCTGAGGTCAAGCTTGGTAAACCAAGTAGCGTTTTTCACCCTGGAAAACAGGTCAGAAATCAAGGGTAACGGATATTGATATTTCACAGTAATATTGTTCAAAAGACGATAATCAATACACGGCCTTAATGAACCATCCTTTTTGGCCACAAAGAAAAAACCGGCACCTAAGGGTGAAGAGGATGGTCTGATATGACCCTTCTCCAATGACTCCTTGATATAAGACCACATAGCGTCATGTTCAGGTACAGACAAGTTAAAAAGGCGACCTTTAGGGAATTTACTACCAGGCACTAATTCAATAGCGCAGTCATAGCTCCTATGGGGAGGTAAGGATGCAGATTTACTTTCGCTAAACACATCAGAAAAATCAATCAAAAAGTCAGGAACATCCTGAGCCTGGGGGGAGGCAGAAAAAACAGGAGTGTTGGTATTAACACATTGGCAGCCCCAACTGGTTACAGACACAGATTTCCAATCCAAAACAGGATTATGAGACTGTAACCAAGGGAAACCCAGCACGATAATGTCATGCAGATTATACAGAACCAAAAATTTGCAGTTCTCCTGATGATCAGGTTCAACCCTCATTATCACCTGAGTAGAGAACTGAGGTTTATTCTCAGCCAAAGGGGTAGAATCGATCCCCAGTAGGGGAATAGACTTCTGTAGGGGTATCAAGGGAAACCCGCAACGTTTAGCAAAATCAAAATCCATCAGGTTAATAGCTGCTCCCGAATCAACGAAAGCCTGAGCAGAAAATGAGGACAGAGAGCATATCAGAGTAACAGTTAATAAAAACTTAGTCTGAACACTACCCAAGACAACTGAGCGTGCAAAACGTCTTCCCCGCTTAGGGCAGACTGAAATAGCATGAGAGGCATCACCACAGTAGAAACATAACCCATTGCGCTTTCGAAACTCATGACGCTGTGCCCCAGAAACCACTCTATCACACTGCATGGATTCAGAAGCAGGTTCACAAGGCAACACTATTCCACGCATACTTCTCCGCTCACGCAAACGTCTGTCAATTTGAATCGCTAATGACATAGAATCATTGAGACCAGAGGGGATAGGGAATCCCACCATAACATCCTTTACATTATCTGACAGACCCTTCCGAAAAAGGGCTGCCAAAGCGTCGTCATTCCAATTGGTCAGGACTGCCCACCTGCGGAATCTCTGACAGTATAACTCAGCGTCATCAAGCCCCTGATTTAATGCCAACAAGGCTTTTTCAGCTTGATCAGTGACATTAGGCTCATCGTACAATAACCCCAAGGCCTGAAAAAATGCATCAACATCACTCAAAACAGGATCCCCAGGTTTCAGGGAAAAAGCCCAATCCTGAGGATCGCCGCGCAGGAGAGAGATGACAATTTGAACCTGCTGCGCTGCGTTCCCTGAGGACTTAGATTTTAAGGCAAAAAACAATTTACAATTATTTTTGAAATTCAGAAACTTGGCTCGATCCCCCAAAAACAAATCTGGCATGGGAATCCTAGGTTCCACAACAGGCAACCTAGCAAGATAGGTAGCAATACTCCGAACCTCAGTGGCAAGCTGATCCACACGGCCAGACAACTGTGCAAACTCCATTGAGAGAAAAAATCCTCCCCAGCACCCAGAGATACAGAGGGGAAAAAAAAAAAAATGCAACAAACAGAAAAATATCTCTGACAACTCTGACAACCTTTTTTTTTTTCTTTCACAATATTTTTCCCTTCTGTGAGTACCATATAATTTTCAGTTAGGCCAGTGATACTGTTATGATTTGGTAGCTGAGGAGTGCAGGTAAAAAAGGCAATACACCAGAGCAGTTGGAATCTATGAGATTGCAGTACCCTGACTAACCACCACAACTAGAGGCAGCCGTGGAGCGTTCCTACGTTAGTCCTAGACGCCTCGTCACAGCCTGAGAAACTAACTATACCTAAAGATAGAAAGAGGAAAGCTATCTGCCCCGGAGCAGATCCCCAAAGAACATAGAAAGCCCCCAAACATGTAATGGCGGTTAGACAAGAAGAAATACTGACACAGACAGAAAATAGTATGGGGCCCAAACTATCTAAATAGAAAAGGATAGGAAGGGCACTTACTGCAATCCCAAAAAACCCTGAAAAGCACCAACTCTACTAATTTCAAAAACACCTGAGGTCACACGACCTCTACCACCTAAATTAGTTCTCTGGTGTAACAAAATCAAAACAGCAGCCACTGAAAAAACTGGAAAAAGCAAATGTACAAAACATAAGTGGCTGAACTAAACTGAGAGGGCAAAAGCCCCGGAGGGGACCCTGAAGGCCCCCACAGAAGTGCAGGACAAAATGCAAAAATCAAGCACAAAAACAAAAAGAAGAAAATGTCTTATCTGATAGCAGGAGATGCAGAAACGACACAGCAGGCTACAAAGGAAACAGGAATCAAGGATTGAGACCAGAACAATTGATCACCGGCAACCCTGATGGGAAGGCGACTCCCTTATATAAGACCAGTCAGTAACACCTTATTCCCAATCCTCACAATCTTCACTGGACAGTCCAGTACCGCTTGTAACCACCAGAGGGAGCCTCTGCTCAGAACTCATCTCAAGTCCATTCACAACAGAAATCGGAAAGTCAGGAGATAGTTTAACAGTAAAACAGATGAACTTTTACTTGTACAGCAGCCATAGATGGTATAACGTGTTCAGATGACAAAGTTATGTGAGACAGTGACCGGCGTTATTGTGAATGGCCAGTATGTGTCGCAGAGTTGGAGGTCCTCTGCACTGTAAGCCTGGAATGTTGCTCTGGGACCTGTAGTTCCACGAGCCTTGCTTAGTTTATGTGGGCTGGGCTTGCAGATTAGCCGGAGAGCTGGGCGGGTCTGGCTAACCACCTAACTCCCATCAAGGGGTGTGTCTCCTGTGATATAATGAGAAGCGTTTCACTCCCTGATGAAGCAATGTGTGAAACGCGCATTGAAGTGCGGGGCAGCAGTGGCGCCACATACAGGATAAATCCTGGTTAGTATACTTACCTTGCTTCTATTTTTATGGAGTTGTTTACAGACCAATATATTTACTCTGGCACTTTGCGGTGCTTATAAACATATATACACCGCCCTAAATTAATTAATCATCCTTTCACTTTTATTAGTGTTTTTCCAATACCATTTGGATTAATTGTATGCACAGCATTTTATTATTTAATAATAATTACTGATATTTTTGTTCATCAAATTCTCTTATTTTCTGCTCTTATCTTTGATCATGTTTATATTGCATGTGATGCCCTGCTCCCCTTGTTTTTAACTTCATGTTATATGGTTTTATGATGTCTAGTCCCTTTTTTATTTTAATTTTTGTCATTGTATTTTGATTGGTGTTCCAAATAAAATTATGTTATTTATGACCTAGATTCTCTGCATTATAGTCTTTTGATTGATCTTAGTGCTCAAGTAGTTTTGGTATGTAACAGTCCCTGATCATGCTTCACAGGAATATAACATTAATGATGAGTGGAGGCACTACCCATCGATCGTGAGAATTAACGGGATGCAGCCCTAGATAAGTCCTGCCTTACTGATTTCGGAAAATGACCATACAAGCTTTTTTTTTTATAAAGTTTCACATCATTTTTCACTTCTTAGATTTAAAAAACAAAAATAAAACATATTTCCATTTCATTTTTACTGAACAATGAATGTCATCAAATCAAAGCCCAAAAAGCAAACACAAAATTGAATTTATATATTTTTGGCAATTTCGCCTCACTTGGATTTTTTTTCCACAATTTCCAGCATTATATGATAAAATGAATTTCATTCAAAAGCAAAACTCGTCATGCAGAAAACAATCCCTCGTATGGCTAAGCGGGCGTAAAAAAAAAAAAAAAGTATGGCTCTTTGAAGGAGGTGAGGAAAAAAAGAGAAGAGCAAGAACAAAAAATTGCCTGGTCCTTAAGGGGTTAAAGACTCTTTCCACATAACTTAGGCTCTACAGCCAAACCAGATGAAATATTAAGGTGTATGTCGCTCACTGTACATATGAATAAACGACCCTGTCTTATTGAATTGGGTGCCAGTCCATCTACTGACCCACAATTACTTCAAGTAGAAAAAAGGGAAAAAGGATGGCACGTCCAAAGCAGAATAAAAAACTCTTCAAGCTTTTATAACACATCCATCGCATAAAAAACCATATACAAGTAATGGCATTGTCACTCTGACGTGTGTCTGGCCACCATGTAGTCATAGACTCTATGGCTAAGGACGCATGGTGCGCCAGAAAAGCGTCAGAGTGACAATGCCATTACTTGTATATGGTTTTTATGCGATGGATGTGTTATAAAAGCTTGAAGAGTTTTTTTTCTACTTGAAGCCAAACCTGATGATCTTTTCCTCTGCGAGAAGGCAATTTACAATACGAGAAGAAACGGTTCTAAAGACATCTAATGAAATTTTGGAGGAAAAAAAAAAAGGTAAAGGTCTGTCCATATCACGCTGTCTAATTAACATTTCTGTTCCCAAAAGACAAAAAAGTCAATAAACCAGCAATACAGTCATGGACAAAAGTTTTGAGAATGACACAAATATTAATTTTTACAAAGTCTACTGCTTCACTTTTTCTAATGGCAATTTGCATATACTCCAGAATGTTATAAAGAGTGATCAGCTTAACAGCAATTACTTGCAAAGTCAATATTTGGCTAGAAAATTAACTTTATCCCCCAAAACACATTTCAACATCATTGCAGCCCTGCCTTAAAAGGACCAGCTAACCTCTTTTCAGTGATTGCTCCATTAACACAGGTGTGGGTGTTGATGAGGACATGGCTGGAGATCAATCTGTCATGATTAAGTAAGAATGACACCACTGGACACCTTAAAAGGAGGCTGGTGCTTGGCATCATTGTTTCTCTTCTGTTAACCATGGTTATCTCTAAAGAAACACGTGCAGTCATCATTGCAATGCACAAAAATGGCCTAACAGGGAAGAGTATCGCAGCTAGAAAGATTGCACCTCAGTCAACAATCTATCGCATCATCAAGAACTTCAAGGAAAGAGGTTCCATTGTTGCCAAAAAGGCTCCAGGGCGCCCAAGAAAGACCAGCAAGTGCCAGGACCGTCTCTTAAAAGTGTTTCAGCTGCGGGATCGGGCTACCAGCAGTGCAGAGCTTGCTCAGGAATGGCAGCAGGCAGGTGTGAGTGCATCTGAACGCACTGTGAGGCGGAGACTCTTGGAGCAAGGCCTGGTCTCAAGGAGGGCAGCAAAGAAGCCACTTCTCTCCACAAAAAACATCATGGACAGACTGATATTCTGCAAAAGGTACAGGCAGTGGACTGCTGAGGACTGGGGTAAAGTTATTTTCTCTGATGAATCCCCTTTTCGATTGTTTGGGACATCAGGAAAACGCCTCATTCGGAGAAGACAAGGTGAGCGCTACCACCAGTCTTGTCTCATGCCAACTGTTAAGCATCCTGAAACCATTCATGTGTGGGGTTGCTTCTCAGCCAAGGGAATCGGCTCTCTCACAGTCTTGCCTAAAAACACAGCCATGAACATAGAGAATGGTACCAGAATGTCCTCCAAGAGCAACTTCTCCCAACCCTCCAAGAGCAGTTTGGCGATCAACAATGCCTTTTCCAGCATGATGGAGCACCTTGCCATAAAGCAAAGGTGATAACTAAATGGCTCAGGGAACAAAACATAGAGATTTTGGGTCCATGGCCTGGAAACTCCCCAGATCTTAATCCCATTGAGAACTTGTGGTCAATCATCAAGAGACGGGTGGACAAACAAAAACCTAAAAATTCTGACAAAATGAAAGCATTGATTGTGCAAGAATGGACTGCTATCAGTCAGGATTTGGTCCAGAAGTTGATTGAGAGCATGCCAGGGAGAATTGCAGAGGTCCTGAAGAAGAAGGGTCAACACTGCAAATATTGACTTGCTGCATTAACTCATTCTAACTGTCAATATAAGCTTTTGTTACTCATATGTTTGCAATTATATTTCTGTCTGTGATAAAAACATCTGTCAAACACACATAAAAACCAGAGGGCAGCAGATCATGTGAAAATATAATATTTGTGTCATTCTCAAAACTTTTGGCCATGACTGTATAATCCCTGAATAATGGAATGTAATAAACATAAACTACACATTCAGTGAGTGCTGATTATCATGTATGCACTGACTGCACTGACAGAGGCCGTAATACCTCTGTCAGCAATAATAGCCCAATTCTCTCCCCTCCAATGATTTTATTTGCTTTTCTTCCAGTTTGAAAGTATTCGTATATGAAGTAAAATAATTCTGCGCCTGGGCAGTTCACCTCCATCTCCTGGTTCCATCATCTGTCTCTTCATGTTAAATTAGTGAGTTTACAGTTAATTCTGCACTACTGATGAGTGAACGTGCTCTGATATGGTGTTATCCGCCATGCTCGGGTGCAAACCGAGTGTCTTCGGAGTGCTCGAATAATATGTTTGAGTACCCGCGGCTGCATGTCTCGCGGCTGTTCGACAGGCACAACACATGTAGGTATTGCCTAACAAATAGGTAATCCCTGCATGTGTTCCGGCTCTCGACCAGCCACAAGACATGCAGCCGCAGGGACTCCAACATGGTATTCGAGCACTCCGAAGACACTCGGCTAAGTACCTGATAATGAATGGATAATACTATATCCGAGCACGTTCGCTCATCACTATTCTGCAATTAATATGAGGCATATAGGAAAACTTAAAAATTCTTCTTATTATTAATGATTATTATTTAAAGAAATGCCAGACTGATCGGTATAACCAGGGGTGGGTCAATCTCTACTGTGGTGCAGGGATAGCGGTTTCAGAAGACGCCATCCACCCTCCATTCTCAGTCCCTGATATCTCTGACTATAATACAGTAGTCTCAGAAGATCGTGTAATAATTTAATTTCCCCTCATTTCGCCCCTATCCTTTCCATTCCAATTTATAACAAACAGTTGCATTAAAAAGTAAAGGAATCGAATAGAATGACCCAATTACTTATGTTTCACACTAAAGAATCTTTCTTAATAAACTTCTTTGCCAGTAACTATGCTTTGCACGCCTTTATTCTATTGACATGGCATCTGTGATTCCCACACTTTCAGTGTCATCTCCTTAAAGGGAATCTGTCAGCAGGTAGAAAATTGCAGAGACAAAGAGCCTGATTCCAATGATGTGTCACATGACTGCTTGGTGTTGTTTTGATAGAATGCCCCTGTTTTGTCTGATGTAGATGTAGCAGAGCTAAGACTCAAGTGCTGTGTATAACACCGCCCACAGCAATGACTGGCAGAATCCTGTGTACACTGTACAAGTTGTGGAGACGGGGTTACACAGATTAGCTGGACTGGCCTGCACCAGACATGTAGTCCAGTAGTGATAATCTCCTGCTGATCAAACACTGATTGTATTGAAACTACAACACACAGCCTAATAAGTGATACATTGCTAGAGTTGGGGTCTCAGCCTCTGCATTATGTTGTTCTCAGATTAAATAGCAAAAACCTGCTGACAGATTCCCTTTAATCGAAACACCATTTTGGAAAAGTAATTAAAATAGTTCACTTGTTTTTCCTTTTCTGTGGGTGTACTAAAAAAAAAAAAAAAAAAAAAGACTTGAACAGTTAAACTCTGTGTGTGCTATTAGTTAAATTAGATTGCATTTGTCTATAATTGTGATAGATTAGATGGCAGATCACATTTTATTAGAAATCATGACTTTGCTCTCCGCCACATCATGTGTCCATCTCAACATGAAAAATTTGATAAAAGGCTCTCCTTAAAGCATCCTCCCTATAGTTCTGATCTTGATCCATCAGATTATCACCCGTTTGGTCCCCTAAAAGAAGCCCTACAAATATGGAGATTCAAGTCTGGTAAAGAGGTGAAGACAGTGATGCATTCATGGCTCGCAGCTCAACCTAAAATATTTTTTAATGAGAGAATACAAATTAAAATTTACAAAGTGTATTGAAAAAAAAATGTATGTAAAAAATGATCTGTTTGTCTTTTCTGAAAGTTGATTAAAATAAATTCTAATTTTTGACTCAATCTTGTATATTCTGTTACTTCCTGCGCATCAGGTTGTTGTGGAAGCCTGATGCTAAACCTAGGTTATTTAAATCCAACTAAGATGGCTGAATACTGACTCAGTATTCAGGTGGTTGGTGATCATTTTGCGACACTGCAACTCTCCAGTCATTGGGATTCCAGCACAGCTACATCAAGCTCAACTGCACAGCTCTGCTACTACGTGGTTTCTGCACGACTGTCTCAGTCCCCACTGTACAACACTGCTATTAGGTGGTTTCAGCACTGCTGCGTCCACCGCACAAGCCAAGCTGAACAACTTTGCTGTTCTGTGTTTGCAGCAATGCTATATCATTGACTAGTGCATGGCCTGCTGGGGTCAACAAAATAAGCAATACCTGTGTTGTGCACCGATACCCCTGGCCGTGCACTGGCCTGGAGTGTTCATCACTTCATGGGTACTAAAACATTCAAATCAAGCCCATGGGTCTTTTAGCAACATTTCTACAATGTTTAAAACATAAAAAATATATATTTTCATGTACCTGATTATACAGAGCTGGGATAAATCCTTCTGATAAATTTTAGATGAGTACAATCTGTACAGCACAACAGGCAGACATTTCAAACGTCTGTATATGTGTTAGAGTACGTCCTGCCTGGTAGGAAAGCTGGACATATCATACTGTTTTACTGTTATTACTCAGTCCTTGCTCGCCAAACTCAACATGCTGTAACAAATTTGCGCTGTGGGTGCCCAAAAAAAAGAAAAGCTTTCAATATAAATATATATATATATATATAGCAGAATTTTTGCTTTCTTGGCCTTTACCATCTGAGAAAATAAAGAACCTCATCCACAACTACCACAAAAGACTTCAAGCTGTCAATGATGTTAGAGGGGGCAATACACGGTATTAAGAAATGGGGTATGTTAACTTTTGATCAGGGTCATTTGGATGTTTTGGGATGTCATGATTCAAAAAGAAAAACACAGTAGTTTGACAATAAATGGCTTCACCCAACCACTAACCATGAGTGGAGAAAAAGTTTTGGTGTTATCACTCATATTCTCTGAAAAAAGGCCAAGAAAGCAAAAATTCTGCAGTTTGTAAACTTTTGGGCAAAACTATATATATATATATATATATATATATATATATATAATATATATATATATATATACAGCTCTGGCAAAAATTAAGAGACCACTGCACAGTTTTATCAAAATCAGCTTCTCTACATGTCTGACAGCCATTCCATTCCAGTGTCAGTTGAATTCCAACCAGAGTACACCTCATTCTACTTAATGTGCTTCTGATTAGGTGATCACGTGACCCAAATCTTATTTAACAAAGAAAAGTATGAAAAACACTGCTGTGGTGTTCACAATCCTCTTGCAATAGGACAAGCTGGATGGAAAAACAAGTGCTAGTAATATCCCAAAAGTAATAGGAATGAAAAAATAACTTTTAACCATGCCAAAGGAGTTAAAAGAAAAGTCTTGAGTGAGGAGAAGAGAGGCTCAATTCTGGCTTTACTAGCAGAGGTATACAGTGAGCGTCATGTTGCCTCCACCCTTAAAATTTCTAAGACGGCAGTCCATTACAACAAGGTCAAGCAGCAGACATTGGGGACAACAAAGCTACAGACCAGCAGAGGGCGAAAACGATTCTCCACTGACCGGGATGACCGTCATCTTATTCGCATGTCACTTAGCAACCGCAGGGTGACATCAAGTGACCTACAAAAGGAATGGCAAAAGGCAGCTACGGTGAAATGCACAGCAAGAACAGTTCATAACAGGCTCCTAGAGGCAGGGTTCAAGTCATGTAAAGCTAGAAAAAAAGCCTTTCATCAATGAGAAGCAAAGGAGAGCCAGGCTGAAATTTGCCAAAGACCATAAGAATAGAACCATAGAGGACTGGAGTAAGGTAATCTTCTCTGATGAGTCTAATTTTCAGCTTTGCCCAACACCTAGTCATCTAATGGTTAGACGGAGACCTGGAGAGGCGCACAAGCCACAGTGTCTTGCACCCACTGTGAAATTTGGTGGAGGATTGGTGATGATCTGGGGATGCTTCAGCAAGGCTGGAATTGGGCAGGTTAATCTTTGCAAAGGACGTATAAATCAAGCAGCATATACAAGGTTATCCTGGAAAAACAGTTGATTCCTTCTGCTCAGGCAACGTTCCCCAACTCTGAGGACTGGTGTTTCCAGCAGGACAGTGCGCCATGCCACACAGCTAGGTCAATCAATGTGTGGATGAAGGACCACCACGTCAAATCCTTGTTATGGCCAGCCCAATCTCCAGACCTGAACCCAATTAAAAACCTCTGGAATTTGCCCCTTTTCACATATAAAGCGCCATGGAATAAATGGCGCTATAAAAATGTATAATAATGATAATAATAATTTAATCAAGAGGAAGATGGATAGTCACAAGTCATCAAACAAAGAAGAACTGCTTAAATGTTTGTACCAGGAGTGGCATAAGGTCACCCAAAAGCAGTGTGAAAGACTGGTGGAAAGCATGCCAAGACGCATGAAAGCTGTGATTAATAATCATGGTTATTCCACAAAATATTGATTTCTTAACTCTTCCTGAGTTAAAACATTAGTATTGTTGTTTCTAAATGATTATGAACTTGTTTTCTTAGCATTATTTGATGTCTACAAGCACTACATTTTTTTGCTATTTTGACCATTTCTCATTTTCCGAAAATAAATACAAAATTTATTGCTTGGAAATTCGGAGACATGTTGTCAGTATTTTATAGAATAAAAAAGCAATTTACATTTTACTCAAAAATATCAGACTAACTGAAAATTTTGCAGTGGTCTCTTAATTTTTGCCAGAGCAGTATATATATATATATATATATATATATATATATATATACACACAGTATATATATTATATATATAAATTACACATATATATACATGACCCCATCCATCCTCCTTTCAATATGGTGAATTCATCCTGTCCCTGTTGCAGACAAGCACCACCACAGTGTGATGTTTCCCTCACCATGATTCACGGTAGGAACGGTGTTCTTGGGGTTGTACTCATCTTTCTTCCGCTAATTGTGGAAGTTGACACCAAAAAGTTCTATTTTGGTCCCATCTGACCACATGACCTTCTCCCATGCCTCCTCTGGATCATCCAGATGGTCAATGGTGAACTTAAAATGGGCCTGGACATGTGCTGGCATGAGCAGAGGGACCTTGCTGCCCTGCAGGATTTTAATCCATGATGGCGTAGTGTTACTAACAGTACTTTTGGCGCCCCTGAGGGTTCAGTCGCCACAGTAGTATTGCACCTCATCCAGAGGTGTGATGCTTCACTCTCAGGTAAGGAGGGAGCACCACCCAGGACTCTAACACCTGCACCCAACACAGACTATAGCAGCCGGGCACCCTGGACGTACCCTACGGGAGGATGGTCTCATCCCAGACTGGGTAGTAAAGAGTGTATGGGTGGGTGGAGCTTGTAAGGAAGATGGGAGGTGAAGCTTTAGAAGGCAGGAAAGGGAGTCTAGTCTGACAGTTGGAGAGGGAACCTTGAGCTGGGAAGAGCTCGGCTCCAGGCGTGGAAAGTGAAAGTGAGAGAAGGAAGCTTCTGGAAGGAGAGAAGGGATCCTAGGGGCACGGATAGTGAGTGATCCATCCGTGGGGCCCGATCCGATTGCGGAGGGACCTGGTCGCAGATGGGACTCGGCCCCTAGCCTAGTGGAGAACTTTATGACTCAGCTAGCAAGCCGACTGCTGTGGCAACTTTTAAGGTCACAGACAACAACCACATTCATCTTCTCCGGAGAGGCAGCTATATAGAATCAAGGAAACGCAGAGAGAGAACGTTATCCGACAGGATTCGCAGCCGCTGATCTGGGACACTGTTTGTGAAGGTGCTGGAAAGGTAGAAGGAGTGGAAATCAGCACAGTGAGACAGCCAGTGAAAGGAACACATATAGAAAGGAGTCCTGGAAAGGTGTCTCCCAATCTACCTGGGAGTTTGTTGAGCCCCTCACCTGGAGGACACTGTACCAAGCGGGCACCTGTGTGCACCAGAACTGTGAGTAAACCTTTGGAAACTGCATTGGATGGTGTCCTCTCAAGTACTTCCTGCATCACACACTCCACTCTACTACATCTCCCAGCACTATTACTCCATCTACTACATCTTCCTACCCTGGGACAACATAGCCTCACCTGTGGGAGGCTTTACCAACTCTGCTGCATCTCACCATCTGTCCCAGAGGATCTGCAGCGCAGCGCTGGTCACCTCTGACCAGAAATCACAGGTGGCATCACGAATACCTTACTACAAACTCTATCATCCCCTGTAAATATTACCCCTTTCATTGGACGCCCAGGGCCACAGACCAGGTCACTGCCGCTGTGACACATCCCTTTAAGACATCGGCCCGGTACCGAGTGTCCCACTGCCCTGGTGGGCGATCCATACTGTTTGAGACTGTGGTCCCAGCTCTCTTTAGGTCATTGACCAGGTCCTTCTGTGTAGATCTGGGCTGATTCCTGACTTTTCTCAGCATCATCTGTTATGAATGTGTTAGAGATGGTTTCTGAGCAGAGGCTCCCTCTGGTGGTTACAGACAGTACTGAACCTTTCAGCGAGGAGTGGCAATCTGGGTTCACTGACTGGTCTGATATAAGGGAGGTTCCCTCCCATGATGGTTGCCGGTGATCAATTGTTCTTGTCTCAATTGTGGTTCCTGGTTCATTTGGAAGTTTGCTGGAGTCTTGCCTGCATCTCCTGCTTTCAGATAAAATATTTTTTGCTTTTCTTTTTGTGCTTGCTTTTTGCATTGTTTTCTGCACTTTTGTGGAGGTCAGCCAGGTCCCCTCCTGGGGCCTGAGCTCCTCACAGTTTATCTGCAGCCACTGTTATTTGCTCATTTGCTTTTTCCTGTTTTTTTCAGCAGCTGCGGCTTGGTTTTTGCTCACACGGAGATCTGATTTAGTGGGTGGCGAGATCGTGTGATCTCAGTATTTTTGTAATGAGAATTGTTGGATTTTTGTAGGGTTTTCTGGGTTGCAGAAAGTAATCTCTCCTGTCCTATCCTATTTAGTCAGCTTGTGGCCCCAGCGTTTGCTCAGTCTATTTTCTGCCTAAGTTTATATTTTCATCTTGTCTAACCGCCATTATATGTTTGGGGGCTTCTTATTTTCTTTGGGGATCTGCTCCGGGGCAGATAGCTTTCATCTTTCTGCCTTTAGGTGTAGTTATCTCTCAGGCTGTGATGAGGCGTCTAGGATCAACTTAGGAACGCTCCACGGCTACCTCTAGTTGTGTCGTTAGTTTAGGAATCTGCAACCCATCAGTTACCAACATCTCAGGTGTTCGGCTGCCCTGCTGTTGTTCCTGTCCTCCTCAGCTACCGAAACATAACAGTAAAATATCTTATCTGAAAGCAGGAGATGCAGGCAAGACTCCAGCAAACTTCCAAATGAACCAGGAACCACAATTGAGACAAGAACAATTGATCACCGGCAACCATCATGGGAGGGAACCTCCCTTATATCAGACCAGTCAGTGAACCCAGATTGCCACTCCTCGCTGAAAGGTTCAGTACTGTCTGTAACCACCAGAGGGAGCCTCTGCTCAGAAACCATCTCTAACACATTCATAACAATCATCATTACCTACGAGGCGAGATCTTGCATGGAGCCCCAGACTGAGGAAGATTGACAGTCATCTTGTGTTTCTTCCATTTTCTAAAAATTGTGCCAAAAGTTGTAGTCTTCTCACAAAGCTGCTTGCCTATTGTCCTGTAGCCTATCCTAGCCTTGCACAGGTCTACAATATTGTCCCTGGTGTCCTTAGACAGCTCTTTGGTCTTGACCATGGTGGAGAGGTTGGAGTGTGATTGTGTGGACAGGTGTCTTTTATGCAGGTAACGAGTTCAAACAGGTGCAATTAATACAGGTAAAGAGTGCAGAGTAGGAGGGCTTCTTAAAGAAAAACTAACATGTCTGCAAGAGCCAGAATTCGTGCTGGTTGTTGGTGATGAAATACTTATTTCATGCAATAAAATGTAATTTAATTATTTAAAAATAATACAATGTGATTTTCTGATTTTTATTTTTAGTTTGTCTTACACAGCTGAAGTGTACCTACGATAAAAATTACAGCCCTCTGCATTCTTTGTTGGAAAAAACAAAAACTGGCTGTTAACCCAAGGATGCTACAAATGCGTCAGCACAAAGTGTAGTTTATACCTTTTCATCCATAACTCTAAATCAGTCACCTCTAGAGTCTAGACATAAGACCAGGGTCACACGACTGTGTTACTCTCGGACAAGAAAAACGATCTGATTATGCTAACTACATTTTGATCAGCGTTTCATCAGAGTGTGAAATAAAAGGATTCTCCACCTTCTCCAGTCTGTGAAAATCTCAGCAGATGTCATCCGAGTGCGATCCAGCGTTTTCCACAGACCCACAGACTTGATCCGATTATCAGAGGCAAATCATGTATGGTGCAATTTTTTTGTTGGAATAAATGGGACATGTGCACAGCCTTATTGAAAAACAGGGGGACGAGTGCTATCCATCAAAACCACAGACAGCACTCGTCCGAGTTACGCTGTCTCTAAGGCTGGGTTCACACATGCAAGAAACATGGACGAGTCTCGCATGTTAATACCCGGCATTGCCGCCTGCACTCGGGAGTATATGCCGGCGGCAGTGCGGGGTATTAACATGCAAGACTCGTCCGTGTTTCTCGCATGTGTGATCCCGGCCTGACAGAATTTCCCTATTAGGACATTTATAAATTGCGACTGCACCCATGTAGTTTACGTCATCTCTTGCATTGTGTGTCACAAACAATATGTGGGCTCAATGACCCGTACATAACGCCGTCATATCAACGAACCTGTGTGGGATATTGCATATTCTTCAAGACAAACCATCAAGCGCATCCAGACACTTCACTGAAGTACACCAAGGCAGCATGAGATATTTTTCTGCTACAGAGAAAGTCTATAAACCAGCCTGACGTGGTGCTTTGTGACATCTGCTTCTCAGTAGTGAAGCACTATGGATGATTAAATTAGACACGTACTCCAAAGGGATCGAATTCTAAAACTGACAACATATATATTAAAGTGAAAAATGACATTTCTTATCATTACTTTCTATGTTTTCATACTTGTTTATTGATCTTGCATACTGTCATTATTTATTAGAGCTTTGTTCACATTTGATGTTTTTATATCGCTGCTTTTTAGCATGTATTTAGTATTATACCATATATATCGCTACACACTATTACTTTGCTAGTTTTATCTCTAACATATCAGAAGCCTTCTACCATGAAGTTATTTTTCTTCATAGTTTGGTATTATTCTTCATTATGCGTTTCCAAATTATCCAATTCTGGAATTCATGGAGGTCATTCACACACCTTCTTCTCATTTATTGCCTTTATAATTGGAAGCTCTTAACGGAGTAGAGTTACAATTAAGACCCAGGGAGTCACAGGTTCGAAACGTGTAAATGCTTCCATCTCTCAATATGTTGTGGTTTATTTTATTTTTTTGATGTATTGTAGATGTTCTTAACTTGTTTTGAATAATCGATTTGATTTTATTGGGATCTTAGAAAGCGTTGGGAGCGCTATGTCTTTGAACTCACCCGAGTGGTGGAAGGAACCGCAGCAACTCCGTCACGATTAGGAGCCATCGGTGTAACGTTAGGTCATGACATATATTCTCTCCTAAATCTTCCTCCATTACCTCTGAATGAAATATTAAAAAAAGTGGAAGGAACCGCAGCTTCTCAGCCACAAAGTGGAGACCACATAACGTTAGAGAGTGGGGTCACCGAGTGCTGAGGAGCAGAGGGCAGAAAAGTCACCGACGCTCTGATGACTCCATAACTACAAACCTCCTCTGGGATTAACATCAGAACAAACACTGCGCCCCGCAGGGCGCTTCATGGCCGAGCACATAGAAATACATGCAGCCGTACACTCCGCTCCTGAGTGCCGGCGGCAGTGCCAGGAATTCACATGCGAGACTCGTCCGTGTTTCTCGCATGTGTGATCCTGGCCTTAAGCTCAATACCAGACCATGGTTGCTGTGGAGTAAAGCCACCACCATGGACTGTGGAGGTAACAGTGGAAACGTGATCGGATATTCTTCTATAACTGAGATCTGATGGACAAGTCTGGCTTTGGTGAATGCCAGAACATTACCTGCCTGACTACATTGTGCACGCTGTAGTTTGGTGGAGGATACGTAATGCTATGGAGATGTTTTTCAGGGGTTGCTCTTAGGTCCCTTAGTTCCAGTGAAAGGAAATATTAATGGTTGATCTTCCCAAGACATTTTGGACAACTATAGCTCCCAACTTTGTCAGAACAGTTTGGGGGAGGCCTTTTTATGTTTCCCATGACAGTGCCCAGAGCACCAAGTAAGAACCATAAAGAACAAGATTGGCTGCAGAGAGCCCTGACCTTAACCCCATCCAATATCTCATGGATAAACTGCCGTAAATAAAAAAAAAAAAATAGCGAAAATTACGGTAAAACTGTCCTGTATTGGCATGGGGGGATGGGTCATTGAACTATATTAGAAAGTTCTGTTTTACTCCTTACAACTGATTTAATTAGTTATTTCCCTGGAAAATCACTTTATTTAGCAGCATTTTATCCTATAGGACGCTCTTTGAAAAAACACTGCAATACAGTGCATACATCTTAGCAAAATACAGTGGGTCAAATAACTTCATACATAAATTACGCTAATAATAAAGTTTTACGATGTGGAAATAAATGCCCGGTTATCCCAGGCGCCACTTTCATCAGGGGCATCTGATGACCACCCACTGATCTGCTATGTACAAGCTATTCTTCAGTACTTTGTGGCCACATTGCCTGCTAGTCTTAGTAGTAATAACGATGGCCGTTCTATGCCTGCAAGTTCTGCTTTTCATGTCATCAGTTTACACGACACATAACTGTAATGTCGGTGTATAAGAGAAGTAACAGGTGCGCCGCTCGCTGCCATCACTCCAGACATTGTACAGGATAAATAGGAAATAAGACATAATTGTCCTCGTTTCTTCTATTCTCCGCACTGGAAAATAATACAACTGATAATAATCCCCATACATAAAGCTACATAACAAGAGCAAATCTCATTGGCGGCGTTCCTACAGAAGAAAGGTTAGGAAGTCACAATAAATAAGCCATTGATATGCGGTAATCATCCTCCAGGCCATTCCGAACGTATCCAGTGGCCGTATGTCATATAAAGAGATCCTTTCAGGCAATCGCAGCCAATTAACAGCATAAGCGAGCTGAAACAGGAAGGGAGAATATGTTCTGTGCAGGATGCCAGCCCGCGCTCTACAGGGAAGACATAACCTGTTAACACAACCTTTAGCCGGGAACCGCACAACTGTCTATCACTAGGTATATACAGGAGACCTTCACACAGAATTACCCAGCACATACTCCGGAGAGAGCGCAGACCTGTGCAATTATCCAGATAAATGCTGCAATTTACGGATTTTCTCTTTAAGTGGCTTCACTAATAACTAAGAGAGAAATAAAGAGAAAATGGAGTAATGTTAAATGACAGGAAGGGTGTTCAAGGCCGCCAATGCTTCTTAAAAAAGAAAACAGGCACATAATAAAACGCATTAGAAAAACATCTGCTTCTGTGCAGAAGCAGTGCCACTATGGCCCACAGGCCATAGAGTTGAGCAGGTTATGGAATAAAGTAGTCTTGTTTTCTAATCCCGTGCATTCCCAAATTTCCACCACCATTCTCCTGCCTACGTGCAAATCCTCCCAACATCTTAAAAAGTCAGGCCAGTCCACATATTATTTTACATGGTCATTTTAGAAAGTAATTGCTTCACTATCGCACAGCAGAGTTCCAGTAGAGAAGGAAAAGATGGTTTATTACAATCTATTCCTTCCTGATCACTGACTGAGGGTTGTGTGTACAGATTATCACTAACAGTGCTTCTTTCTCCAGACCCGGTGACCAAGAAATCAACAGGTGCCTGGAAGGAGAAGGAGCTGCTGGGTCCTAAAAGGCCAAGATTGTCAGTGGAGACAGGAGAATTGAAATCAGTATGGGCTTGGACAGACAACCATAAAAATCGGACAACAGCTATGCGTCGTTTTGTTGGATCGCATTTGTCCCCTTGTTATTCTATGCACAAGTCCAATTTTTTTCCTTGACAGAGTCATCCAAAGAGAAAAAAATCGTAGCATCAATGAGTTGCATCTGATTATAGAATCGCGCTCGGCCATTTATGTCTGTGGAGCCGTGGAAGAAATTAGACAGCACTCGGATGAAGCAAAAATAATCAAACGAGAAAAGATTTTATAGCTCTTAAAACAACATGTACAAAACAAGAAAGAAAATAGTTCAGTCTAGAACTGTTTAATTCTGTTGCAGTCGTGATAGAGGAGAAAAAGCTACTAGATTGAGTGAGGCAAGGAATTAACATGCAAAGTGGCAGAGAACAAATGTTAAAATAATAGTAAAATCTGACAATTCTGCATGAGATTAGTAGTTTCTTCATGTTTTATATATAGGAGAGTTTAATTCTGTTATTTTTAATACA
Source organism: Oophaga sylvatica (assembly GCA_033576555.1). Lineage (NCBI taxonomy): Eukaryota > Metazoa > Chordata > Amphibia > Anura > Dendrobatidae > Oophaga > Oophaga sylvatica. The sequence goes on from JARQOD010000005.1 coordinate 516,393,744, forward strand.
AAGTGAGAACCTATAGAGAGCATTGTATTCGATGCCTGATGGCCATGTTTGTTTCCCTTACATTCAAATTATTTTATGTATTTTTTAGTATTCTTTCTTACCATTGAACCTTTATCCCAGGAGATAAAATTTTTCTCAGTCTATGGAAATGATGCACTACTTACCAGAGAGAGGCTAATCCTTCAAGGAGACTTTTATTTCTACACCTCATTGTAATGCAAGATGAAATTTCACATAATATAAAAGGGATGTGTAAAGGTTCCCTAAAGCAAAATTGAAGGCACGTTACTCCATCTCGTAAATGGGACAAAAATACTAAAATATCGGAAGAATTCAGCTCAGGTTTTCTGATACCGTGTGTCTGTACGAGTTGCACATCTGATTATACATGAGGATAGTTTTGTAGGTCATCAACAAACATCTCATTTGAGAAAATGGTGAAAGTCTTAGGTAATAAAACAACTCATCACATAATTTTATCACATCTGTACCCGGTCTACATAAAACCAGACGTCACTCAACCCTGCTATCCTAACCCTGCACCACATACCCCAACCCCGCCTTAGGACACGAGCATATCATTAACTAAAAACTGAAAATAAGGATTAAAAAAGAAGCACAAGACGGATTTCATCAACAAAGGTATCATTTTATTCAATATAATGGCGCCGACCTGACACTGGGTGTAGGTCAATATGCACAATCCTGCTGACAGGTTCTCTTTAAGTCACTTTTCTTTTTCGTTTACTGGTATTCATTGATGTTCTATGCACCAAATTCTTCAAATTAGTGCACATAATTCATGATATTTTTGTCTTTAACCTGATTTGTGACTTTTTAGTAAAAAAAAAAAAGTGTTGCATGTTCCGCTAAAGTTATGCAAAATTTGCACCCAAATATCTGACAAGCTAAAATCACTTTGGGGGAAGAAGCAGCACTGGAATATATATGCATAAAAATTGTGATTTTTTTTTTAAAAAGTCGTAAATGAAGAATCAGCCAAAAAACACCTAGAAGACCCAACCCCACCAAAAATAACAAACAATAAACAAATTACAAGAGAACACACATAAAATACTTTAAAAAAAAATGCAAATTGAAAGGTAAATATGGGGCAAAATAAAAACAGGCAATAATTGGCTCCTATATGTATTACCATATTTTTTTTTAACACAAAACAGAATTTAAAAAGTAATCTTTTGTGCTACTGCAGACAGGACAAAAGGGGGGAGGCTCCAACTGCAGCCAGTTGTCTTACAACCACACAAAGGGCTATGAGATATATAGAGATTCTTACACCTCTCAACCGGCATTTTGGACCACTCGTCTTCTGCAAACTGCTCCAGGTCTCTCATATTTGAAGGTGCCTTCAGCCAACAGCAATTTTAAGATCTCTCCACAGGTATTCAATGGTATTTAGATCTGGACTCCTTGTTGGCTACTTCTGAACTCTCCAGCGTTTTGTTCCCATCTATTTCTGGGGGCTTCTTGAAGCATGTTTGGGGTCATTGTCCTGCTGGAAGACCCATGACTTGGGATGCAAACTCAGTTGTCTCACATTGGGCACTACATTGTGACCCAAAATCTTTTGGTAATCTTCAGATTTCATGATGCCTTGTACATAGTTAAGGCACCCATTGCCCGAGGCAGCAAAACAACCCCAAAACAAATTTGAACGTCCATGATATTTGACTATAGTTACTGTGTTCTTTTCTTTGTAGGCCTCATTCCATTTTCGGTAAACAGTAGAATGATGTGCTTTACCAAAAAAATCTGTATTGGTCTCATCTGTCCACAAGACTCTTTCCCAGAAGGATTTTGGCTTACTCACGTACATTTTGGCAAACTGCAGTCTAGCTTTTTTATGTCTCTGCATCAGCAGTGGACCTTCCTTTCATTTCATTCAAATGTTGACGAATAGTTCGCAGACACTGGTGCACTCGGAGCCTGCAGGACAACTTGTATTTCTCTGGAACTTGATTGGGGAGGCTTATCCACAATCCAGACTATCCTACATTGCAGCCTGTCATCAATTTTTCTCAACTGTCCCCATACACGGAGATTAGCTACAGTGCCATGGGTTGTAAACTTGATTATGTTGCGCACCGTGGACAAAGGAACATCAAAATCTCTGGTGATGGACTTGTAACCTTGAGATTGTTGATATTTTTCTACAACTTTTGTTCTCAAGTCCTCAGACAGTTCTCTTATCTTCTTTCTGTTCTCCATGCTTAGTGTGAAGCACAATGTAAAAATTGAGTCAACTCCTCCCCTTTTTATCTGGATCTGGAGTGATTTTCACATTGCCCACACCTGTTGCTTGCCACAGTTGAGTTTGAACGAGCATCACATCCTTGAAAGAAAGCTGTTTACTCACAATTTTGGAAAGGTGCCAACATTGTTACATTTTGGGGGTTTTGTGTGACATGTCCTATTTGCCTTTCTATTTGTTTTTCTTTCGTATTGTACGTATACATAGTCAGCTTTAATTATAATATAAGACAAATAGGACTAACAAGAGGGAGATTATGAATTGCTTAATTTTTTTCTGTTCAGTGTTCCTTTAATGACCTTCTTTCATTAACACAGCAATAGGAAATAAAATTAAGCAGCGTCAATTTATTTTTAACACAATCATTTAAATTCGGCAGAATTTCTTGCACAAATTAATTATGGTTTCCTGCTCCGCTTCTTCCACGCTTCTGCATTTAACTAGATTTGTGAGTTAGTAATGAGAAGCAGATATTGGTTACGTAGTATAACAGGATTATCGTAAAATCTAATTAGTGATGCATGAGGCTGGATATTACGAATCAGCCAGTTATTAATATCTAAAGGACTTCAGGGCAAGACTAGAAGTTCCCATAAATTCTTATTTACTGGGGGTCCCAGGGTGCATTAGGATTTATGTAGCAGTTTTCTCTTTATAAAGGAAATCTTAAAGCCTAAAAAGCGTCAGGTCACAACTTACTCTATTTGGAGGAGAGGGGTTATCCCAATCCCACAGATAACAAATTTGTCACACCGATTGATTAAATAAATTTAGGATGACGACCCTAAAGGAGGAGCCGGGCAGATCTCTAATCCTATGTTACACCCTGCATCCAATATTTATCTGACCTCTAGGATAGTAAGTTTTCTAAATCAGTCCTTGTAGGGTTGAGCATTCCGATACTTCCGATACCTGAAATCCAATGTAAGTCTATGGGAACAAAATATCGGAAGTAAGTATCGGAAGTACTTCCGATATTTTGTTCCCATAGACTTACATTGGATTTCAGGTATCGGAAGTATCGGAATGCTCAACCCTAGTGGAAAGTAGCAGGTCCCAAATAACAAATCACCAAAACAAGATCTAATGCTAGATTTTAGCTGTGAAGCCTGCAGAATTATGTATAAAACTTTCGACTGTAATACATATTGGATCAGTGCATGAGACGTGGATTGTAATTTACAAACTTCTCCAACTTTTTATGTAGAATAACTTTATAGGCAAACAGTCAAATGGTGAATATAGACCTCAAGATTTGTGGGGGTTTTAAGCCTTTCAATTTTTTCCATTAAAATTAGGAAATATTCTATGAGAAATTAGTATAAGGCTTTGCTATATTTAATAGTGACGGCTTAATATACTAATCTAGTGCATGTATTTATAGTGTACATTTTCATTTCTGAAGCACAGAATATCTTGAAATGGCCCAAGGTTAATCCCTGACAGCTCCATGCAAACCATCTGTCTATTTCACTTAAATACAAGGGCTACACCTGTTTTGCATGGCTCCCTCCGGTCTACAAGGGCATGTTTATAAACTGGCACAAACCTGGCTGTGCGTGACACTGGCAGAAATTGACATTCTTGCAAAGCCTGCAGCTAACCATATGCAAATATATCCGAATAACTCCTACTGTGACCATAGTAAAGGGAATGACAGATTGTCTAATTCGGGTTTTGGTTAAAAACTTTTTTATTTTTATTATTTAGGCTTTTTATGTGATTTTAGATATTAAAAAGATCCTAAAATACTTCAGCTTATGGACTGTACGGTAGAGCATGTTGACTGACCGTTGTCTGCAGCGCATGTGTTGGCCTCATTGAGAGCAGAGGACGCAGTCAACAGAGTCATGTCATTGCTATCCGAGAATACGCAAGTTACTGATTACTCTAAGGACTAGAGAAGGCAAGATGGCAACATTATAAAATATTCACAGATAAGCCTCTGTATGCCGCCCCCTGCCACTCCCTGGTCTCGAGAAGGACCTGTGCTCCAGTTCTACTCGGAGTCCGTATTAGACTCCACATACTTTTAGAAAACTGTCGGCTGTATGATTTTTTGGCAAATGTTCATCCGGCAGCCATCTCTCCCATTACCTGCAGCGCGCTCCTGTGTCCTCTACTAGAAAACCGTTGACAGACTCCTCCTCTAGCGCTTATCTCTTGGAGAATAAATAGGATTGGCTGTCCAAAATCAGATATTCCGGATACTTATCTCCTCTGACATCATCTGTCAGGGAGGATTCTGGAGCCCCCAAGCACATACTGTTGGCCAAACCTCTTGATATCAGCAATTTCGGCAAACATTAGGTATGTATGGGTGGCCTTTAGTGTATAAACCAAATATATCCCAATGGTCAGTGGATCAGCCAAACACAAGCAGGAAAATTTGCTCACCTCCACTGTCAGGGGCCTGAATTTTATTTCATACAGAATATTGTTATATATGAGTTGAGTAATAAGATGTTGGAAATAAGAATAGCTGCTTGTATTGTAAAGGGTTAACTTACTATAGAGTGACACAGTAAAATACAATACACATGAATGATGAGGAAATAGCTGCTTGGACAAATTTAATTTACTAAGGGAGGACATAATAAAATACAACATACACTCAGATGACAAGCAAAAAGCTGCTTACAGAGGGTTATTTTTTTTAGCAGGGGTACATATTAAATACAATATACACATGAATGACAAAAGAAATGGCTGCTCGTAAAGGATTCATCTACTATGGGAAGACATAGTAAATGCAATATACACAAAGATGGTCAAAAAATAGTTGGTTGGTAATCTACTATATGTAATACTAGCTGTAGTACCCGGCTTCGCCCGGGTTAATTAATAACTGCTGTTAGCTGTAACAAAATAGACTATGTTAACAAAAATTTATTCTGCACATAAAAATCACACACCAAAACGTGCGGGGGTTAAAATTTCCATTCAACACATAGCCTATGATGCTCCTGGGGTTGAGATGTGCGGGCATGCAAAATTTCATGCCCGTAAGTACAACGGTGCAGATTCCTATCCGGGCCAAAATTATTTGCCGATTTGGAATGCGCGGGGTTAAAATTTCGACTCAAAACCTAGCCTATGACGCTCCCGGGGTCGAGACGTGCGGGTGTGCAAAATTTCATGCCCGTAAATGCAGATTCCTATGCGGGACATACACACAAGCATTCAGCTTTCTCCCCATTATGTAGATAGGGCCAAAATTGTTTGGCGATTTGGAACGTGCGGGGGTTAAAATTTCCATTCAACACATAGCCTATGATGCTCCTGGGGTTGAGATGTGCGGGCATGCAAAATTTCATGCCCGTAAGTACAACGGTGCAGATTCCTATCCCGGGCCAAAATTATTTGCCGATTTGGAATGCGCGGGGTTAAAATTTCGACTCAAAACCTAGCCTATGACGCTCCCGGGGTCGAGACGTGCGGGTGTGCAAAATTTCATGCCCGTAAATGCAGATTCCTATGCGGACATACACACAAGCATTCAGCTTTCTCCCCTTATGTAGATAGGGCCAAATTGTTTGGCGATTTGGAACGCGCGGGGTTAAAATTTCGATTCAAAACATAGCCTAGGACTCTTTCGGGGTCGAGACGTGCGGGCGTGCAAAATTTCATGCCCGTAAGTGCGACGGTGCGGATTCCAATCCCGGACAAACATACCCACATACATACACACATACATAACATTCAGCTTTATATATTAGATGGGGTGATATAGTTGCTTCTAATTTTTTTATCTGAGTTTTTCACTGCATACACCCCGAGTCTTGTACTTTTCATTTACCCCATTTTGGAGAACAGAGCTGCTATTAGTTTACCAAGTCAGAACCAAAGAAATAAGCCCGAGCATAAGTTGGTATATGTGCAAAGTGTAGGAGCACGTTCACATGTGGCCATTTCACATACAAAAAAGCAAACACAATGAGCACATACATTATAGTAAGTAAATAGTAATAGTACATGTAAATACCATAGGGTACTTAGTTATCACTATTTTGATCAAAACATCGGAAAAGCCAGCCCATCACGACAAGGTGATGGTCCTATCTCTAGTATTAAAACCTTACCTTATGTCAACCGAATTCAATGTGAATAAGGGCAGAGGAGGACAGGAGCCCAACTAGGTCAGACACCGATCCACGGGAAGCAAAATAGACAAAATGCCTAGCTTAGAGAAGGGGGGGGAGGTCATGCTCAAAGTAAAAGAAAGTAAAACAAAACCAAAAAAATGAGCCGGAGCATAAGTTGGTATACGCGCAACACTGTGGCCATTGAAGAAAAACAAAATTGAAAAAGCCAGAAACCTAATACATAAGAAACCTTGTGTCCAGGTTAGAGGTAAACAACGGAAATAGCACAGAGGAAAAATGCAGGCCTGTTTTAAACCCTTAATTTATGAATTACGGAGGCAATGACCATTTTGAACAAAAGAAGCGACTTCTATGATAAATTCAATTGTTTCATAATTTCCGAGCAGCCATGATACTGTTGAGTAGAATGAGCAGCCCTGCTGACCTGACAATATTATAAAAGACTGCATTGACTTTCAAATCATGTATCGTCTGCTACAATACCGGAATACAGAAAAGAGCTTTGTATATATCCTGTATTTCCAAATGACTGCTCCAGGGTCACACATCTAGAGGTGTTCAGTACTGTATACCGCACACACAGCACTTCCTAATATCGCTATTACCAGCAATGTCCCTCCAGCTAAGCAAGTAATATAAGGAAGATATCTCTAAAGTGGAGCAAAGGCGCAAAAGTGGAGCAGTTGTCTTTACCAAGCAATCATGCTGCACTTTTATTTTTTATCTTTATTTGTTACAGGTGTAGCTTCAATTTTTCACTCTAAAATACTTAAAGGGGTGATCCAGAACCTCTCCTTCCTGCATGAGAAGATGAGAGTCCTATTCTCCGACTGGTGGTCTGGTCTTGTACATGGCCAGCAGAAATGACATTGTTTCTATTATTATTCTTGTTTATAAAGCGACGTATCTTACTCAAGGCTGCACCTTATATCTTCACGCATTTTGGCCGTGATCGTAAAGAACAAGAGAATAAATCCCAACATGTCATTCATACAAAAACACAAAGCAATGGCAGACAGAAACTTAAAGTGGACCTGTCTCTAGATTTCATAAAGCAGTATGTGTATATTATTAGATTTCTTAGGCCCAATGAGACTACAAGGATGATTGTATAATCATGATATCAAAATTAGCACTTTATGAGTCCAACTAATGAGAGAAATCTCATGAGTCCAAATTTATTGAATCTCCACCCTACCAGCCTGAAAAGGCATCAACACCTTGTACTGAGCAGGGTGAGATCTCAGCAGCAGCAGCAGGATGAATAATGATGAATCGTCAATCAGGCGAGGTGAGTAGAGATTGGGATCAAACTTCAAAAATGTTTTTATATGTCATCCTGACATGGACTTTCAATTTTAAGAATAAGTACACCAAACTCTTCAGGTCTAAGAAATTTATGCATTGCAGATTATATTGTGATATCTGGTAAAAAGATCTGTTTTAAATAAGACTTATCGAGTACATGAAACAATTTTTTCACTCCCTAATTAGTGAGGCATCAGAACAGAACTATTAGGTGTGAGGTTCTGTGAATTTTCTGGAGGACAAAAACATAAAATTACCAGTGAGAAGAGCCATTGATTGCTTCTGTTGGTATTAAGACACAGTTTTTAGAGCTACAAAACTTTTAAAGCGAGACGCATTATCTTGACTCCCAATTCTTTATTTCTTGGCTCCTTGGTTACTGCTCTATAGAGGATAATTCATTTTAAGCAGATTTCCCTCAAAAAGGAGCTAAATGTACAGTAGCTCAAACTTGGGAATCCATAAACACTGTTGTATTGTGGGTAAATTCCTATGTTACAGAGTTAATTTTTGGAAATATTTGATAAATTTTCATGATATATATCTTCAAGTCCTGATTGTTTATAGAAGACCAAACATTTTTATTTAATATGTCCTATTTACTTTTGTAATAACGTGTAAATGCATTGTTAAACTTACCGATTGCAGTCTACTCCAGTTTCCAGCAAGGTTCCAGTCCCACGCGAGCGCTCCTCTTCTGTGTCTGCTAACACAGGGCCCATTGTGCATCGCAAAGTACACGTTTCATTGTAAGCCTATGAACCTAAAAGGAGGATCCATAGATTTCCAAGGAGAAAGTGTCTACTGGCTCACACGTAAACCCAGTGCGAGCTGCTTAGTCTGTTTGCAGGTCACATGGTTAAGAAGAGCACTGGAGTGACGCTGAAAAACTGGGAAAGACGGCGATCGTTAAGAATATTTGGTTGTTGGCTTTTCCTTTGCAGTGTCAGTCTACATGGAATGAGGGTGCCAAAACATATCCCTAGGGCGGTGGTTCCCAACTCCAGTCCTCAAGAGCCACCAACAGGTCATGTTTTCAGGATTTCCCTTAAAAAATTTCACAGGTGAGATCTGCTCACCTGCGCAGGCAATAATTCCACCACCTGGGCGATACTAAGGAAATCCCTAAAACCTGACCTGTTGGTGGCTCTTGAGGACTGGAGTTGGGGAACACTGCCCTAGGGTGTCAACCTCCGCCATCAGGTAGGGGAATGGAGGATTAGCTTGTTTTGCCTAGATCATTTCTGGATAACTAGTCAATTTGTTTATATTCAGGTGAATCCCAAAAATTAGAATATCATCAAAAAGTTAATTTATTTCAGTTCTTCAATACAAAAAGTTAAAACTCATATTATATAGTCATTACAGAGTGATTTATTTCAATTGTTTATTTCTGTTAATGTTGATGATTATGGCTTACAGCCAATGAAAACCCAAAAGTCATTATCTCAGTAAATTAGAAGTATCCACAGTGATGGTTTGGGGAGCCATGTCATCACTGTGTAGGTCCACTGTGCTTTATCAAGACCAAAGTCAGCACAGCCTTTTACCAGGAATTTTTAGAGCACTTCATGCTTCCCTCTGCTGACAAGCTTATTGGAAATGGAAATTTCATTCTCCAGCAGGACTTGGCACCTGTCCACACTGCCAAAGCAACACACGAGAGGTGTGCATCTTCACTGACCGCAACACACGAAAGGTGTGCATCATCACTGACCGCAACACACGAAAGGTGTGCATCTTCACTGACCGCAACACACGAAAGGTGTGCATCATCACTGACCGCAACACACGAAAGGTGTGCATCTTCACTGACCCCAACACACGAGAGGTGTGCATCATCACTGACCGCAACACACGAGAGGTGTGCATCTTCACTGAAAGCAACACACGAAAGGTGTGCATCATCACTGACCCCAACACACGAGAGGTGTGCATCATCACTGACCGCAACACACGAAAGGTGTGCATCATCACTGACCGCAACACACGAAAGGTGTGCATCTTCACTGACCGCAACACACGAAAGGTGTGCATCATCACTGACCGCAACACACGAGAGGTGTGCATCTTCACTGACAGCAACACACGAGAGGTGTGCATCTTCACTGACCGCAACACCGAGAGGTGTGCATCTTCACTGACCGCAACACCCGAGAGGTGTGCATCTTCACTGACCGCAACACACGAAAGGTGTGCATCATCACTGACCGCAACACACGAGAGGTGTGCAACTTCAACTGACAGCAACACGCGAGAGGTGTGCATCTTCATTGACTGCAACACATGAGAGGTGTGCATCTTCACTGACCCAACACACGAGAAGTGTGAATCTTCACTGACAGCGACACACGAGGTGTGCATCTTCACCGAAGCGACACATGAGGTGTGCATCTTCACTGACAGCAACACACGAGGTGTGCATCTTCATGACCGCAACACACGAGAGGTGTGCATCTCCACTGACCGCAACACACGAGAGGTGTGCATGATCACTGACAGAAAACACACGAGGTGTGCATGATCATGACCGCAACACAACGAGGTGTGATGATCACTGCCCGCAAAACGCGAGAGGTGTACATCTCCACTGACCGAACACACAAGAGGTGTGCATGATCACTGACAGCGGTAGACTAGAGGAGCACAGTTTCACCACAGTGGCACACGAGATGTGCACAACACTCGGACTTTGGCACATATCTGAGTCCTATTTTCCAGATGCCTTAGCGGTGGTACCGCATCTACGGCATACCCTATGGCCATATCAAAAATGTATGAAAATATCTCCCTTAAGCTGGAAAACCCCTCTGAGAGAATACATTTGACATTACTGTTTGTTTTGGTAGGCACCTCATTTTGAAGTAGTGTTTGCTATGAGACGCAAGCCTTGAGTAGTCAGGCAGCATTTATCTCACTGCTCCAACAAACATTTGCATATTAAACTAGCAGCATTTTCCTGACAGATCGGAAACAGACTACAGATAACAGCTGTGCCGCAGAAAGGGGACAAATATGTTCCAATCATCTGACAACGATATGCATAACGTCCTGAACAGAAGACACATCTTCCCTTCCTTCACTTTTGATGGGAGAAGTTTATGGCAAGTTTTAGAGGAAAAAAATTTGTTTTTTTTTTTTTTTTTGCACAGCAGAAAAACACTTAAATAAAAACTGGAGTTCAAGCCCGATACAGGCCCCCATGTTTTGTGCGGCAGCATGTGTAGGCTGTAGGGACCCAAAGTACAGTAGTGTGCAAGTCGAGACTAGCATCTTTGCAAGAGAAATTGACATGCTGTGGTTTTGAAAGATGCGCACATGTCAGTGTTTGTGGGTGACGCGCACTCGACTATGCATGCATCCACTACGCTGCAACATCTAGCCCTTACATTACAGGTAAATAAGCAGAATAAAAAAGCCTAACACAGAGAAGCTTATGCAGTGTACAGTCAATACATCACACATACAGCGCAAAGCAATCTATATTTTTAATTTAAATTCTGCAGCACCAGTGGCAGATGCTTCGCCTGACCTAAAGTGCAACAAAATACTTATGTGGCACACTGGGACTCATTCTTATAACTAGTAACCAATCACTGGGTTAAAGACAAGACTGTAGAGTCAGCTTATATTCTACAAGGGGTCTAAGTGCATTTCTGTGAATCAACATTAAACAGCTCAGTGGCGAAACGTGACAGCTCAATAACACATGATGACATTGATTTAAATGGGGATTCAGGTTTCAGCAAATACATTTTTGCATAATTTGAAGTTACACAATTTACAAATACACTTTCTTTTTTTTTTTTTTTAATAGGGAATCTGTCAACACCAATGACTGGTCAACCAAGCATAGGTTCTTTGTGCACCCCCTTGGTGTAGCCAAACAGTTCAATGCTCCCTCCCAGCTATCTCAGCCATCCTCTGGGTCTTGTAAAGCTGAGTAGTCAATGTAAGAAAAAAAAAAAAAAAAAAAAAGGATGGTGGTGATAGATTGAAAACAAGTAGGGGGGAAGGTAAGCCAAACTGCTTTGGCCATGCCAAAGTGCACAGAAAAACCAGAGGGATCAAATTCTTATTTCTAACTGCAAAACGCAAATACATTTATATAATTTATACAATGTGATTTTCTGGATTTTATTTTTGATATTCTATCTCCCAATGTTAAAATTAACCTATCCTTAAAATTATAGACTGTTCATGTCTTTGTCAGTGGGCAAACTTACAAAATCAGCAAGGGGTCAAATACTTATTTCCTCCACTGTACTTCCAGGTAGTTTGTTGAGAGGTGGCTTAATGCTACCACTCAGCAAGCCAGCCGGAACACACAGACAGGAGCGCGATTACGTTCCTGCAGTGTCTAGTGCTGAAGTGAGTCTATAGATCGATAGTCTATGAACACCGGTGACCTTACAAACGTCATTCATATTAAGAGAATTTTATCCAAACCTCAGCTCCAAGCTGTCAGCTTTCCCTCAGCTGGTTATTAAAAATTAGGGAGACCTTAAACCATTTAAAAAAAAAAATATAATATATATATGTATATTTGTTCTATTATATTCGGACAATTCATGCTGGGGAATTTACTGTTCTCGGCTGATGAAATATCAGGTTTCCTATGAGCTGGGTGAGAAAAAATGGTCGTGTACTGTGTGATTTTTTTCTCCTCGCACCCATTGACCAGTCTTGACCGATACATGAGGCCCCTAGCAGCATGCTGCTTTTCTGTTTTCTCAGTCTGATCGCAGGAAATCATAGAACATTAGTCAGAGTGCAATCTGATTTTTTTATTGGATTGCATTCGTCCGTTTTAAACGCAGAGGAGCATGAACCCTAGCAGTACTTTTTAGTGTCCGATCTTCTTGCTCTCCCTGGAATATATGCTGCAGCCAGAAAGTCTGGTGAGCCGAACGGTAATCCAGCTGAGAGCCAATGTGTATCAAGATCTGTATTGGTGAATGGAGCACCACTAACAAGGACACAATTTACATGACCTAACAATGCATATGAAGGCGTTTCAACCATACGTCCAAATTGACATTAATGCTACACATGGTTTTATGTTATAGTTATTGGTGTTTATTTTTTATATCCCTTAACCAACTTGGACCTTCACCTCCTACCATGACTTTGAATACACCCTGGCACATACGTACTGGGTCATATTTTTCTGCACCTGGGAATTTCAGTTGAAATAATCAAACATAACATTAAAATAATGATTAAATAAAATCATCATGAATAATGGGTCTGCAAATATTGGCACCATAAGTCAAGTGTGACCTTTTTCTTTTTTTTTTCCCCCAGCATATCAGTAATACACATTTCCTGCTGTTTTTTTTTTCAATTATAGATCCGAGCAGGACGGCCATAAAAAAAAAAAAAAATCACTGTTGATATAATCAAGAAGTGGGGCTGCAACCGACAAGTCTATGTCAACAAGAGCAATTTACGCTCCTGTAGATACTAGATGATTACTATTATGGGTTCAGGTCTGGGAAAGATAAACTGTCAGAGCAGCATAAACGCTGAGGAGTAGCTGTATATAATAGACTTTTCTTAGAAAAATGCTTGAATTTTACTGCAGATATACGCGTCATTTTAAGAAAAACTTTAAAAAGAATGTTCTTTGCCGTTTACTAGATTCATTTACTTGCAGGCTGCACACTTGCTATCTAATTAAGTACTGTGATTACAGCAGCATCTGCAATGTTTAAAGCGGGCTGCATAAGGGTGAGTTTCCACGATCAGGATTCCTTCAGGAAATGCTGCGTGTTTGGTGCTGTGCGTTGGCGCAGCGCCAAACACGCAGCGTCCAGATGTTACAGCATAGTGGAGGGGATTTCAAGAACAACACGCAGGTGGAAGACCTGCGTTTATGGACATGCGGCGCGTCTTTTCAGACCGCAGCATGTCCTAGCGTATTGCGGCGACGCTGCGTCGCCGCAACGAAATTTAACACAGGGCTATGTAGCCGGAGGTGTTCCGGAGGTGTCCTGAACACCTCCGGAAAGAGCACGCGTCAAAAAGGGGGCGGGGCTCAGGATGAAGCGGAATTTCCGCTCCGTCAAATGCGCTGTGGTTCCGGACCATGGAACCACAGCCTTAAAGTTTAAAGGGAACATCTCATATTGGGAAACACTATTTACAATAGATTTAGGGTTAATCTGCAGGTAATAGCGTTAAAAATCACGCTGCCTTACTTGGAAGCATGACTACAGAGAGAAAATTAATTTAGATCCTCCCTGAAGTCGCTTGCTTTCGACAGCAACCTCCGGCCAGACACAATATCATTCAATCTGACTGGGAGCGATTATAGCCACTGCTCACAGTAAAGTGATCAGTGGCTGTAAACCATGGGCTACAGGGAGGATTTAAGTTAATGGTCTCCAGTAAAGTACTGCCACACTAAACGATCCCGCTAACGATCACGATAACGACGCAAGCTAAGGAGATCGTTGGTGTGATCGTTTTAAGGTCGCTAGTAGCTGCCAAACTGGATGATCTCATTAACGACGCATCAGCGGTTAGCGACCTTTTTAACGACTTTGGCGGTCGTTGGGACGTGCCACACTACATGTACTGTGAAAGATCACGACTCGATAGGCGTGACTGAGCGCAACCTTTTCCACGCCCCTGATCACAGATTGGTGGTCACTATTTATGTCATAAATGTTTGTCACAGCTCTCTCCGCTTTGTGATTGGATGACCGCGTCATAAAAGACGACGTACCAGCGCTCCTTTCCATTGCTCTCGAGCAGAAGGGTTCTTTCAAATCAGCCGGCATCGTTCCAGTGTGTCCCGCTAGCCTTTGTATCTACTGCGATCAGTTTGTGCCACTATTGCGGTTGCTGCGTTCCAGTCTACGCCGTTTTTTTCTGCGATCCAGTCTGTGCCTCTTGCATTAGCTGCGATCCAGGCTGTGCCGTTATATCCTCTGCGATCCAGTTTGTGACGCTATTGCGTTTCCTATTTTTTTTTTTCAGGATCACAAACAAGTCTTGTAAGGTAGGTATTTTTTTGTCACATTTAATTTTTTTTTTTTTTTTAATTTTACAGATCCATTTTTAGATCCCAGCTGTTGTTAACATTGTCGTCCATCAATTTATTTTTTTTTTTGCCATTGTTTTGTTCTGGCACACCCACCACCACCATTTTATGATCCCAGCTCTGCCATTGTTTGCTCAGCTGCGCCACAACCACCATTTTTGTGATCCCTGTTGTTTTTACCATAGTGGTCCATCTATGACTTATTTAGCTCTGCCATTGTTTACTCCAGCTGCACCCACAACCACCATTTTATGATCCCTGCTGTTTTTACCGTAGTTGTCCATCTATGATTTTTTTATTTTGGTCTGCCCTTGTTTTGTTCAGGCACGCCCACCACTTCCATTTTATGATCCCTGCTGTTTTTACCGTAGTTGTCCATCTATGACTTTTATTTTGGTCTGCCATTGTTTTCTCCTGCTGCGCCCACCACCACCATTTTATGATCCC
>JARQOD010000005.1:516409027-516446199 GCA_033576555.1 Oophaga sylvatica
AACAGGTTAACACCTCTATATGCAAAGATAACGCAGGATACACCATTCACAATAGTTGATGTCACAGCTCACCTCCTACCCCTTCCTGTTCAATGACTGGTAACACCGCTTTATACAGTAGATAACATCAAATTCAAATTTCAAAATAGGTAATGCCACAGATCACCGCCTCCCCGTTCAGTACTATGACTAATAAAACATCTTTATAATTAGATAACACTGGATCCACCTTTCACAATAGGTGATTTCACAGCTCACCTCCTCCTCCCCTTTACTTCACAACGACATTTGCACGAATCGGAGCATGCTCAGAAAATCCTTCTAAACAAGTCAATAGGGTCAGAGACAAACTACGGCTGCTTATGTCCATATGGCTGCTGACAAGGAGAAGAAGTATGAGTGTATTAGTAGGACTAGGACTAGTGGCCAGTGAAAAAATGGCAAAATTTTAATTTTTTAAATTGGTATTAAAGGGGTTGTTCACTACTAGAACAACCCCTTTCTCAATTCCCACACTCATGTCCGGCGCTGGCGCGGTTCCAGCAATGCAGAACAGCCTAAGGACACGACCCCGAGGAATCCTTAGAGCCACACCTCCTTGATAAAGACTCTAAAATTTAACAGTAACAAATAAAAAGACCCATATCTCTGAAATTGTATGGCGGATTTAAAAAAACAAAAAACAAAAAAACAGCATGCTCATGGGAGCAGAGGGAATAAAATAAGATTAAAAACTGTCTTTTTTTTCACTTAGCAAAGTTTAAAAATTCCCTTCATGATAAATCACTCCTCAACTCCAATATTTGTTTCTTGTACACAACAATCTCTTTAGATATTAGTTTTTCTTTTTTTTTCAATGCAGGAAATGGCGCCCCACGATTGCTCGGACCGGTGGTGCTACAACTGAAAGTAAACACAACCTTCAAGGCTACATTTGAGGCAACTGATCCGAATAATGACACCATTTCTTTTTCCCTTGTGAAGCCGATTCCAGCGGGAGCCTTCATTACACTAAGTAAGTCGTCGATATACAGCGCAGTCTAAAAAGGGAAAGGAAGGTGCTGATAGTAAATGTAGAGAAGCTGTAAAAAGTGTGAAAAATGTCAGAATTCCGTCACTCTGAATTGAGCATAGACTTCTGCTGCCTACAGAAAGCCGCAAAATATTAATATTCCACTCTGATATTCATTTCTACATTTTTTTCATATGTCAATGCATAGAGGTTGAGCTATCTGACAACAAAATCTCATCAGCAGATTTACCCTACACTACTGGAATAAAAAAATGAACAATTTATTGCATTTCCCCAATTTCACAGGTAATTTCCATTTTTTTAAATTTCCCAGTTTAAAGGGTAATTCTTGGTGGTACCTCCCTGATCCGATGAATGGGGCTCTGAATTGCCCTTTGGAGTGGAGTGTTGGCCACACTTGCTTGTTACTACCCTTTATGGGCCTGTTGGAGACTGCAGGGTAGAGCGCTCGGCTAGCTTTGGCAGTGCCATAGAAAAGAAATGAAATGGTGACTCACATATAAGGCCAAAGCTTTATATCAACAGGACATTTCAGAGCCCCATTTTTTTCTCACAGGTGCGCATGATCCCGGTCTCATTGTTTTTTGACACCGACACGGAGTGTCCAAGTACTTTTAACTAGAAGCCCATTGGCCAACACATCAACAGCTGCTGCAATCCAGGAGCACAGTCTATAAAGTCCTGACCCAGCTAGAACATCTGGTCATTCGTTTCCTTCTCTCCCCCTTTTGGGAACAACAGTCCATTTAATTGCACAATGCGGGAAAAAATGGGGAAAAGTCAATGGGGAAATCGGACAGACTTTATGGGCCAAGGTTCACAGTCCCTTAATGCAGCAGGGGGAAAACAAAACAGAATCGGGGAACACAAAACCTTTGGTGGTTCCTGGTCACTGCTGGGTCTTCCACCCACAGGAACACAAAATAGTTCCTTTACTGACTACCTTTCTTCATGCAACAAGCACTACGGAACTTCCAGGGCAGACCCTTCACTTCCAGCCACCATCCTTTATACTGCAGCACTCTTACATCCAGGTCTCCTTTCTGTCAGACTTCCCTTCAATGACTTCAGCCACCCACTTGGCCTTGATGGGGTCCAGAATCGGGGGCTCCTCCTCCACATACATCTGCGGCCAAAATATTGGGGCTGCTTCCTGGACCAGGACCTCCTTAGGGTTCTGCGAGGTATTTACTGGCCAGGATGCCATTAGAGCCTTCAACCGCTCTGCCCTGATGCAGGGTCTCTGCCACACTGCCACCAACGCCTCTGCCTTGGACTCGGGCTTGGGACTCGGGATCTCCAGCCTCATCAGCCCACCCAGCTACAATTCCTCCGACTGCCACACTCACTGCCGTTTCCATTTGGACCTTCTTGGTCCCACTCGGAGTGCTACACCATACCGCCAGCCGTCTCACTTGGTGGGAAAGCGTAGCGCTCCATCACGACATGTTCACTGTTCTTGTGTCTGGTGTTATGTTTCGGTAGCTGAGGAGTGCAGGTAAAAAAGGCAATACACCAGAGAAGTTGGAAACTATGAGATTGCAGTACCCTGACTAACCACCACAACTAGAGGCAGCCGTGGAGCGTTCCTACGTTGGTCCTAGACGCCTCGTCACAGCCTGAGAAACTAACTACACCTAAAGATAGAAAGAGGAAAGCTATCTGCCCCGGAGCAGATCCCCAAAGAACATAGAAAGCCCCCAAACATGTAATGGCGGTTAGACAAGATGAAATACTGACACAGACAGAAAATAGTATGAGCAAACGTTGGGGCCCAAACTACCTAAATAGAAAAGGATAGGAAGGGCACTTACTGCAATCCCAAAAAACCCTGAAAAGCACCAACTCTACTAATTTCAAAATCACCTCAGATCACACGACCTCTACCACCTAAATTAGTTCTCTGGTGTAACAAAATCAAAACAGCAGCCACTGAAAAAACTGGAAAAAGCAAAAGTACAAACATCAGTGGCTGAACTAAACTGAGAGGGCAAAAGCCCCCGGAGGGGACCCTGAAGGCCCCCACAGAAGTGCAGGACAAAATGCAAAAATCAAGCACAAAAACAAAAAGAAGAAAATGTCTTATCTGTTAGCAGGAGATGCAGACACGACACAGCAGGCTACAAAGGAAACAGGACTCAAGGATTGAGACCAGAACAATTGATCACCGGCAACCCTGATGGGAAGGCGACTCCCTTATATAAGACCAGTCAGTAACACCTGATTCCCACTCCTCACAATCTTCACTGGACAGTCCAGTACCGCTTGTAACCACCAGAGGGAGCCTCTGCTCAGAACTCATTTCAAGTCCATTCACAACAGTACCCCCCCCTTGAGGAGGGGTCACCGAACCCTCACTTGAGCAACCAGGTCGGTCAGGATGAGTTCTATGATACGCACGGATGAGTCTCCTAGCATGGATGTCCGAAGCAAACACCCAAGAATTGTCTTTCTGACCATAACCTCTCCACTTAACCAAATACTGGAGTTTCCGTCTAGAAAAACGAGAATTCAATATTTTCTCAACCACAAACTCCATATTGCCCTCAACCAGAACAGGGTCAGGAGGCAAAGCAGTAGGAACCACTGGCTCAACAAACCTCTTCAACAAGGACTTGTGGAACACGTTATGGATCTTAAATGTCCCTGGAAGAAGCAAACGAAAAGAAACAGGATTAAGAATCTCCATGATCTTATAAGGTCCAATGAACCTAGGCTTAAATTTAGGAGATGCCACTCTCATAGGAATATTTCTTGAGGACAACCAGACCAAGTCCCCCACTTTAAACCGAGGACCATCAGTCCTATGCCGGTTAGCAAACCGCTGGGCCCTCTCCTGAGAGAGGGACAACCTCTCCACTACCTGGTCCCAAATCTGTTGCATACGCTCCACAACAGAGTCAACACCTGGACAGACAGAAGCCTCCGTCTGTCCTGAAGAAAATCGAGGGTGAAACCCAGAATTACAGAAAAATGGAGACATCAAAGTGGCAGAGCTAGCCCTATTATTAAGAGCAAACTCAGCCAAAGGCAAAAAAGAGACCCAGTCATCCTGATCAGCAGACACAAAGCATCTTAGATAAGTCTCCAATGTCTGGTTTGTTCTCTCAGTTTGACCATTGGTCTGAGGATGAAACGCCGAGGAGAAAGACAATTGAACACCAAGTTTAGAACAAAAGGTCCTCCAAAATCTGGAAACAAACTGGACTCCTCTGTCAGACACAATGTTCTCAGGAATGCCGTGTAAACGAACCACGTGCTGAAGGAACAAAGGCACCAATTCAGAGGAGGAAGGCAACTTAGGTAATGGCACAAGATGTATCATCTTGGAAAACCTATCACAAATCACCCAGATGACGGTCATTCTCTGAGAAACAGGGAGGTCGGAAATGAAATCCATAGAGATATGGGTCCATGGTCTCTTGGCACAGGCAATGGCATCAACAAACCACTAGAGCGAGAGCAAGGCTTGGAGCGAGAGCAAGTCCCGCAGGACTGCACAAACTCCCTGACATCACGAGACAAGGTAGGCCACCAAAAGGACCGACTAACCAAGTCTCTGGTACCAAAAATTCCGGGATGCCCAGCCAACGCGGAACAATGAATCTCAGACATCACACTCTTTTTCCACTGGTCCGGGACAAACAATTTTCCAACAGGGCAGCGCTCGGGCCTATCCTCCTGACACCCTTCCAGAGCAAGTCTCAAATTGGGTGAGATGGCGGAAAGAACTACACCCTCTTTCAAAATAACAGAAGGATCAGATAACTCAGGAGAGTCCGCAAGGAAACTCCTCGAGAGGGCATCCGCCTTAACATTCTTAGTGCCAGGAAGAAAGGAAACCACAAAATTAAAACGTTTGAAAAACAAGGCCCACCTGGCCTGTCTAGGATTGAGTCGCTTGGCAGATTCCAGATAAACCAGATTCTTATGGTCCGTAAGGACCACCACCTGATGTTTGGCTCCCTCCAGCCAATGTCTCCACTCTTCAAAAGCCCACTTCATGGCCAGTAACTCCCGATTACCCACGTCATAATTACGTTCAGTAGGAGAAAATTTTCGAGAGAAAAAGGCACAAGGGTTACTTTTAGAGGTCTCTGGATCTTTTTGGGACAAAACGGCACCTGCCCCAATTTCAGAGGCATCAACCTCCACCTGAAATGGCAGAGAAACATCAGGCTGCCGTAGAACAGGAGCAGAAGTGAATCTCTGCTTAAGTTCCTGAAATGCAGAGACTGCCTCAGGAGGCCAATTCACCACATCAGAACCCTTTCTGGTCAAATCAGTCAATGGTTTAACAATAACCGAGAAATTACCAATAAATTTACGATAAAAATTGGCAAAACCCAAAAATCTTTGAAGAGCCTTTAATGAAGTAGGTTGGACCCAATCACAGATGGCCTGAACTTTGACCGGGTCCATTTCAATAACAGATGGGGACAAAATGAATCCCAGAAATGAGATCCTCTGTACGCCAAAAAGACACTTTGATCCCTTCACATACAGAGCATTCTCTCTCAAAATCTGAAATACAGTTCGAACATGTTTCACATGAGAGTCCCAGTCATTAGAAAAAATCAAGATATCATCCAAATAAACAATCAGAAATTTATCCACAAAATCCCTGAAAATGTCATTCATGAAGGACTGGAAGACAGAAGGAGCATTAGTGAGCCCAAAGGGCATCACAAGGTACTCAAAATGCCCCTCAGGGGTATTGAATGCCGTCTTCCATTCATCCCCGTGCTTAATGCGAATAAGGTTATATGCCCCCCTGAGGTCAAGCTTGGTAAACCAAGTAGCGTTTTTCACCCTGGAAAACAGGTCAGAAATCAAAGGTAATGGGTATTGATATTTTACAGTAATATTGTTCAAAAGACGATAATCAATACACAGCCTTAATGAACCATCCTTTTTGGCCACAAAGAAAAAACCAGCACCTAAGGGTGAAGAGGATGGTCTGATATGACCCTTCTCCAATGATTCCTTGATATAAGACCGCATAGCGTCATGTTCAGGTACAGACAAGTTAAAAAGGCGACCTTTAGGGAATTTACTACCAGGCACTAATTCAATAGCGCAGTCATAGCTCCTATGGGGAGGCAAGGATGCAGATTTACTTTAGCTAAACACATCAGAAAAATCAATCAAAAAGTCAGGAACATCCTGAGCCTGGGGGAGGCAGAAAAAACAGGAGTGTTGGTATTAACACATTGGCAGCCCCAACTGGTTACAGACACAGATTTCCAATCCAAAACAGGATTATGAGACTGCAACCAAGGGAAGCCCAGTACGATAATATCATGCAGATTATACAGAACCAAAAATTTACAGCACTCCTGATGATCAGGTCCAACCCTCATTATCACCTGAGTAGAGAACTGAGGTTTATTCTCAGCCAAAGGGGTAGAATCGATCCCCAGTAGGGGAATAGACTTCTGTAGGGGTATCAAGGGAAACCCACAACGTTTAGCAAAATCATAATCCATCAGGTTAATAGCTGCTCCAGAATCAACGAAAGCCTGAGCAGAAAATGAGGACAGAGAGCATATCAGAGTGACAGTTAATAAAAACTTAGTCTGAACACTACCCAAGACAACTGAGCGTGCAAAACGTCTTCCCCGCTTAGGGCAGACTGAAATAGCATGAGAGGCATCACCACAGTAGAAACATAACCCATTGCGCTTTCGAAACTCATGACGCTGTGCCCCAGACACCACTCTATCACACTGCATGGGTTCAGAAGCAGGTTCACAAGGCAACACCATTCCACGCATACTTCTCCGCTCACGCAAACGTCTGTCAATTTGAATCGCTAATGACATAGAATCATTGAGACCAGAGGGGACAGGGAATCCCACCATAACATCCTTTACATTATCTGACAGACCCTTCCGAAAAAGGGCCGCCAAAGCGTCGTCATTCCACTTGGTCAGGACTGCCCACCTACGGAATCTCTGACAGTATAACTCAGCGTCATCAAGACCCTGATTTAATGCCAACAAGGCTTTTTCAGCTTGATCAGTGACATTAGGCTCATCGTACAATAACCCCAAAGCCTGAAAAAATGCATCAACATCACTCAAAACAGGATCCCCAGGTGTCAGGGAAAAAGCCCAATCCTGAGGATCGCCGCGCAGGAGAGAGATGACAATTTGAACCTGCTGCGCTGCGTTCCCTGAGGACTTAGATTTTAAGGCAAAAAACAATTTACAATTATTTTTGAAATTCTGAAACTTAGCTCGATCCCCTAAAAACAAATCTGGCATGGGAATCCTAGGTTCCACAACAGGCAACCTAGCAAGATAGGCAGCAATACTCCGAACCTCAGTGGCAAGCTGATCCACACGGCCAGACAACTGTGCAAACTCCATTGAGAGAAAAAAAAATCCTCCCCAGCACCCAGAGATACAGAGGGAAAAAAATGCAACAAACAGAAAAATATCTCTGACAACTCTGACAACCTTTTTTCTTTCACAATATTTTTTCCCTTCTGTGAGTACCATACAATTTTCAATTTTTAGGCCGGTGATACTGTTATGTTTCGGTAGCTGAGGAGTGCAGGTAAAAAAGGCAATACACCAGAGAAGTTGGAAACTATGAGATTGCAGTACCCTGACTAACCACCACAACTAGAGGCAGCCGTGGAGCGTTCCTACGTTGGTCCTAGACGCCTCGTCACAGCCTGAGAAACTAACTACACCTAAAGATAGAAAGAGGAAAGCTATCTGCCCCGGAGCAGATCCCCAAAGAACATAGAAAGCCCCCAAACATGTAATGGCGGTTAGACAAGATGAAATACTGACACAGACAGAAAATAGTATGAGCAAACGTTGGGGCCCAAACTACCTAAATAGAAAAGGATAGGAAGGGCACTTACTGCAATCCCAAAAAACCCTGAAAAGCACCAACTCTACTAATTTCAAAATCACCTGAGATCACACGACCTCTACCACCTAAATTAGTTCTCTGGTGTAACAAAATCAAAACAGCAGCCACTGAAAAAACTGGAAAAAGCAAAAGTACAAACATCAGTGGCTGAACTAAACTGAGAGGGCAAAAGCCCCCGGAGGGGACCCTGAAGGCCCCCACAGAAGTGCAGGACAAAATGCAAAAATCAAGCACAAAAACAAAAAGAAGAAAATGTCTTATCTGTTAGCAGGAGATGCAGACACGACACAGCAGGCTACAAAGGAAACAGGACTCAAGGATTGAGACCAGAACAATTGATCACCGGCAACCCTGATGGGAAGGCGACTCCCTTATATAAGACCAGTCAGTAACACCTGATTCCCACTCCTCACAATCTTCACTGGACAGTCCAGTACCGCTTGTAACCACCAGAGGGAGCCTCTGCTCAGAACTCATTTCAAGTCCATTCACAACAGTCTGGCTGTGGTCGCCATCTTCATTTTCACAAGTGTCTTCCCCGCATTTGTGAAGTCTCCCTGATAAATGATTCAATCCTGCCACCTACACCAAACGTAAAGTGACTGAGGGCCATTACTGTGGATAAGCTGCTGCTCCATGTCACCTTGGCACTTTACAGGAAAATTGTGTCCCAGTCCCAATGTGCTGTCCCGTGTGGTGTCCATGTAGGCCGCAGGCTTCCATCCTCAAGAGCCGCTGCACAAAACTCAGGGGACACGCAGTCCATTGTAACGAGCAATCGTTTACTGGACAGTTCAAGCAGTATTGGGCACAACACTTCTTATTCCATGTTTCCTTAGTACAGTGGAGTTTCCAGCATTACTATCTGCTGCTCTTGGACTATCCTCACGTTTACTGGTTCTTTCACTCCCAGGCATATCCCGTCCAGTCCCGCAGTGAACTCTGGATCCGATACCTTGCCTTAAAGCGGTTCCACGTCCAACTTCCTCTGTACGCCAAGTCCCTCTCTGTAGTCCGCAAGAGATTCTAGTAAGGCTTCCCACTGCACTGAATGATAGCTGCTCGCCCACTGCAACTTGAACTTGACCTTGGTTACTGTACTTCCCTATCTGACTATCAGGACGTAATCCTCTTATATTAGTAATGCTGCCTCCCACTATGGGTTAATCCCAAACACTAACTGTATATTATCCTAATATCTTAGTTTACGTAGTCACTATCTATATTGGTCCTAAACACTAAACTAATTCTTACCCTGTGCTTACCCTATAAACAATTCACATTGTACATTAATTCTTTACATTACCTATTACCCTAACACAATACATGCCAATTCACATCATATCACATACTGCACATGCCACCACATATCCATATATAAAAACACATGTCACGGTTCACATTACGTGATTGTTGTCTTCAGGGTATCTTAATCACTGATGGGGCACTTTTATCTATGTTACAAAATGTAGTGGCAGGTTGGATGACTTATCGCTGCTCCATTCATTCTCTTTGGGGCTGCTGGAAAAAGTCGAGAACAGCGCTCGTCATCCCCATATAGAATGAATGGAGCGGCAGTCGAGCATGCGCACCTGCAATCTATTCTAACTGAGATAAAGATACCCTGTCCTGACGATCAGTGCGGATCCCAGCAGTTGGACCCCAATCTTTTCCTTTTAACTACTCCAGGTTATGGTTCTTTGCATTGTTCCAATGAAGCATGTAGTAAAGGACATTAGGTAATACTCTAATGTTCTATCAACAGATGGTCAGTTTACATGGACTGTCCAGGATGGTGGCCCTACACCGCTGATACTACAAGTGAATGATCAGCTCTCTGGTTCCATATTCATCCCAATGCTGCAAGTCTGCAAATGTGCGAACGGTGGAACATGTGATAACAGCGTCACCATTGAAAGCTATTCTGAAAGCAAATATCAGGTATAAATATCATCACTGGAATAAGTCTGCATATAGTGAGTTGGTCATATGCTATTCAGGAGAAATGCTACTATATACAATATATATAGTGGCCTGATAGCATGCAGTACACATTATGTAATGTGCCAAAACTAACTACTGGTAATAATATTGAATGGAGTAGTTGAGTAGGTAGGAAAATATTCCTATCAAATAATTAGTGACGCAACTACAATGTCTCGCCATCAATAGCTGAAGGAGAAATAACTAACTAAGCTTCATATAAACATTTGTAATTAAAATGCCACTGCCTTATTTCTTCTGGAACTTGCAGTGGGCGGCAGTTTGTCTGCTGCCTGTGACATGCATGCTCCCGCACAGTGCGCAGCTCTGTCGCCTTACCTGGGCCTTTTAGGTCCGCATTTCTCCAATATCCTACTCACAATTTATAATGACCTATGTGACCATAGCTTCTGATGTGACTATGTCATATGACTACTGGAATTTTATAGGGCATATAGAAAATCTCAAACATGCAGCCTTTGTTCTCTAAATTATTAAAGAAAGTATGTTAAATATATAATAAAATGAGCGCAAATGTATTTTCATTAATTGAACACAGTTCATTCTCATACAGAAAAGCCAAAAAAATATTCTCTGTTCAGGTTGTTGGTTGTATATGTCCGGACGGCTTCTCAGGACCATTTTGCTTGAATCGGTCAAAACCTTGTCAAGGACAACCGTGCTTCCCTGATGTGGCTTGCCTAAATCAAAACACAGGACCCCAATATGTGTGTGGCACGTGCCCCGCTGCAACCGTCGCCAATGGTATAGATGGAGAAAAGTGCTTCCTGTATGGTACATTTGTTTTATGCATATATGAATCTATCTATCTATCTATCTATCTATCTATCTATCTATCTATATTTATTATCTATCTATCTATCTATTTATTATCTATCTATCTATCTATCATCTATTTATTATCTATCTATCTATCATCTATCTATCTATAATCTATTATCTGTCTATATCTATCGATTATCTGTCTATATCTTTATCTATCTATCATCCATCTATTATCTATCTATTATATCTTCTATTATCTATCCATGCATTACCTATCTATCTATCTATCTATCTATCTATCTATCTATCTATCTATCTATCTATCTATCTATCTATCTATCTATCTATCTATCTATCTATCTATCTATCTATCTATCTATCTACATTCAGAAAAAGAGGCAGCACTCCAGTATTTTCAAAAATACAAAAGGGACTTTAATAGCCCTTGTGGTGTGGCGACGTTTCGGCTACAACGAGCCTTTCCCAAGCAATGTTGAGGGTGCACATACAAATATTTAAATGTATGATACAATTAGACATGATTAACATTTCGAGTGCAAAAATATATATAGTAATACATCATATAAACATTTCATTTCAGTGATAGCCTTTAAACATGATTTTTAAAGTGACAGTGCAATATTAAAAAGTAGTTCCATATAAAATTGTTATGATTACATCATGTGTTACATACAGGGTGCTCCAAAAGTAGGTGGATAGTATGTGTAATAGGGTTAGGAAGGGGAAGATTTATCAAACATGGTGTAAAGTGAAACTGACTCAGTTGCCCTTAGCAACCAATCAGATTCCACTTTTCATTCTTCACAGATTCTTTGGAAAATGAAAGGTGGAATCTGATTGGTTGCTAAGGGCAACTGAGTCAGTTTCACAGATCCAGTTTTCACAGATAAATCTCCGCCAAAATGGCAAATAATTTAAATACAGATCAAAGAAAATGGATTTTAAAAGAGTATTGGAAATCTCAAAATGCTGAAACAGTTAGAGCAAATTGGGTTGAAACATTTGGTACTCAAGCCCCAAAGAGACAAACCATTTACCGCATTCGTGACAAATTCGATGCCACTGGCTCAATCCTTGCCCCGGAAATGACTGCTTGCCTAAGGCTACTTTCACACATCAGTTTTTTTGAATCAGGCATAATCCGTCCTATGCCTGATAGGACGGATCCGGCGCTGATTTTAAAAAACTGATGCAACTGATCAGGTTTTTAGCCTGATCCGTCCTGACCTTTTCAACCCGGAAATATAAAAGAGAGAGAGAGAGAGAGAGAAAGACCTTGGACTCCGGATCAGTTTTCTGACGGATTTGTCAAAACACTGCTCCGGCTCCATAGGTTTGCATTGTTTCCGGACGCCTGAAGTGCCGATTCAGGCACTGTCAGGCGGCTCCGGGAAAAAAAAAAAACGTTGCAGCCAGCGTCTTGTCCGGCCGCCGGAATGTACATTTCCAACGGATCCGGCCAAAAACGGATGCAACGCAGTGACATCAGGCACGATCCGGCGCTAATGTAAGTGAATGCTAAAAAAACGCATCCGGTACCGGATCCGTTTTTTTAGAAACACGCCGGATCGCGCCTGATTCAAAAAAACGGATGTGTGAAAGTAGCCTTAGACGACTTCCGGGGCAAGGAAAGAGTAGCGCATGCGTTGTAACGATTTTATGCTTTGCCCACTGTTGGGCAAAGCACACTGCGCATGCGCCGGATTTTGAATCGCACAATTGCGGGAAGCCGAACGCCGTCGGTGGGATTCACAGACGTCGATGTGCAACTGATGACGAGGAGCGGGGGGGAGAGGAGAGAAAACACCGCCCTCCGGACCTGACTGCCGTGATTGACACCGAAAATAACCAACTTTACTACGGTATTTTGATATAAAAACGGGGGTATCAGGATATATGATACCTACCGTTAGCTTTGTTATGGGACGCACTATTCAGCCATATCTTTATCTGATATGGCAATTTTGGGGTGACAGATTCCCTTTAAAGTTCCTTTTGTATTTTTGAAAATGCTGGAGTGCTGCCTCTTTTTTATATCCTTTGGCAGGGAAGGTTCTCCTTGCTGAGAGGCCCTGCACCCTTAGTATTTTTGTATGTGTGGTGTTCCAATTTTTTGCTTTGTCTATCTATCTATCTATCTATCTATCTATCTATCTATCTATCTATCTATCTCTTTATTACTCATAAAGTGCATGCATTTACAAGTATTGACCTGTCTTTTGTTGCTTGCAGATCTTTGTTTGCCTCCTTATCCTTTCCCTTGTCATGAAAGTGCTGACTGCATCAGATCCAACAATTCATACTTGTGCCGTTGTAAGCTAGGATTTTCTGGAGATGGAAAAAATTGCTCAGGTACACAAAATGATCAACTGCATAAGCATACTTGTGAAGCACAAATGTGAAAACCAAATCAAAATAGTATTAACACCACTGTTCTGGTGATCCCAGGAGGGATTTTCACTCTTTGATGAGTCCATAAAAGCTGTTTGCATTTGGGAGACCTAAAGGATCAAAAGGACTTCAGCCCAATAGCTAATAGATGGATCAAAACAACTGACTGCTATTAATTACCTACCTATATACTAAAAGGTGCATACACTATTTCATAGATCTCTTAGACCTAATAAGACTGGTGTACTTACTTTGAAAATCCACGTTTGGATATCTGTATAATTCTGAAATTAAAGGTCCAGTTAGACTACAAGTCTGGAGACACTCTTTGTGACTGCGGACTTGTGAATACCCACTCAGGTCCGTCATTTTTTAACGGAAATATAGGGGTCTTCCACTTTACTGGCAGTACAAAGGCTCTAGAAAAGCATTATGTCTCCTTGCTTCCCATAAGAAATTCAGCAAATTCTGCACTCCCAAATACAAATGCCCATCTCCCTACTGAGCCCCAGTGTGCCTAAACCACATTTAGCGTCCACATGTTTGGCATTTCTATAGGGATGACAGCTCACTTAATTTGCAGGTGCATGTCTTCAGAAGCATGAGCTGAGCACTAAAATATACTGGTCACTACAGCGTACCGGTCATTACAACGTCAGTTTGAAATTTTCACTCAGCAACATCCACTACTGCTTGTTTCTGGAAAACACCTATGGAGTCAAAATTGTCACTACAACTGTAGATAAATTCCCAAAGGTTTATAATTCCCAAAAATGGGGTCTGTATATAGAGGGGCTCTGTATATGGAGTTCACAAACTATTCTAGGAAAATCTGCGTTCCAGGAGGCAAATAGGTCTCCGTCCCTCCCGAGTCAACCGTATGGCTAAGCAGTACTGTACAGCCACATATGAGGTATTTCTACATTCAGCAGTAATTGTAGGACAAATTTTGATTCCATTTTTACTCATTTTCCAGTGTGAAAATGTAAAATCTGGGGCTAAAACAAAATTTTGGTGGTAAAAATGTAGTTATTTTTTCTTCACTGCCCAATGGTATAAAATTTTGTGACACACCTATGGTGTCAATATGATCACTGCATCCCTAGATGAATTCATTGAGAGGTGTAGTTTGTAAAATAGGGACACTTATGGGGGTTCTGCAGTTCTGGCACCTCAGGGGCTCTACTAACGTGACATGACACCCTCCAACAAAATCTGAATTCCAATATGGTGCTTTTCCCTTCTGAGCGTTGCACTGTGCCTCAAAAGTAGTTTTCAACCACATATGGGGTACTGATGTGGAACACATTTTGTGGTCCATTTTCTTCTGCTATCCTTGTGAAAATGAAAAAAAATTGGAGCTAAAACATTTTTGTGGGAAAAATAAATTCTTTTAATTTTCACAGATCAACGTTGTAAAATTCTGTGAAGCACCTGTGGGTTCAAGGTGCTCACCAAACGTCTAGATTAATTCCTTGAGGCAGTGTCCTTAAGAGCTACCAACAGGTCATGTTTTCAGGATTTCCCTTAAAATTGCACAGGTGAGATCTGCTCACCTGCACAGGCAATAATTCCACCACCTGGGCAATACTAAGGAAATCCTTAAAACCTGACCTGTTGGTGGCTCTTGAGGACTGGAATTGGGGAACACTGCCTTGAGGGATCTAGTTTCTTAAATAGGGTCATCGGTGGGGGCATTCCACTGTTTAGGCACCTAAGGGGCTCTTCAAATGTGACATGACACGCGTAGACCATTCCATCAAAATCTGCATTCAAAAACGTCACTCGTTCCTTTCTGAGCCCTGCCGTGCACCCAACAGTAGTTTTCCCCACTTATGGGATATCTGCATACTCAGGAGAAATTGCACAATAAATTGTGAGGTCCATTTTCTCCTATCACTCTAGTTAAAATAAAAAAATTGGGCTGAAAGAACATTTTTGTGGAAAAAAATGTAATTTTTTTATTTTCATGGCTCAACATTATAACCTACTGTCAAGCACCTAAGGGTTCAAGGTGCTCACCACACATTTAGATAAGCTCCTTGAAGGGTCTAGTATCCAAAATGTGGTCACTTGTGTAATAAGATTGGTGGAACTACTGTGCCATGGTCCGAGAAGTGCCTGGAGGGGTGTAACTATGTGAACATCTGACTATTCACTAAAACCCCTGATGGTGGAGATAGACCTGGCTCTAGATAGACACTAGGTGCTGCTCCAGGATGGACCTTCAACACATGGTAGCTGACCCCAAGTGTCAGGACACTGGAATGGCCAAGAAAGGAAGGTTCAGCTGCTACAGGCAGATAGGGCAGGAACCCAGGAGCAGCAGGTGCTAGTGGCCACAGCTGGTATGCAGGCAGGCACTGGCATGTGAAGGAAGGAACGGCTAGTATAAAGACTTTCACTGGCAGTTGCAGGCAGGTATGGCTGGTATACAGGTGGGTACAAGCAGGTACGGCTGGTATACAGACTGGCACTGGCAGATGCAGGAAGGTATGGCTGGTATACAGACTGTCACAGCAGATACAGGCAGGTATGCTGGAAAGCACAAGCAAGTACAGGCACTATTGAGCAAGCACAAGCAGGTACGGGCAGGAACAGGCAAACAATAGTGGGAACTAGCGAGTAATGGCAGGTACTAACAAATTGGGGACCTGAGAACTAGCAAGTATGCAGACTAACTAACCACACTGCTCAGGCACATACCATCAGGTGGTGATGCCTTAAATCATAAATATCTCCAAGTCATTGGCTGGGGACACTTTAGGACACTGTCCTTTTAAGAGCATGGATATCTGCGAGCCATGCACAGACACCAATCAGCAGCTGGAGAAGGAACTGCAGGATGAGGGCCGCGGCAGTGAGTAAGTAGGTTTCCATGCTTGGGGTGGATGGGGGGCATGCAGGGATGCTGGCGCTACATGTGGGGGATTTCAACTAATTATGCAAATCAAGGGCTCTCCAAACATGACATGGTATCCACTAATGATTCCATTGTCATGTATAGTGTACAGTTCCTATAGCGTCTTGTGCTTGGGTGCGAGGAAAACACAGGAGACATAGGTTGAAATGAAATGACTTGTATTACTTCATACAAGCATGCTGAAAAGTTCACACAGTTTGCAGGAACAGCAACAGGAGACACAGCAGGCCAGAGTAACTTCAAGCTCTACAATAACTCTCCAAAGCAGGTTCAGGATCTCTTCTCTGTACCGTAATTCCTCTGCAAACATGGATTCACCAATCAGCAGGTTTCCAGAGTCCAAAAGTGTTCCAAGGTTCCTCAGTAGGGAATAGCTGGAGTACAAGTCCAAGGCTTCCAGGAGTCAGGTCACAGACTGACTGAGGCTTGATTCAGGAGCACTGATTGTTCAGCTGAGGCTGCTTAAGAAGCAAGAGGGAAGAATCAGGGCGGGAACATGAAAACTGGAAACTCCATATTAACTGAGGGCAAGAGCTGCAGAAAGACAGAAAGCAAAATGGCCGACGGAAAAGTGAGTTTCAAGGAACATGTCAACAGAGACAAAGAACCTTACATTACTCCCCCCTTAGGGACAACCTCCGGATGACCTCAGACCAGGCTTGTCAGGGTACCTCTGATGAAACTGGCGGAGCAGGCGAGGAGCATTTACATTATTGACTGGTTCCCATGAGTTGTCCTCCACTGGGTAGCCCTGCCATTTAATCAAATATTGCAACTGATTTCTGTACAACCTGGAATCTAGAATCCTTTCCACCATAAATTCTTCCTGACCATCGACCAGCACTGGGTCAGGGCAAGGAGAAGAACGTCCAGGAAACGTATTGGGTGTTGCAGCCTTTAGTAGGGATACATGAAAGACAGGGTGGATTCTCATAGTTCTGGGTAGTTGAAGACGACAAGTAACAGCACTTATAATCTTATTGATCTTATAAGGTCCAATGTACAGTACTTATGTCCCAATTTAGACGATGGAATCTTTAATTTAAGATTTCTGGTTGACAGCCAGACCAAATCTCCTACCTTGAAAGCTGGTGCAGGTTTACGAAATTTATCTGCTGCTTTCTTGTACCTTTCCTGAGCCAATTCTAGATTTTCCTTTAGAAGATCCATATTCTTTTGTAAAGAAGTGATTCTTTCAGCCACTGCCGGCAAGGGCGTATCTATGGGAAATCGAGGAAGAATGTTAGGATGATAACCTAGATTGGAGTAAAAAGGAGACTGCTTAGTGGAGGCGCTCTGAGAGTTGTTATAAGAGAACTCAGCCAGTGGAAGTAGATCCACCCAATCATCCTGTAGGTGGCAGATAAAACAGCGGAGATACTGCTCCAGGGTCTGATTGGTTCGTTCTGTCTGTCCATTAGTCTGGGGATGAAAAGCAGAAGAAAGGTTTACTTTAATGTCCAATGCTGCACAGAAATTTTGCCAAAACCTAGAAGTGAATTGCACCCCTCGATCCGAAATGACCTCATCCGGTACTCCATGTAAGCGAAACACATTCTTAATCATCAAGTCTGATGTCTGTTTTGCAGTGGGTAAGCCGACACAAGGGATAAAATGAGCTGCCTTTGTTAGACGGTCAACCACCACTAGAATGGTGTTCTTCCCTTGAGAGGTTGGTAACTCCACAATGAAGTCCATAGAAATGGATCCCCACGGGCGGGATGGGGTGGGAAGAGGTTGCAACAGACCAGTTGGTGAGGAGCGAGGTGTTTTGCATCTTGCACAGACTTCACATGAAGTGACATAGTTTAAGACATCTTTCCTGTAAGTGGGCCACCAAAGAAACGAGAAAGAAATTCTTGTGTCTTTAGAATTCCCCTATGACCGGCTATCTTGGAATCGTGGATGAGTTGCAATACTCTCAATCTGACTGTTTCAGGTATATACAGACGTTGTCCCTGAATCCACACACCATTCTTAAAGACAAGACTTACGTCCCTTGGGGGTTGAGCCAACAAAGAATCCGCATGGTATGCTTCCTTGATGTCCTTAAGTAGGTCTTGATTATGAATCACTCCCAGGAATCTAGAGTCAGGAAGAATAGTCTTAGGAGGAGTAAGTGGACGTGTCTCTGCTGAATGAATCCTAGAGAGTGCATCAGCCTTTCCATTGCGCGATCCTGGTCTATAAGAAATGACAAAATTAAATTGGTTTAGGAAAAGATTCCAGCGAGCCTGGCGAGGAGTCAGGCACTTAGCCGACCTGATAAATTCAAGGTTACGATGGTCTGTCAGGACGACTATTTGCTGTGCAGCTCCCTGAAGAAGGTGTCTCCATTCCTTGAAGGCGGCAATAATGGCCAACAATTCTCTATTGCCCACATCGTAGTTCCTCTCAGCCGAAGACAACTGCTGGGAAAAGAAGGCACAGGGATGCAAGACATTCTTCTCACCTGTTCTCTGAGAGAGTATAGCTCCAACGGCACAGTCTGAAGCATCCACCTCTATTATGAAGGCAAGCTCGGGGTTGGGATGTACTAAGATAGGTGCGGTGGTAAATTTATCCTTTAAACAGGAAAATGCTTCCTGAGCTTGCGGGGTCCAGGAGAACCTAGACTGTTTCCGGGTAAGTTGGGTGAAAGGTGACACTACCTCAGAAAAATTCTTAATGAAACGTCTATAGAGGTTGGCAAACCCGATGAAACGCTGCACCTCCTTCACATTTCTAGGAATTGGCCAATCCTTGATGGCTTGGGTTTTGCTTCCATCCATACTAATCCCTTGCGTAGATAGTACATACCCCAGAAATTGAATTTCGGTCCTATGGAATTCACATTTTTCAAGTTTGATGTAGAGATGGTTTTGTCTTAGGCGTTCTAAGACCATTCTCACATGTCCATGATGTTCCTCTGTGGAGTTAGAAAAAATTAGAATATCATCCAGATAAATCACCACAAATGTATCTAGGAGATCCCTGAAGATATCATTCACGAAGTGTTGGAAAGTGGCTGGGGCGGTACTCAGACCAAAAGGCATAACTAGATATTCAAAGTGTCCATAGCGTGACCTGAAAGCAGTCTTCCATTCATCCCCAGGTCTGATACGGACCAAGTTATAGGCCCCACGGAGATCCAGTTTAGAGAAAATTTTGGCATGCCGCACTCTCTCCAACAACTCAGGGATTAAAGGCAATGGATAACGGTTTCTAATAGTAACCTTATTGAGTTCCCTATAGTCTATGCAGGGTCTCAGAGATCCATCTTTCTTCTTCACAAAGAAGATGGGTGCACCTGCGGGAGATGAAGAGGGGCGTATGAAGCCCTTGGCTAAATTTTCGTCTATATAATCCTTCAAAGCTTTTAGCTCGGGCCCCGCTAGGGGGTAGATCTTACCAAAAGGTATCTCGGCTCCGGGTAATAATTCAATTGGACAATCATATGGACGGTGAGGAGGAAGCTGATCAGCGTTCTTCTTGTCACATAAATCGTCATAGTCCTGGTATACAGCTGGTAGTTCAGGGACTGACATGGTTCCTTTAGGAACAGAGCAAGCTGAAACTCCTTGACTCATCTGTTTCTCCGGAAAGTGTAATTCCTTGGTCTCCAAGTTAATCGTAGGATTCTGCGCCTGCAGCCATGGTAGCCCTAGAATGATGGGAAAGTGGGGAGAAGAGATAAGCAAAAAAGACATTTTCTCCTGATGATCTTTACCCATAAGGACCCTCAAAGGCTCTGTTTCTTGATCCACTGGTCCAGAAGTCAGTAGAGAGCCATCCACAGTCTCCATCTGTACTGGAGTAGCCTTCTTCACTGAACGTATCCCCTGTTTCAGAGCAAAGGAGATATCCATAAAATTTCCACTTGCTCCTGAGTCGATCATAGCAGAGCTAGACACCCAGACTGAGTCAACCCAGAGTTTGATGGAAAGGAAGCAATGAGAATTGTTTCTTTTACAACTCAGCTGGGACACCGCTGAGGAAACTTGAAAAATTGCAGCGTTTATACCGTCATCGTCCCCAGAACTAACAGAGTTTAAGTCCGAAAAATCAAGATCTCTTGCAGCAGATCTCTCTGGAGCCTGAGGCTCGGACATGACAGAGCTCCTCTCGCAACACTCACAGTGAATGACTGCTGCAGTAGTCTTACGAGAACGGCTGGGGTAGTTTATAATGAAGTGCCCTGACTTACCACAGTAGAAACATAGATTTTCCTTTATACGATGTTCTTTGCGTGCATCACTAA
The DNA here is from genome assembly GCA_033576555.1 of Oophaga sylvatica. Lineage (NCBI taxonomy): Eukaryota > Metazoa > Chordata > Amphibia > Anura > Dendrobatidae > Oophaga > Oophaga sylvatica. Next base: position 516,429,296 of record JARQOD010000005.1, read on the forward strand.
CCCGTCTTTGTAAAGAGTCCACCTGCATGGGTTCAGGTTCTGGTTCCCTTGTGATCCTACTCAAAGGTTCCTTAGCTGAGGAGGGAGGTAGTAAAAGGTTAGTGCGATTATTTTCGAACCATCTCTCTTGTCTGCGTTCAGTCAGACGAGCATCAATACGGATACAATAGTTAATAAAGTCACCTAACGCAGTGGGAGGGTCGGCACGAGCAAGTTCATCCTTAATCAGTGGAGACAACCCTTTCCGAAAAATAGATTTTTTAGCGGAAGTGTCCCAAGTGGTATCAAGAGCCCATCTCCTGAAATCCAGGGCATATTCGGCTACTGAACGCTTACCTTGGCGCAAAGTTAACATGGCTGCTTCAGCTGTTGCACCTCGATTGGGGTCATCAAACACCTGCCCCATGGCTGAAATAAAAGCATCAAGGTGATTCAAACAATCATCCTCAGTCTCAATCAGAGGGTTTGCCCACATCAAAGCCTTATTGGTAAGCAACATGATTATAGTAAGCACTTTGGATCGTTCAGTGGGAAATTGTGAAGCATGTGCAGAGAAAAATAAATTGCATTGATTAATAAATCCCCTGAATTTCTCACGTTCACCGCCAAAACGAAAAGGAGGTAATTTGGGGATCCCAGAACTTGGGGTTATGGCAGGAGCCTGGGCTCGTTCCTCTAGAGCCTCAATCCTGGCTCGCAATTCCTGGGTAGTCTGTCCAAACACTTGCAAATTATGATTAGTGAGGTCCTGTAGGCTTGCAAAACGGGTTTTTAAAGTCTGTACATCTGAAAGGATTGTATCAGTCACTCCGCAAAGTTCCTTTATGCGGGCCTCCATCTTCCAGATCTTTTAAGGCAGAGGTGCTGGAAGGAGAAGAGGAAAGGAAAAAAAAAACAATAGTGTTTACCTGTGGTAACACTCCAGAGTAAAATTTTAAGGGAATGCGCTCACCTGGAATGGTTGTGAGAAGTCACAACCACTGTCATCACATAAGGTATTAAACGGACATCTGATATCCACAGTCACAGCAGACACGGCTTTCCCAGACCCAGCAGACACTAAACATTGGCTCCTGAATCTTGTCATGTATAGTGTACAGTTCCTATAGCGTCTTGTGCTTGGGTGCGAGGAAAACACAGGAGACATAGGTTGAAATGAAATGACTTGTATTACTTCATACTAGCATGCTGAAAAGTTCACACAGTTTGCAGGAACAGCAACAGGAGACACAGCAGGCCAGAGTAACTTCAAGCTCTACAATAACTCTCCAAAGCAGGTTCAGGATCTCTTCTCTGTACCGTAAAACAGAAAGTACCGTAAACATGGATTCACCAAACAGCAGGTTTCCAGAGTCCAAAAGTGTTCCAAGGTTCCTCAGTAGGGAATAGCTGGAGTACAAGTCCAAGGCTTCCAGGAGTCAGGTCACAGACTGACTGAGGCTTGATTCAGGAGCACTGATTGTTCAGCTGAGGCTGCTTAAGAAGCAAGAGGGAAGAATCAGGGCGGGAACATGAAAACTGGAAACTCCATATTAACTGAGGGCAAGAGCTGCAGAAAGACAGAAAGCAAAATGGCCGACGGAAAACTGAGTTTCAAGGAACATGTCAACAGAGACAAAGAACCTTACATCCAGCAAATTTTGCATTCAAAAAGCCAAATGGCGTTCCTTTCTTTATGAGCCCTGCCGTGCCACCAAACAGTAGTATTCCTCCACATATTGAGTATCAGCATACTCAGGAGAAATTTCACATAAATTTGTATGGTGTATTTTCGCCTGTTACACTTGTGAAAATAAAAATAAGGGGCTAAAAGAACATTTTTGTGAGAAATGTGATTTATTTTATATCCACAGCTCAACGTTATAAATTTCTATGAAGCACCTGGGGGTTCAAGGCGCTTACCACACATCTAAATAAGTTCTTTGAGGGGTCTAGCTTCCAAAATGGGGTCACTTGTGGGGTGTTCCTACTATTTACGCACACCGGGAGTTCTCCAAATGCGACATGGCATCCACTAATAATTCCAGCAAATTTTGCTTTCAAAAAGTCCCTTCCGAGCCCTGCCGTCCCCCAAACAGTAATTTTCCTCCACATATTGGGTATCGGCATACTAGGGAGTAATTGCACAACAATTTGTATGGTACATTTTCTCCTATTACACTTGTGAAAATATAAAAAATTGAGGCTAAAAGACCATTTCCTTTCCGAGCCTTGCCATGAACGCAAACAGTAGTTTTCCCCCACATATGGGGTAACATCGTGTTCAGGAGAAATTGCACAACAAATTTTGGTGTCCATTTTCTCTTGTGAAAATAAAAACATTTGTGTCTAAAATAAAATGTTTATGAAAAAAGTTAAATGTTCATTTTTTCATTCCACTTTGCTTTAGTTCCCGTGAAGCACCTGAAGGGTTAATAAACATGATTTTGAGCATCTTGATGGGTGCAGTTTTTAGTATGGTGTCACTTTTGGTTATTTTCTGGCATATAGGCCCCTCAAAGTAACTTCAAATGTGATGTGGTCCCTTAAAAAAATGGTTTTGTAAATTATGTTGTAAAAATGAAAAATTGCTGGTCAGCTGTAACCCTCATAACTTCCTAAAAAAATTGTTTCAAAAGTTGTGCTGATGTGGAGTAGTGAAATTAAGGCATGAAAATTAAAAGTTTAAAAATTGAAAAATTTTCAGAATTACTGCAAATTTCTGTTTTTTTTTACAATTAAACACAAGTCATATTGAAGAAATTTTACTACTATCATAAAGTACAATATGTCTTGAAAAAACAATCTCAGAATCAGTGGGATCCGTTAAAGCGTTCCAGAGGCGTTCGTGGGGCAGCATGGTGGCTCAGTGGATAGCACTACAGCCTTGCAGCGCTGGAGTCCTAGGTTTGAATCCCACCTAGGACAACATCTGCAAGGAGTTTGTATGTTCTCCCCGTGTTTGCGTGGGTTTCCTCCGGGTTCTCCGGTTTCCTCCCACATTCCAAAAACATACAGATAGGGAATCTAGATTGTGAGCCCCTTCGGGGACAGTGACGATAATGTGTGCTAACTGTAAAGCACTGCGGAATATGTTAGCGCTATATAAAAATAAAGATTATTATTATTACCACATAAAGAGACACTGGTCAGAATTGTAAAATTTGGCCTGGTCATGATGGTGAAAATAGGCTCAGGGGTTAAGATAAGCATTTTATTAATCCAGCTACAGAATGAAATAGCTCATGAGTTTAAGTGTATTCACTCTCCGCCCACCCAGCCTGACAGCTGCAGCTTGTACTTGGCGAGATCTCAGCAGTAGCAGGGAGGAGACACTAAGGAGCTGAAAATTAGGCAAGGTGACGAGTTTGAGTTAAACTATCATAAATGATTATATAGCCATTCTCACTTTGATTTTTAAAAGTAAGTACACTAGTCTATTCTGGTCTAAGCTTGAATCCCATGGGCCCGACTGAAAAATTTGGACCTTGTTCCCCACCTTCATGTTGGTCAAATGTAAGGGCCTTTCTATAATGCTGTAGATGAGCCCCTGGTCCGACCTGCAAGATAAGAAAAATAAGTTTTATTATACTCACCTGGAGGGCGGTCCGATGCGGTGCGGTCCGATGGGTGTTGTAGGTCCGGGTCCGGCGCCTCCCATCTTCTTGCGACACCGCCCTCCTTCCCTTTAATAGTGTCCCCATCATGGCACCTTCCGGTAATAATGTCCCTCATCTTGGCCGCTTTCTGAAATAATGTCAACAGTTCTGGCTTCTTTCTGTAATAATGTCCCCCATCCTGTAATAATGTCTCTTATCCTAGTTTCCTTCCTGTTATAATATCTCCTTTCCTGGGCCTCTTCCTGTTTTAATGTTAACCATACTGAGCCCCCTTCCTGGTATGATGTCCCCCCCTCATGGGCCCCTTCATGGTACAATGTCCCCCATCCCCATCCTAAGCCCCTTCCAGTAATAATGTCCCCCATCCTGGGCCCCTTAGTGCAGTAATGTCCTCTTTTCTGGCCCCTTCCTGTAACAATTTCCCTGTACCTGGTATAATGTCTTCCATCCTAAAATAATGTCCCCCAACTTGGGCTCCTTCTTGGTATAATGACATGCACATGCATGATGTCACTGATATGTGGTGCTCGTAACGTGCACGCCAACATCAGCTGCTGGCTACCAAGGACACACATCCAGCTGAAGTAAGCGCTGGCGTCGGCAGGCTCCCTTCCCTCATGGGCCCAGTCGCACTCTCTGTGACCATGATCAATACGCCCCTGGGTCTGGGGAAATGCTTGTCAGGGTAATACCGAGCTCAGCTCTGTCCCCAATATCCCCTGACTATTATTTCGTATATCTAATAGGAATTGTAAAAACAGGCATATTTATATATTGTTTTTCACTTTTTTGTATGTTTGTTTAACTCTTAATTCTAGATATTAATGAGTGCCAGAGTTTGTACGCATGCCCAAATGCCAAATTTGAATGCATCAATGCTCTCGGCTCGTACAGATGCTCGTGCCTCTACAAAGGTGTTGAAGACTCACAATGTGGTAAGTTATGATGAGGGTTAAAAAAAACCTTCTGTACGGAGAATCCCAGCATGGTCATCTAAACCAGTCTATACAAAGTGTATATGGTATAGTAAGTGTACAGGGTATACAACCTGGCAGTGCAGTACTGAGCCCCAACGCGCGTTTCGCGTATTGCTTCTTCCTGGGGGAGTTAGTTGCAGAAGCAATACGTGAAGCATGTGTTGGGACTCACTACTGCACTGCAAGGTTGCATACCCTATTCTGCCTGTATGTATTTGACCTTTTGTCTACCGCTTTAATATGCTTGCTTCTACTTGCTGCTCTATTGTATAAGTTTTTCTGGAATGAGCATTCATTGCCTAATAATATGTGCCTTTTAATCTGTATTTGCTATGCATTTAGCTTACTCAGTCCACCGGGACGTTTACATTCAATGTACACTATTTTTGCACTTTAAATATCCAGTTGGTTGGAAGCTCTGTAACCTACATGTCAGGCTTAGCCCTTCTGTATCATTTAAACGGCAAGGGATGGTTATAACTTAAACTCTTGTTATGTGTTATCAGCATCGGCATTTATTTGCGCAATAAATTCTGATATTTGTAACGATTGCGAGTGGAATTTCCATACACAACTAATATAAGAGCCTCCTGGCCCTCTCCACATATACTGTTGCTTACTAAGCTGAAAGACTTAGCAGTCTCTGTCTTGTACTGTCAGTGTATGGAACCCTTGTGGACATACGCTGGTCTAATACCACTCAGTTGTAAGGTCAACGCAGGGATGCTTCACTTCAAAGAAAGACCAGCTGGGTGTGTGGGGGGGTGGTGGGAAGGGGTGCAGGTGGAAAGGACGTGTCTTGTACAAAGAGGGGTGGTTTTGCAAAACAAATTACTATGTAACACACTCTGCTATTGCTCCTAAGACCATTTTAAACGATTCTATAGTGTGCACAATCATCCTAAGAATCTATGGGAAGGATCTTAGACTAGCTTTCCACAAAACTCAGGTCCAGAATTCTTATCTGGCCAATTGTCTGTGGTTTTCCGGGTCCTATACTTAAAGGTACCTTCTGGCTTCATGATTATGGTGCCTTCTTTTCTACACTCCTTTGACCTTTTTTTCTTGACCCTTGGAGATTCAACTAACCATAGCTAGGCCATCTCTGCATGTGCTAGCCATCTCTCCAGTTATCTTGTAGCCAAAAAAATGAATAATTTTGCTATAATGCAGAATAAACCCACTAATAAGTCTGAAACCCTCCATCGCCACTCTCCATGGCCATCCATCATGACCCACCAGCCATTCACCCTCTATTACCACCCACCATCTTATCACTAGCCATAATTTTCCATCACCCACTTCACCTCTACCATTCTCAATCACCCTCTATCACCACCCATCGTCTTCCAACACTATTTACCCTCCATCACCACCTTCAAATCCTCCATCACCACCTACTATCCTCCATCTCCATCATTTTCTCTCTATCACCACCCACTATTGTCAGTTGCCACCATTCACCCTCTATCACTGTCTATTACCACCGTTCACCCTCTATCTCCACTGATCAATCTTTAATCACCAGTCATCAACGTCAGTCACCACCAATCATTCTTCATCACCACCGATCACCATCCATCTTCACTGATCAACCTTCACAACCAACGACCCTACATCTCCACTGATCACCCTTCAATTACCACCCATCACCCTCCATCACCTCCGACCACCCTCCATCTTCACTGATTAACCTACAATAACCACCCACCATCCTCTATCACCACGATCATCCTTCATCACCAGGCGTCATTCTCCATCATCTTGGCCATTAGTGCTTCTTTTCTCCGGTTTCCCATCTTTCCAGTACGCTATTTTGCTGCAGGACTTAGAAACACATAATTAATGATCTTGGAGCTAATCGAGCTCCCAATTGTCATTTATCTTTACATTTAGGTCTATTTAACAAGCAGAACGACAGGTAACGTATCCGGAGCTCGGGGCTGGGTGTACTATGCAAGGCTCATTAAATATTGCTAAATTGTTCCAACATGTCACTCACAGGCAGATCGTTCCCGCAGTACGTGGCTTATGCTTCTTGTCATTACTAGTTTTACTTTATGCCGTGGGGGGTTCCTGTATAGCGCGCCATATAGAGATTTTTCGGACGCATTGCCTTTATCACAGTGTGAATATACCAGCACTGGATGTCGCTGTTCTGCTATTTAAAGTGCAGTAATTGCAGTCTTTAGTGACATTAATGTAACTTTCTGTTTACTGAGTTGATGGGACCATCTAAGGGTTAGGATGGGAACGACGCACAGACAAGTGGGTTCTGCCTGAAACGCGTCTAAAGGGATCATATACAATCTGTATCTATAGAGCTTTCTGGATACTGTGTTTTCAATGAAAAGAAGAGAATAGACTAACAGGCCCAGTGTTCATGTGAATGGAGGAAAACGAACATTTGGCCGACAGATCTCTAATGTGTATGACCAGGAAGAGTCTCTCAGATCAGTTTTCTTCCCCTTTCCTGGAATTATTCTAAACAATGAATGAGCCTCGTCACCACTTCTGCTCATGTATTGAGTTACATGCACAACTAATATAGATATAATAATATATACAATATAACTCCGGTATATGAATATAAATATATGGAATTCCTCAAGAAATATATGGAATTTCTCAGTGACAAGTGCCCACCCGTGAGTGACCCAAGTCTAGTACAACCCTGCACTTCACCACCTCATAGGTCTCATAGTTACTTTGAACTCATGTACTGTACAGTGGGGGAAATAATTATTTGATCCCTTGCTGATTTTGTGAGTTTGCCCACTGACAAAGACATGAACAGTAGGTTAATTTTAACATTGAGAGATAGAATATCAAAAATAAAATCCAGAAAATCACATAGTATAAATTATCTGTATTAGGATTATATCCAGGTGTTAAGATTAACGTTGGCGTGTTTTTATTTTTTTACAGGTAACTCAGCGAATCCACCAGGTATGAATGAAAATTATTTTGATTTTTCAAGTGGTTTTACACATACAGTATGTTGGCATGAGATTCAGCAATAAGAATGAGAGAAGAAAAATCACTAAGGGTATGCTCAGATGCTGCGTATTTGCTGTGAATTTAGGTTCTGAAAGTTCTTCAGCTGTCCCATTTATCCAAAAAAAATCCCCATTCAGACGAATGGAGACTATTTTCAGCCTCGGAAATTTCTGCAACAATGTCCACAGAAAAGGCGCAATGTGTGAACACATCATAAAATATCGAAATCAGTCAGATATGAGGGATAAAGAAAAAAGGGAAGAATGAAAGGTATATATATAGATAGATAGATAGATAGATAGATAGATAGATAGATAGATAGATAGATAGATAGATGGAGGAATGATGGATGGATAGATAGGAGATATCAGAGAGCAAGGAGTGGATGGATAGATATGAGGTTATCTAGGTCTCAAGGCCATGGATATTAGATTGGTGAGGTCCCCCGCCCCGCTTATCAGCTCTTTGACAGGTCCACGGTGCTGCGACTTCTTCATTGTTTCCACCTTCCATACTGCACGATGCCATGTTTCTCATAGTTGTTGTGCTGATTGCAGATTTGCGTCATTCATGTGAACCTTTATTTGCTGGATGTGATAATCGTACAGTAGATGATCTTTGGGGAATTTTGTTTTCATAGGCTGGAATATATTTAATTGCACTGTGAATTGGCGAACCATAAATTCATTGCAAGAATTTTCCAAACAGCAAGAAAAAATGGTAAGTGTTTTTTTATTATTATGATTTACTTTTATCTTTTTTAAGCAGCTCAGACTTTTAGGAACACAAGAAAGAGTATGATAAACTTCACGCAAGGATTAAAAAAAAACATTCCTGCTCGGTGGTAGCAAACAAAATAGAATATGGGGAGTATCCAGCTTTTTTTTTCTTTCGGATAAAAAATGCGCAAAAATGTTATTGTAAATTCAGATAAAACAGGACATTCCCAGGACTAGAAGAAATATATGTGAGCTTTTCCTACAAGCTTTGGACTAAAACATGCATGCAACTGTGCAGCAGATAATATGGATGTCCTGGGTTCATTGCACAGAGAATCCATTGGGCTAATTAGAGATTTCACTTAGTTCCTGGATCAAAATACAAAATCTGGAAGAGTCGCCCACATACTACCTGTCATGTCTAATTGTATCCCATTATGTGCAGAGAAACCTTTGGTCCCCAAAGAGATGTACACACCCTATAGGTACGGACATCATGAGGGTGGTCATGAGCCGCTAAGATTTGGTGCAGAATCTTAGCTGATAATTGTGTCCAATCTGTAGTGTAGAGGACGCTAAGGATGGCTATGATAACGCTGATACGTGAAAGTTGGCATAGTAGAAAAAATCCATCTAGTACAACCTACCCTCAGTGCTCTTCTTGGTGAGGTCTAGAACCCAACTATAAATTAGTTCTCATGGACAGAACGGTTATGGCTCGGGTGGGTTACGTAACTTTCCAGATTCTGTTAATGAATACTATCGTCAATGTAATTTCCAGATAGTAAATTCAAAATTTCATCAATACCTTAGAAGCAGTCAGCTGCCCGCGAGCCTCTGAGTTGATATTTCCATTTAAATGCCAAAAAGATCAATTGCTTTCAAATTGGCAATAGCACAAGCTAATACTGAGCACGATGTGGAGAATTATTTGGAAGCAACAAGGGGATGTTTAGGAATTTTAAACACTTGTGCAGGAAATGTCAATGAAGGGCAGGGGGGAATTCTGGAAAAATCCTGATCTAAGCTCCAGATATTTCACTGTATTACGTTATGTACAAGTTCAAGTTTGCAATAAACCATAATATGGAGGCCATGGAATTGTATGTATCTCCCAAATTTGAAAAAAACGGAAAGATGGACATACTGTATATTGTTAGCAAAATTTTTTACGCTAAGCCTAACCACTAACCTTGCCCATTTTTATGTACAAACACAGAAATAGTGCCCCTACTGAAGCCCTTTAGTGTTCCCACATAATTCAATAATCCTTTCATGACACCCACACAATATGCTGTCACCCCACGTTACCACGATGCCCCTCCACACGGTATAATAGCTCCAAAAATGCCCCCCACAACACAGTGTGATGCCCCCCACAGAACTACACACACAGCATGATACCTTCATAGAGCCGCCCACAGATTCATGCCCTTACACAGTATGATGCTTTTACATTGCATTCCTGTATATTTATTTCCCCATATACAGTACCCAAAGGACCCCTCACACAATATGATGTCCCCATAGTATGATGCCCTCACAGTATCCCGCCAAACACACAGTATGATACCCCATTGGTCCCCCACACACAGTAAGATGCTCGAAAACTTCCAATACCCCCAATATAGTGCCTCACCTAGCCAGTGTGACTTGGCGCAGAAGGCATGATATAATGATGTCATTGCACCCGTGGGGCTGAGTATTGAACGTGTATAAGCTAAATGGTGGAGCAAGGAGCTGAAGGCTCCCCACTCCATCATTGTATTTGTGTCCCCCCTGGGGCAACGGAGCAGCTCCCCAATTGCATCTCTAACTGTTGGGAAGTATGTGTATGAGGAAATTCGGTTCCATAATATTAAAATTATCAAATACATTTTCCAAGACCATCCCTAATTTTCTTTGTTTTCTTCCTGTATATCGCTCTCCCATTCCTTTGATGTTTCATTTACTGTCTCCCTGTATATCATGCACATATTGAGAAAAAGATGAGATTCAATTGCGTGAAAATGATATTCGATGACTCACACAATTCTTTTCTGATCTCTTCCTTAAAAAGCTGAAGGACCTTTTGTCGCTTGGGTTTGACAACAAGTTCTACAATTTGAAGTTCAAGAATGTAACAAAAGCAGGGTTATATGAATACAGAATCAATGTCTCCAGCGACACACCGCATTGGTTTCTAAAGGATTACTTAACTCGGGTGCAAACCTACTATCAGTTCAATTTGTCATCAGTAGAAGGTAAATTCTTAGGATGTTTTGCTGATATTTGTGTGATCATATGTTTATATTATAGACATCCAGTATTTGAAAGCTGCATTAAAAAATCACCTTGGTGATTATATGATGTCCTGTTATTACTATATTTTTTTATGCCTTAAGGCTAAGTGCACATGTTGCGGAATTGCCGCGGTAAATTTCAGCGACAATCCCGCACCTCCCTGCCGCGGGAAATACGCATTTTTATAGGTATGCGTATTCCCGCTAAAAACTAGCGTTTTGCAAGCGTAATTAGCTTGCAGAATGCTAGCGTTTTCCTAGCGATCTGTAGCATCGCTTGGAAAACTGATTGACAGGTTGGTCACACGAGTCAAACAACGTGTTTGACAAGTGTGACCAACTTTTTACTATTGATGCTGCCTATGCCGCATCAATAGTAAAAAGATCTAATGTAAAAATAATAAAAAAATAAATAAATCGTGCTATTCTCACCTTCCGGCGGCCCCCGCAGCCTTCCTGGACCTCAGCGACGCTCCCAGCCAATCCCGTTCCCAAGGATGCATAGCGACAATGACCCCAGATGACGTAGCATCACGCGAGACCGCTACGTCATCTGGGGTGATTCTCGCAATACATTATTGGCCGGGAGCGTCGCTGAGAGGCGGGAAGGTTGCGGGGGCCACCGGAAGGTGAGAATATCATTATTTTTTATTTTACTTATTATTCTACCAGGGATATGGTACCCAGGGCCTGGAGGAGAGTCTCCTCTCCTCCAGACCCTGGGTACCATCCGCACATGAACCGCTTACTTTGCGCATGGTGGGCATAACCACATGCGGAAAGTAAGCAGTTCAATGCATTCCTAATCGCCGCAATTCCGGAAAAATAATGAGCATGCTTTTTTTTTTCGCGATGCAATTGCACCGCGGAAAAAAGCGCAGCATGTGCACATCATTGCGGAATCCCATAGGATATAATGAGTTGCGTTTGGTAAGCGTTGGGTAAACGTGTGCACATAGCCTAAAGGGAGTTTCCCACCCTTAGATGACGTGCACTAGGTCCACAATGGTTAAGTAGGAAGTAGAATGTGTTTTTCGCTGTGGACCTTTGATTAAGACTATATGTGCCAGGGGCGGATTAGTTTGGGATTTTGCAAAATAAACTCTGCAGCAAAGTAGTTGAGGTTTTGTTCTCGGAAATCTACATATGGTGCAGATTATATTAAAACCATTGTGTGTAGCCCTGGTGTTAGGCACACGCAGTACCCTGGAGAATGTGTGGAGAGATAGCAGTTCAATGCTCAATACCCATTCACTCAACATACACTAGACACACCCTTAGGGTAGTGTAGTCACTTGTGAGGGAGTGGTCAGGGTGTATTCGTTGAGTGATTAGAGTAGTCAGTTTCCTGTCTTCGGACAGAGCAGACGTGCGGAGTCTAGCTGGGACTTGGAGGGAGGAAGCAGTCCAGCCTGGTTCTATCAGCAGTTCAGCAAGTGGAGGCCAGTAAGGGCGAGATATAGATCACCTCAGCCTGGTCAGAGCTGTACCTCACTTGAAGACATTGATAAAGAAAGAAGAGCTTAGTACAGAAATACTTCAGTCTCCTGTCTCAAGGACAGTGAAGGTTCAGAGACGTGCTCCTGCCTGGAAGATTACTGAGAGTCTGGTAACTAACTCTGAAGGAAGAGAAGAAGGGAGTGATTATATGACTTTTTGCAAGTGTGAGTGTTTATGCTACAAGCGCGGACAAGGCGAAAGGCACAGTGGAAAGGAATATTTAAAAAAGTGCTTTTGGATTGAAGAAGTCCTGCACATTGTTACCGGTACTGGGGACCGAAGGATCACTAAAGCTTCACGCTTAGTGGTAAGAAAACCAGAGGCTTATCGGACCTTAGGTCGTGGCAAGCAGCCCCGAATAGTCGGTACGTAACTGGGGTCAGGGGGAGTGAGGACCTTGAGCCTGATCAGCAAGATAGGAATTCAGCTCTCTCACAGGAAGGCTCCGACCACAAAACTGACTGGGCAGTACAGCTATGGAATAGCTGGAGTTATAGAGGGAACTACGCTTCATGCTGGTTGTACTCATCGTTGTGAAAGTAAAGGAGGCCCCTAACTTGTCCAGCTGCTATCTCGAAATACATTCTCCTTGGATCAGCCTCCCTGGGACCTGCCTTACCATCTTACAAGTAAAGGTATGGAAAGACGCTGACCGTGTGAGACTGAGTTATTTACTTGCATGCCTGCACAACCCCTTCATAACCATCGACCTGAGGGAAGAGTCCTACCTGTAGGGGACCCGACATCTAGCTGCCTCACCATCCCCTCAGAGATCTACAGCAGCGCTGGTACAAATTACCAGAGACTACAGGTGGCGTCACGAACTGTAAATATATCTATCCCCTGTAAATATACCCCCCCAACATACGCCAGACCGCCAGGGCCACAGACCGAGCCACCGCTACCTGTGACAAACCCCATAGACTTCCATGGGCACGGCTCTGAGTACCCCATTGCCCTGGTAATCCACAATTGTGGTGGCGGGTCGATACAAATTGGCGTCACGAACAGGATGCGAAACTCGCAAAATTGCGAGCCCTGTGTGCCTATGGAATTGTTTTTTGTGAAAAAGAACTGTTTGCACTTTTGGCGCCAAAAAATCGCCATCTTTGTCGCCATATTCGCGCCCTCAGGCGCTGGAGAAGAAGGTGGGCGTACCTTCGTGGGCGTGTACCCCCCAGTGGCGCGAAGAAAATGCCTGCCCTCTCAAAGTGCTATTACAATATGCGATCCTGCCCTACAGCAAAGGAGGTCCGCCTCCTCTTCACCTTTCCTGCAAAGAGGAGGAGGCGCAAACCCCGCCTCCACGGAAGAGACCGGACGTCTCTGGAGGAAGAAGAAAGAATCTTCTGGAACATCATGGAAGCAGGACGTGTGCAGCCGAGCAGGGAAGCGGAGGGAGGCAGGCCCCGCTCCCCAGCCAAGCTGCCACCAGCACCGGAGTCATCCGTGGTCCTGCACCTGCAGCAAGCGTTGCTAGAAATTCAGGAAGAGAATGCACGCCTGAAAAAGATGGTCCAGCACCAACCTGGATTTGAAGAGATCGAGAGACGCCGGCGTACCCAGGAGCAGCGGAGGCTGTGGGACCTGGTGTTCTCTCCCCTCAACGACCCCCCACGATTCGAGTTACCGAAAATTCTGCTGCCCAAGGCAAAGGAGCAACCGGAGGCTGCCCCCGAAAGTACCAATCCTGATCCCACCGGTGAAGCGGTGGAGGCGAAGGAGGTTGAGGAGGTACCGCCAGTTCCGGAACTCCCGCCCGGCCAGGAGGCCGCAGCAGATGATCGAACCCCGGCAGGGACACCGGAGGGGTCCTGTCCGTCGTTACCAGACGTCGACTGGGACGAGATGGCGCGCCTGGATGACGTCGCCTACACCGCCCAGTGGGAATATGAGTGGCAGCGTCGTGAGGAGAAGCAGAAACGCCAGCAGGAGGAAGAGCGGGAAGCTCAGCGGAATCGACAGCGGCAACATGCAGAGCTGATCGCGGACAAGGAGAGTGTCCGGAGAGAGAAAGGTACCTTGAGGGAACCGCGGCGGCAGGGGTGTGTGACTGAGTTCCAGCTCCGGAAGGGCTGGGGCTTCATCCGTGAACCGGGCCTCTACCCAGGGGTCTTTGTCAGCAGGCGTGACGTAGAATCCCACCTACCGCAAGGCCATCCCGGGAGGGACTTAGTTAATGGAGACATTGTCACGTATACACGGCACTGGGGAATGAAGGGATGGTATGCCCTTAACGTCACCATCGTCCGTGACCCCGTCCCCGACGCAGGTAACGTCACCACTACCGCAGCGTCCCCGTCTCCAGCTCAAGCAGTATCCGGCCGTGCCCCAGCATCGCCCCCTGCGGGTACTTCGCAAGTGGAAGCGACACCTGTATACCGTTATCCTTCTACATCGCAACATGCGACCCAGTTTCCATCGCAATCCAGGACACGATCCATATCGTTAACTGTGACCCAGATTGAAACGCAATCGGTGTCTCGCAAGGAGAAAGTACCCGTTGCGCCCCTAGAGGTTCGCACGAGAATTGTGGCGACTCAAACCCCAATAGCAGGTCACGACTTGTTAGTTCTGGGATCTAGGGAACACCGCATTGTTCCAGCCCCCGGGGTGGAAAATGTATTTGAAATAGTTAAACAGTAAAAGAAAAACCGGGTGAGATCCAGATAGGGGTCTACCATAAGTAAAGTTGTAAAAAGTTTAAGAATGTTTTGCCAATTTTTGCACAAGTTAAATGAGTATATAATATATTTATATATTGCCAACAGTAGAATGCCCGGCTGGGTAAACAGATAAAAAGTTTTGCACTTTATTATTATTATAATGTGATATAATATGTGTCGTTTTGCTAACAATGGACTCAGAGGCTGAGGACTGTGCCAGCCCAGAACTTATTTGTATATAGTTGCGCTTCGGTGCTTTATCTTGGTTTTACATAAAACCAGCACAACTACCTCTGAACAGAAAACCCGTGTGGTGTGGCACTGAGTGAGGTCTGCATCCAGATGTCCTGCAGCCCACCCAGGACCCACGTTGAAGGTTTGGTGCGGGTCCTTCACAAGAATACTGTATATTTATTGAATGTTTTGATGCCTTAATACTTTTGTATTTCTCTATATTCAATGTTTTTGTTTTGCAACGTTCAAGACATCCTTACCTCCCGGATGGGACGAATTAATGTTTAATGTTGATGTTTTCATGCATAAACAAAACTGTCTCTTTGTATTTTACAGCCCGGGAGTGCTGTCATTTACCATGGGGGAATGTGTAGCCCTGGTGTTAGGCACACGCAGTACCCTGGAGAATGTGTGGAGAGATAGCAGTTCAATGCTCAATACCCATTCACTCAACATACACTAGACACACCCTTAGGTAGTGTAGTCACTTGTGAGGGAGTGGTCAGGGTGTATTCGTTGAGTGATTAGAGTAGTCAGTTTCCTGTCTTCGGACAGAGCAGACGTGCGGAGTCTAGCTGGGACTTGGAGGGAGGAAGCAGTCCAGCCTGGTTCTATCAGCAGTTCAGCAAGTGGAGGCCAGTAAGGGCGAGATATAGATCACCTCAGCCTGGTCAGAGCTGTACCTCACTTGAAGACATTGATAAAGAAAGAAGAGCTTAGTACAGAAATACTTCAGTCTCCTGTCTCAAGGACAGTGAAGGTTCAGAGACGTGCTCCTGCCTGGAAGATTACTGAGAGTCTGGTAACTAACTCTGAAGGAAGAGAAGAAGGGAGTGATTATATGACTTTTTGCAAGTGTGAGTGTTTATGCTACAAGCGCGGACAAGGCGAAAGGCACAGTGGAAAGGAATATTTAAAAAAGTGCTTTTGGATTGAAGAAGTCCTGCACATTGTTACCGGTCACTGGGGACCGAAGGATCACTAAAGCTTCACGCTTAGTGGTAAGAAAACCAGAGGCTTATCGGACCTTAGGTCGTGGCAAGCAGCCCCGAATAGTCGGTACGTAACTGGGGTCAGGGGGAGTGAGGACCTTGAGCCTGATCAGCAAGATAGGAATTCAGCTCTCTCACAGGAAGGCTCCGACCACAAAACTGACTGGGCAGTACAGCTATGGAATAGCTGGAGTTATAGAGGGAACTACGCTTCATGCTGGTTGTACTCATCGTTGTGAAAGTAAAGGAGGCCCCTAACTTGTCCAGCTGCTATCTCGAAATACATTCTCCTTGGATCAGCCTCCCTGGGACCTGCCTTACCATCTTACAAGTAAAGGTATGGAAAGACGCTGACCGTGTGAGACTGAGTTATTTACTTGCATGCCTGCACAACCCCTTCATAACCATCGACCTGAGGGAAGAGTCCTACCTGTAGGGGACCCGACATCTAGCTGCCTACCATCCCCTCAGAGATCTACAGCAGCGCTGGTACAAATTACCAGAGACTACAGGTGGCGTCACGAACTGTAAATATATCTATCCCCTGTAAATATACCCCCCCAACATACGCCAGACCGCCAGGGCCACAGACCGAGCCACCGCTACCTGTGACAAACCCCATAGACTTCCATGGGCTCGGCTCTGAGTACCCCATTGCCCTGGTAATCCACAATTGTGGTGGCGGGTCGATACAATTGCATGCCTAGGCATTTGCACACATTGAAGTCCTTCATCTGAAGTGTATGTTAGGAAATTCTCGTGATGTACTCTATGCATCTAACAAAATGCAAAAACAAGATGTGAACAAAGGCTTAAAGGGAATCTGTCACCACATCTGACCTATGTAAACTATTAATGTGGCCATACAGGTTATAGACTCCTGAGGAGAGTGATCCCTGTCTCATATCAGATGAATTGATGAGAAATCATCTTTT
>JARQOD010000005.1:516446299-516501072 GCA_033576555.1 Oophaga sylvatica
AAAAAGGGGGAAAGGATGGTGTCAATGAATGGGGGGAAGGAGCACAGTGGGAAAAAAGGGGGAAGGGGGCAGGGTGGTCAATGTTTTGGGGAAGGCCAGGGGGTAATAAATGGGGAAGAGCACAGTGGGTAAAATGGGGGAAGGGGGAGGGTTGTCAATGATAGGGGAGGGGCACAGGGGTAAAAAGGGGAAAGGGAGGAGGGGGGCAAGAAAAGGGGGAAGGAGCACTGGGCAATGAAATGGGGAAGAAAACCCTGGGTTAATAAAGGGGGGAAGGAGGCTGGGGGGCAATTATGGGGAAGGGAGACACAGTGGTAATCAATGGGGGAAGGGGGCAGGGGGGAAATGAAATGGGGAAGAGACACAGGGGGTAATCAAGGGGAAGGAGCACGGTGGGTAAAAAAAGGGGGGAAGGGGGCATGGTGGTAAATGAATATGGGGGGGAGCCCATGGGTAATCAAGGGGGAAGGAGGTGTGGTCAATGAAAGGGGGAAGGGGGCACAGGGGGTAATAAAGGGGGGGAAAGGAGGCTGGGGTTAATGAATAGGGGGAGGGCACAGTGGTAAAAAGGGGAAGGAGCTGGGGGCAATAAATTGGGGAAGACACAGGGGTAATCAAGGGGGGAAGGGGAGGCACAGGGGTTTTAAGAATGGGGGAAAGGGAGGGATGGTGTCAATGAATAGGGGAAAGGGGAGGCACATGGGTAATCAAGGGGGAAGGGGGGCAAGTGGGAAATCAATGGGAAGGGGGGATGGGGGTCAATAATGGGGGAAAAGGGCACAGTGGTAATCAATGGGAAGGGAGGCACGGGGGGCAATGAATTGGGGAAGGAGGCACGGGGGGCAAGAATAGGGGGAAGAGACACAGTGGGTAATCTGGGGGAAGGGGCATGGGGGCCCCTAAATATGGGAAGAGACACGGGGGGTAATCAGGGGGGAAGAGGCTGGTGGGCAATGAATAGGGGAAGAAAAACCAGGGGTGATCAAGGGAAGGGAGGCCCCGGTTAACAAAGGGGGAAGAGGCAGGTGGTCAATGAATATGGGAAGGAACACAGTGGGTAATCAATAGGGGAAGGGGGCAGGGTGGTCAATGAAAAGGGGAAGGAGGCCAGTGGGTAATCAAGGGGGGAAGGAGGCATGGTGGTCAATGAAAGGGGGGAAAAGGGGGGGGACAGGGGGTAATAAAAAGGGGGGGGAAGGAAAGGAAAGGTTTTTTCAAATAAATTTGGGGAAGGGCACGTGGGTAACAAGGGGGAAGGGGCACAGGGGGTAATAATGGAAAGGAGGGGTGGTCAATGAATGGGGGGGAAGGAGGCACAGTTAATCAATGGGAAGGGGGCACGGTGGGCAATGAAATGGGAAGGAGGCACATGGGCAATGAAATGGGAAGAGACACATGGTAATCAAGGGGGGAAAGGGGGATTGGCAGAATAGGGGGAAAGGGAGACACAGGGGGTAATCAAGGGGGGAAGGGAGGCACGGGGGGCAATGAAAAGGGAAAGACAAGTGGGTAATCAAGGGGGGAAGGGGGCCCAGGTGGGCAATGAAAAGGGGAAGGAGACAGGGGTTTAAATAAATGGGAAGGAAGCTTTTGGTGGGCAAGAATAGGGGGAAGGGAGACTGGGAAATTTAAGGGGAATAAGGAGGGATGGTCTCAAAAGGGGGAAAAGGGGAGGACAGTGGGTATGAATAGGGAAAGGGGCTGGGTCAAAAATAGGGGAAAGGAGAAAAAGGGGGAAAATGAATGGGGAGGGGGAATGGTGGTCAATAAATAGGGGGAAGAACAGGGGTAATAAATGGTTTAAAAGAGGTATGGGGGTCAATAAATTTGAGAAGGAGGCAGGGTATCAATCACATGGTTTAAGGAGGGCACAGGGGTAAAAAATGGGGAAAGGAGATGGTGATTAATTAAATGGGGGAAAAGGGAAACAGTGGGTAATGAATGAGGGGGAAGGACATGGGAAATAAAGGGAAAAAGAAGACATCGGGTAAAAAATAGGGAAAGGGGAAAAGGGGAAAATGAAAGGGGGGGGAAATATAGTGGGTAAGAATGGGGGGTTACCCAAAAAGGGGGGAGAAAGCACGTGGGTAAAAAAATGGTTGGGGAAAAAAAAATTTTAGAATGGGGTTTAATGGTTAAAGGAGGGGGGGGTACGTAGTTAGTAAAAGGGGTAAAACCCCAGTGGGTCATGGATCCTTATCTCAAGGGGGGACACAGATACTAATGAATATTTTTTTTAATGGGGGGGGTGTGTGAAAGTGACTTTTTTTTTTTGCCAAGTAATAAATGAAATTTGGCATCGCTACTCGTAGAGAAATCTTATTTTTACTCATAGAAAGTAAAAAGCGATGGGGAGAGTAGGGGAAAAAAGAAAACGGCCGTTCATTTTGTGAACTTCTCCCGGGGCCCCTCCACCACTATTATTTCGCAGCTAGCTTAATACTTATATCTCAATAGTGGGTTTCACAGTGGGAATGAATATTAATGGGGGTGCATGTGTGTCTCCGGGGCAACGAAAGTATTTTTTTTTTCAATTTAAAAGAAAGGGCACTTATTTTTCAGGGTGCGGGTCTCTAAAAAAACGAGGGCATCTTCTGTAAACAAAACCGACGAAGAAAAAATCGTCATAAGGGCTGAACATGGGAAAAAAAAAGAAAAATGACTTTTTAATTTTTCAGATTCAACGGAAAAACCTGGGGGTTTTTTCTGGGTGAGTCCTAACACCACTGCCTCCCCGGAAGTTGTGGTGGATGAACCAAGAGCGCCCACCATCTTTCTGCGCATAGTCGGAGGGAAGATTTGCAAGGTGACGGCTCCTGCAAAAAAATGTTCTTCAGCCCCCCCGGGGAGTCATACCTTAAAATGGGATTGGGGAAAAAAACCCCCACAATAATCCCCCACTAATTGGCATACGCCCCCAAAATTTACAATTTTTTTTTTGCAAATTTGGGAATGTGCAGAAACCTTTAGACCAGGGGGGGGAACTCAGGCCCCCCGGCCATTTAAACCCCCCGTGACCCTTTTTTTCCGGCCCCCGGGCACATTCCAGGGAACGCAGTGCTTTGGCGGGCTTTTTTTTGTTGCCTGCATCATTAATTTCTTCTTGATCGTAGCCCCAAAAACGCAGGTTCACTATGAACATGAGGGCAGCAACAATTACCCTGGCCCCGTGCCAAGTCGATTAGGGGGGGGGGCGGGATTTGTAGGCCCTCGGGGATGGTTAAATTCCAATGGCCCTTGCAAAAAAATTCCCCCCCTGCTTTAGACAATAAAAAGGGCTTTCGGGGGATTCACATAGAAATACATTTAGGGGGGGTTTTGGGGGTCCTGGGCATCTGTCAGATTCCCTGTAAGACATGCAGGGTTTTTCCCTTTGACTTAATTTCGACTTTTTTTTTCAAGGTGCAACCCCCAAAAATTTTCCTAAAAGTCCCCCTCGCTTTTTCCCCAAAGGATTTTTCCACAAAGAACGGTTTCCCCTGGGAAGTGACGGTGTTGAGTTTATTTTCCCCCTCGCTTGTACTAGAGATTGTCGCTCACATCCCTCGGGACTTACCCATCGGTGGCCGAAACAGGTGGTACAAACCCTTTCTGTACTCAGTGATCCGTGTAAAACCCACCCCAAATCATCTTGCTTTTCCCCGGTCTAAATATTAAATTTCGCTGTTTTCTATGATTGAAGGGGGAGTTTCAACACTATTTACTGTTAGATGCAGGAATGAAAAAGTATTAAATCCAAAATTAATATTTTTCTTCCATAAATGGAAATTACAATCTTGAGTCTTTTCCACAGTGGAACATTTGGCCGGTGCAGAACAATGACCCGCACCAACCTCCTACCGGGCACCGCCGGGGAGGCTGCATTGAGGGTCAATGTTATGCCAGCACACTAAAGTAGATAAAGGTCTTTAGTCTCCCGCCAATTTCACGATGAATGCAACAATCCGATTTTTTTACACCCTTGCCCGATAAATCTGTTGCAGGCGATTCTAACATGAGCTTTACATAGACAATTCTCTAGTATTTTCACATAATTTTCAAAGGAAAAATTGCAAAAAACCACAACAGAAAAAAATAGGAATAAAAGCCCGGGAATTCATGTGTGCATACAATTAAAATCAAGAGTGCAAGTTAGAAAGAAAAAGATTATAATATGAATAATAGAAATATGTTAGTGATATTATATATTAACATAATATATTGTATATATATATATAAACTTTACAGAAAAATTTGGGAAAAACCTTTCATTTTTAAAATTTTTTGTATTTTTGAAATAAAATTGTAATACATGAAGGCTCAAAAATAATAAAAATGTGAATTTTAATTCATTTTCAAAAAGTGTGAAAACAATGAAATAGCTTTTATTCTATTTTAAATTCCACCTTTTTTCTTTTATTATGCTTTGCACCCGGGAAAAAGGGAAGGGGGAAATCTACATGCCTTTCCCACCGTGAGCTGGGAGGTGGGGTTTTGGGGGGCTTTTTGGGACACTGTTGGGTTTATTCAAAAATTGAAGCGTGGGGGGCCAGCCACCCCAAAAAACCCTCCGATTTCAGGGGTTGTGACTGTGGGGGGCAGTTTGGAAAACCCCAACACTCCTTCTTGGCAAAATGCCCTTACACATCGGAGGTTTTTTGGGTCATTGTCCTTTTGAAAAATAAATGATTCCAACAAACCCAAAACCCGGATGAATACATCTGCTGCAAAATGCTGTGGTACCCCATGCGGGGTTCATATCCTTCAATTTTGAATAAATCCCCAACTGTCCCCACAAAGCCCCCCACACCATCACACCACCTCCTCCTGCTTCACGGGGGAAACCCCGGCATGAAAACATCCCGTTCCCTTTTCTGGTGCAAAGCAAATCAAAGCAAAAGGGGGGTACTTTGAAAACCCAAAATATAAAAATATTTTCAGTTGTTTCACACTTTTTTGAAAGTTAATTAAAATTTCCCACATGTTTTAATTCATATTTTTTGATCCTCACGTATTCTACAATTTCATAGCCCTGAAAAACAAAAATCATTGAATGAAGGGTTTCCAAAACTTTGGGTTGACTGTATATTTTTTTATAATATATTATATTTTAAATATAATTATATTTATTTATTTTAAAAGGGGTTTAGGCTTTTAACATTGATGGCATTAAATGTCTTGGGGGGGATGCGACCCCCACACTCCGCCAATCACTGTTCCCATGTCAGCCCGGAAAAAGCCGTTGTGGGGCACACAGCTCTGTAGACTCCTTACTGCAAAATCCACCGCCCAATCAAATCAGAGGGGGTGGATAGCAATCCGTCCCTGGGACTATTCCTCAACAGAGCTGTGCTGTGCGCTCCCCCAACCAGCGTTCCCGATACCCCCCACACGGAACCAATCGGCGAGCAAGCCTAGGTCAGACATCCCAAGGAAAGCCTCAATGTTAAACCCCAACAACCCCCTTTAAAGTGTTATTACCCAAAAGTCACAATGGGGGCCCAAAAACCCTGTTAAATGCACATCTCACCCCATTCCCTCCGGGCTGCACCCCGGCCTTTTCTACAGCCCATGCCGAATAAAAAGGAACGGCGATCTGTTGACCCCAAAGTTTAGTCAAAAAATTTTTGGGGAAAAAAAATTCTCCCCTTCTGCCAATTTTTTTTTTGCTTCCCGTGTGGACAACCAGCAATTATCACAACAACCCTTTACGCTAGCGTACATTTCAGATAGCTGCTGGTTGAGCCTTTGCTGGGCGACAGTATTTGTCCCATTAACCCATACACATGAAGGCCAGCCTATAGGACCGTGGTAGAAGGGGTGTCCACTTTTTTCCTCGGGGCAGTCTTACCATGGCGGGTTTTTACTTCTGGGGGAAATTGTTTTATGTCACATCGGGGAAATATTTTATACTCAAATACATATGTTTTAAAAATTTCATTTCCCTTTTGGCCCCCATAAAAGACCATTTTCACAACCATTATTTATATATTTACTTGTAAGCATGTCGACAATATGACTGAAAGGGTCAACACGGTTTGACGTAGTCTGTTCCCAGGAACACGGGGCCTTCACGGGCGCGTAACTCGATATGGCAAAAAATTTTAATTGGACCATTTGCAAAGTGTTTTGGTTTTTCATTTTGGGGCGTAAAGTTGACAGGACACTGAAAACGCTCATATGACACCCCCATTTTTTCTGCATTAATTTGCTTTTTTAAAATCTTTTACGAACTTTGTCGCTCAAAACCCGACACAGTGGGAAACTTATCTTGTTCACTTTCCCTAGAAAATGTGAAAACAGGGTGGAGTGGGGGGGACGCAATGCAGTGAATGATTTGGGTGTATGGTTAGAAAAAAAAAAGGGTTACTGTATCTGATTAATAAAGGAAACATGATAATGTTAACTGGGGGCCCGGATACAGTGATGTTTGTATTCGTGATCGGGGCATAATTTTTACTAAATGTTCATCCCTCAAAAAATTTACACTGAAAAGATAAAACAGGGGAATTAAGATTAAAAATTTAATTTTAAGGGCCCAAATTTTCTAGATTATTTGTACTCCCGTCCCACTTAAAGGGGGCTTTTGTAAAGTTCCCAGAGCGGTAGTTGCACTGACGCTGTCCGTTTTGTTTTGGCACTTTACAGACAAGGGGGGTCCCCGTTTCCCCGTGTTCTTTGGGGGTTGGGTGCAGACACTCCTTCAGTCCGCAGTACTCACTACTTCCCTTCCGAGCCCCGACGTGTGCCCCAAAAAGAGTTTTCTCCCACATATGGGGTACCAGTGATCAGGACAAAATTTAAAAAATTTTTGGGGGTTTAAATTTTTTCTGTTACCCTTGGGGAAAAAAAAAATTGGGGACTAAAATTTTTTTTTGTGGAAAAAAAAGATTTTTTTTTTTTTTCCCGCGGGCGTTTATAAACTTTGTGAAAACTTGGGGTTCAAAGTTATCACCACATACAAAATTTCCCTTGGGGGTCTAGTTCCAAAATGGGGGCACGTGGGTTTCTACTGTTTAGCTCTCAAACCAAAATGGCCCCCGACCACCCCAAATTGTTAAAGTCAACCCTTTTCCCCTTCCCCCCGCTGGCCCAAAAATGGGGGCCCACAATGGGGACATACTAGCAAATTTGGGAAACTTTTGGGGTTTTAATTTTTTCCCGTTTCCCCCTTTTGGGAAATAAAAATGGGGTGGGGAAAAAAAATGATTTTATTTTGGGTCTAATTAAAATTTTTTTAAAACTTTTGGGGGTTTAAACTCCCCCACACATCTAATAATTCCTTTTGGGGGCCCTTTTCCAAAAAAGGGGGACTTTTGGGGGTTTTTACGTTTAGGAAAATAGGTTCTCCCAAAAGCGAATGGGGGTCCTATCCAATTTCCCGCCCAAATTTGGTTTGAAAAAGTCAAACGGGCCCCCTTCTCTTCCCACTCCCATTCGCCAAACATGTTTTTTTTTCCCATTTTGGGATCAGCATTTTTCAGCAAAATTGCATTATAAATTTTGGGGGTTCATTTTTTCCTTTACCTTTTTGAAAAAAAACTAATTTTAGACTTTTTTTTTTTTAGTGAAAAAAAGTTAAATGTTAATTTTTCCTTTCAATTCCATTAATCCTGTAAGCCCGAAGGTTAAAAAATTTTTGAATGTGGTTTTTGATAGTTGAGGGGTGCAGTTTTTAGAATGTGTCACTTTTGGTATATTTGCCAAAACCCCCTCAAAGTGTTTAAATGGGGTTTTGTCACTAAAAAAATTTTTTAAAATTTCTTAAAAAAAAAAAAACCCCTTCAACTTTTAACCCCAAAACCCCCTTTTTTTTCAAAAAAAAAACAAAAAAAAATAACTATTTTGTTACCATTACTCTGTTTAAGAGCAAAAAATTAAAAAATTTAAAAATTGCCAATTTTCCAAAATTTTTCCAATTTTCCATTTTTTACTCAAATAAATGCAAGTTAATCGAAAAAATTTACCACTACCCGGGAAGTGCAATGCAAAAAAAAAACTCGAAACCAAGATCTGTTGAAGCGTTCCAATTATTACCCATAAAGGGGCATCAAATTGTAATAATTGGCCCGTCCCCTTACGGCAAACCCCCTGGGGGGAAAATGGTTAAAAATTAACTTTGTTTGTGTAGTAACAAGGTGCACGGGGTGGTATCATGCCCAGTTTACTGAACACGTCAGTGAGCCCCGGCCCCTTGCAACAAACAAGTAAAATCCCCGTCTTGCAGTACAGTCGGTTACCTTCTTTACTGGCTCACTTCAGCTGCTTTGGGGGCCAAAAAAGCAAAAAGACACCCAAAACCTTTTTTTTCCAAAGGGGAAAACGTTTTTTGATGAGAAATCAACTTTTATCACTTTATCTAAATAACCTCTTCCAGGCTTATGGGGAGGATATTGCCCGGTAGAAAATTCGGCCACCAGGGCTTATTTTACACACGGGTGCGTTCCCAGTGTGATGTGTGATGACCGCTCTCTTGCTCTCTCTGAACTCACTGCAGACCTCTGTGTTATTATACTGACACATCTGCAGGTTCCTCTCAGCTTCAGCTTTCAATCTCACAGGCAGAAAGGTTGTAATTTGTACAATACAACAGAGCTCAGAGAGAAGCAAAAATGTTTATGCAAGAAGCAAAATACGTTCAGTTCTCGTGCTCTTGTTTGTTACTTGTCTCACACATGGTAACTCCCCTTTTTATTTAATATATCTCTTTAGGAAAGAGTTATTTCCTAGGCAGCGTACTCCCCAATAAACTGGAACAGGTAATTGGTGAGAAGGCAACAACTGTTGGCGCAAAATATTAGAAAATGGATAAAAACTCAAGATGAGCGTCAACCTTCCTCTGTCTGGGGCTCCATGCAAGATCTCACCCCGTGGTGTAAAGATGATTTAAAGAAAGGTCAGGAATCAGGCCAGAACTACAAAGCTGGACCACAGTCTCAAACATTACCATTAGAAAACACACTACACCATCATGGATTAAAATCCGCAGGTACACAAGGTCCCCCTGCTCATACCCAGCACATGTCCAACCCATTTGAAGTTCGCTAATAAACTATCTGATGATCCGGAGAGGCATAGGAGAACGGTCATGTGGTCAAATGAGACCAAATAGATCTTTTTGGTATCAACTCCACTCGTCGTGTTTGGAGAAAGAAGGATGAGTACAACCCCAAGAAGGGCATCTCAACGTGAAGCATGGTGGGGGCAATACCATGCTGTGGGGATCCTTTTCTGCAAAGGGGACAGGACGACTGCACCGTATTGAAGGGAGGATGGATGGGGTCATGTATCGTGAAAATTTTGGCCAACAATCCCCCTTCCTCAGTAAGAACATTGAAGATGGGTCATGACTGGGTCTTCCAGCATGACAATAAACCTGAAACCACAGCTAGGGCAACTAAAGAGTGGCTCCATAAGAAGCATTTCAAGTCCTGGAGTGGCCTAGCCAGTCTTTAGGCCTGAACCCAATAGAAAATTCTTTGAGGAAGCTGAAACTCAATGTTGCCCAGCGGCAGCCCCGAAACTTGAATATCTTGAGAAGATCTGTATGGAGGAGTCGGCCAAAATCCCTGCTGCAGTGTGTGCAAACTTGGTCAAGAACTACAGTAAACGTCTGACCACTGTAATGCAAACTAAGGTTTTTGTACTAAATATTAAGTTCTGTTTTCTATTGTATCAAATTCTTATTGCACGCAATAAAAATGCAAATTAATTATGTAAAAATCTTTAGATATAACACTTGTGTAAAGCTGTTTTTCCACTCTTTACTCCATTTCTTCGCTGGAGTGAGAGTTGTCACTTTTTTTTCAACTTTTTTGAAAAAGTAAAAATTTTTAGAACTATTTGCTGAGGTAACAACTCTCACTTTCCCACCTACATTTCAAAGATGGAGAGAGCGGTGTAAAATTGCTAAAATCTGTATATTTGGTGTAAAAAACAGGAGACCAAATTTTATGAAAAATCTTGATAATTTCCCAATGATTATAAAAATTTGATGAAGTTACTCTCTTGTCTTTTTTGC
This sequence comes from Oophaga sylvatica, assembly GCA_033576555.1. Classification (NCBI taxonomy): domain Eukaryota; kingdom Metazoa; phylum Chordata; class Amphibia; order Anura; family Dendrobatidae; genus Oophaga; species Oophaga sylvatica. Next base: position 516,456,300 of record JARQOD010000005.1, read on the forward strand.
ACCACAATATAGAATAAGAACATAATAATATAGCAATATTCATATTTTACTATTTTACTTTACATTTAGATGTGGATGAATGTGCAGCCAATGAGCATCGATGCAGCAACACTCAATGTGCGAAAATACATATGGAGGACACAAATGTTTCTGTAATTCCAGCATGGAGCTGGAGGGAACAACGTGCATCCGGTAAGAGCTTTCTATTGCAAAAAATTTTATCTGGTTTCCTGTTTTGTGTTTTTTTTTGTATTCTCTATTTTGTGAAGATGGCAAAACTGATCACGTTTACCTCTACCCAACTCCTGTGTTTTAGCTGCGTGGTGATTGTGATGTGAGAGGATGATGATGCCAAAGACTCATCTAGAGATTGAGGGTCAGGAGCAGAACCATTACTGTAGTCTGCTCACCGATGGGTGTTACCCTCCTCGTTTTGCCAAATCACAAGGCTGGTTTGGCAAAATATAGCACTTGTTTGTACTCTTTGGCACCATGGGATCACTATGAGATATGGTGCAGCATTGTATCGGTTTGTTTGGATATTTATACGCTAGATGGGCAAATTTACTAAAAGTTATACCAAAAATTTGGGCATAAAATTGTAGCAGAAATTTGCCCCAGCCATAGCCAGTATAGATTTCAGTTTTGTAGCACGCTCCTTTTAAAAAGGGCTGACGGAGATCGCTGAGTACAGCACTAGGCTACCTTATTCCCATAGTATTTGGAACCATTTTCAGTGATTAGAGCAATGATCTAGCAGTTATCACCCGTCCTTTTATCCACAATCTACTCTTTCTTGCTCATTTTCCTGGAGCAATGACATGCCGAACATACATGTGACCGCCTAAAAACCTAAGGTAGAAACAAAATGAAACATTATACCCTGTTGTAAGTAAATAAGTAACAGCAAATAGTGCATATAAATAAGATAGGAGACTTAATAAACACAATTTTTTGTTTTAAAAAAAAAAAGCATAAAAGCCATCCCACCATGACAAGGTGTACCCAATCGGGAAGGTCCTAACCTCTAGTATTAAAACCTTAACATGTGTCAAAGTGACGTCAATATGAGTAAGAGCGAGCAGGATCGAGTCCCGAATATGGACACCTAGCAATGGAAACCATATAAAACGTAATGTCCAGCTCAAATAAAAAGAGGCCGCACCCTGACCTGCACTAAGTGCAGAAACCTGAAACTTATCGAAAAATGTGAACTCGAGTATAATTTGGTATGCATGCAAGATATAGGAGAATGTTTACACACCAAAAAAAAGCATAAAAGCCACCTCACCAGCGTCAAGGTGTACCCAAATCAGGACCGCTGCAGACAATCACTGGCTTCATGGTGACACTGGCATGCTTAAAATGTGACGACAGTGAGGTCATTGATTAGCTAGAGCGGACCCGAGCATGAACGCATATTATCCGTCCAGGAAAGTAAGCAAAGGACTAATGGAGTCGCTAAACCTACAGTATGTTTTTGCATTGCTGCTAAAGCAATCTTATTTCCTTTATTAAAGGGTGTTTATTTTTAAACCTGTATATATGTAACCACAATAATTCAATACATTTTTGCTTTTACCTTGAAAAGTTTCAGGATGGAAGAATCATTGATTGACATAACAAATTCCAATGAAAGAAAAAGCCTAATCTTGGGATAGTGCTGGCTTTGGGATGCCCCTTCTCCTGATCTCACTACTTTTATCTATTGCTTCTGTTTCAAGAAGAAAACCGGAGAAGCCATGTATGTATTCTGCATCTTTCTAAACAAGTAATGGTAAGATATTAGATGGAAATGCTTTGTTAGGCCTCCTTCACACGTCAGTGTCTCCGGTATGTGTGGTGACAGTTTTTTATCAGCAGCACGCGCGCGCAAAAACATCTGTGCACACTGATAACACGCGGATGACATCCATGTGTCATAAGTGTGACATGTACCGGTGGCTAGGAAAAAGCGGTACACTTTGCGTTTTTTCCAGGCGCCAGGTGCTGAAGGCAGCTCACATAATTGTCGCCTGGTCTCCCTGAGATTAGCGCGACCAGGCAGGATTATGTGAGTTCAGCACCCATTGTGTATCTCAGGGAGACCATTCAACAATGATGAGAGCTGCCTTCAGCATCCGGCACCTGGGAACAGGCTGAACTGCACGGCTTTTCCCAGCTGCCGGTGTGCGTCATACTGATGTGCCACACAGACGGCACATGGACATGGATATTTCCAGTACTGGTATGTAGGGGGCTATGTGAGGGATTATATTGTGTATAGAGAGGTTATGTGGGGTCTCATACTGTAAAATGGGGCGCTATATTTCATATGCAAAGGAAGGGAGTCTTGGAGCTGCTGCGAAACCTGTCCATGTAATCACATTAGTTGAGCCACATGATAGCAACGGGTGGGTGCACATCCAAACGAGTAAGCATAGTAACCAGAGGAAAATGGAACAGGTGACGGCACAACAAAAGAGGATAAAATTAAAAAACTTTTATTGCGGCAAATAAAGCCATGGTTAAGAGCAAAAAACCTAGGTTTGATTTGCCGCAATAAAAGTTTTTTAATTTATCCTCTTTTGTTGTGCCGTCACCTGTTCCATCTTCCTATATTTCATGTGATATAATTTTGAAATTAAAAAAAGACTGTCACCCCTGAAAACTCAAATTGAACCATTTAGACATTCATATTGGGGAATGATGCCCTAAATAAATCTTACTGGTACTTTCAATTTTACTAATTTTATTTTAAACAAAAAAGTTTTATTGTATTTCTAAATGAGGAAGGGGGCTTCGGTGCACAATTGTTATGGCCTCCTCAAATACCATCCTCAGCACCACCCTTTAAGATGATTGAAAGTGCTCGCTTTCTACTCTCTCCTTTCAGCATTGGCCATCCATAGCAAACCCACTGCTGTAAATTTGTCTGCAGATAAACTCTTATAAAAATACACTTTACAAAGTGTAAAATTAAAAAAGGCACTTCCATTGCAATTCTTGCCTGGTCCCTCCTGTGTCCCCTAGTTAAACCCGGCTTTCTTGGATGTCACTGTCCTCCGTGCTCAGATGGGATGAGGTGTCAGCGCAGGAGGTCGGGTTTGTACAGACGTGCCAGGAAGTGTAACCCCTCCTCCACATTGTAGTCAAAAACTGTGCCAAAATTCTGGAGCACGGTCTTTGCCACACTTTTAATATGGACTTGATTTCCGAAAGCTTCTGCTGCAATTCTGCCACAAGTGAATATATATTATATAGTGCCTTGCTAAAGTATTCGGCCCCCTGGACTGTTCAACCTTTTCCCATATCATGCTTCAAACATAAAAGATACCAAATGTAAATTTTTGGTGAAGAATCAACAACATGTGGGACACAATTGTGAAGTTGAATGAAATTTATTGTTTTTTTTATAAATTTTTGTGGAAGTACAAAAACTGAAAAGTGGGGCGTGCAATATTATTCGGCCCCTTTAGCTTAATACTTTGCTGCACCACCTTTTGCTGCGATTACAGCTGCAAGTCGCTTGGGGTATGTCTCTATCAGTTTTGTACCTCGAGAGACTGAAATTTTTGCCCATTATTCCTTGGCAAACAGCTCGAGCTCAGTGAGGTTGGATGGGAGATCGTTTGTGAACAGCAGTTTTCAGCTCTTTCCACAGATTCTCGATTGGATTCAGGTCTGACTTTGACTTGGCCATTCTAACACCCGGATACGTTTATTTGTGAACCATTCCATTGTAGATTTTGCTTTATGCTTGGGATCATTGTCTTGTTGGAAGACAAATCTCCGTCCCAGTCTCAGGTCTTTTGCAGACTCCAACAGGTTTTCTTCAAGAATGGTCCGGTATTTGGCTCCATCCATCTTCCCATCAATTTTAACCATCTTCCCTGTTTTCTGCTGAAGAAAAGCAGGCCCAAACCATGATGCTGCCCACCACCATGTTTGACAGTGGGATGGTGTGTTCAGGGTGATGAGCTGTGTTGCCTTTACGCCAAACATATCGTTTGGCATTGTTGCCAAAAAAGTTTGATTTTCGTTTCATCTGACCAGAGCACCTTCTTCCACATGTTTGGTGTGTCTCCCAGGTGGCTTTTGCAAACTTTAAATGACACTATTTATGGATATTTTTGAGAAATGGCTTTCTTTGTACCACTCTTCCATAAAGGCCAGATTTGTGCAGTGTACGACTGATTTTTGTCCTATAGACAGACTGTCCCACCTCAGCTGTAGATGTCTGCAGTTCATCCAGAGTGATCATGGGCCTCTTGGCTGCATCTCTGATCAGTCTTCTCATTGTTTGAGATGAAAGTTTAGAGGGACGGCTGGGTTTTGGTAGATTTGCAGTGGTATGATACTCCTTCCATTTCAATATGATCGCTTGCAGTGTCCCTAGGATGTTTAAAGTTTTGGAAAAAATTTTGTATCCAAATCTGGCTTTAAACTTCTCCACAACAGTATCACTGAACTGCCTGTTGTGTTCCTTGTTCTTCATGATGCTCTCTATGCTTCAAACAGAACCCTGAGACTATCACAGAGCAGGTGCATTTATACGGAGACTTGATTACACACAGGTGGATTATATTTATCATCATTAGTCATTTAGGACAACATTGGATCATTCAGAGATCCACAATGAACTTCTGAAGAGAGTTTGCTGCACTGAAAGTAAAGGGGCCGAATAATGTTTTGTATTTCCACAAAAATTTAAAATAATCAATAAATTTCGTTCAACTTCACAATTGTGTCCCACTTGTTGATTCTTCACCAAAAATTTACATTTGGTATCTTTATGTTTGAAGCATATGTGGGAAAAGTTCCAGGGGGCCAAATACTTTTGCAAGGCACTGTATATATATATAATATATATATATATATATATATAATAGTTATCAATATATGGAAGTTGGATATGTGTAATCCTCATCCTATCAGCAGGATGTAGCAGCTTTTGCACCTTTTGGAGCACGTTAGCCTCTTTATTGTTCATCCAGGCACAATGATTGGTCCAGATGTGTGACTGTGCCTCGAACTGTCACTCAGAACCCGACCAATCACACATTGGTAGCTTTTAGATTTAGAATTATTGCAAATGTATCAACACATTAATATCTATGAAGAAGCAGATAAGAGGTGTAGACACATAAACAGCACCATGTCCTTTGTTTTACAGCATTGCTTCAGCGCCAGATGAAAGCATAATCCCGGACCAGAACATGTGCGCCTCTCAGATTATCTGCTCGGAACCCATGTATTTCTACAAGGTGCACTTCTTACCTCCAGGGTCTCCACCCATACATGAAAAATAAAGACCAAGCTAATGAAAAGTTATGAGCAGTTCCCCAGGTGACAGTGAAATAACTGTGCTCTAATATACATCTCCAGCAGTTTATCTATCACCTACGGGGAAAGAGGAATCATTTTATGGGTTGACCATACTATTTAACAAAATCATAAATCATACAGTAAAAAGTTACAAATTACCAGTTGACTGGAATATTTGTTAAAATTCTGTTATTAAGCTGCACTTTTTAGTTCTAGAATATTTTTATTACATGCAATAATTCAGTCCTTAAAGGGGTTTAACCATGAAATACAATTCTCACTAACCCGATGGCTTGATGCAATCAAGACCCTGGTGGACCCATCTAGGCTTGAACAAGATTGATCTTCCTATAGAGCGTTCATCCATCAAGTCGCCATGGCTCGAGATTGAGCTGAAGACCGATAATAATAATAAATAATAGAAGTTAGGTAAGATTTGTATGATTTCTGATTTCTAGAAAAAGAGAGAAAAAGGGTTTGAGTCACCTGTGTGACTGGTGGGTGAAAACACATGCATGACCACCGCTCTATTGACTTGAATGGAACTGTTGGAGATTAGTCTCATAGAAGTGAATCGAGCAATGGTCCAGCATATGCACGACTGGGTATGGCAGATTCGGTCCCATTTGTCACCACATATTATAAACTTCACCAACTCGACCCCCTCCCAGCTGAAATGAAAACACAGAAGACTTAATTTATTGGATTAAATTGGCCACATATTAACAAATCTAATAATAAAATAACTACTTTAAATACAGAATGGCGGAGGTCCTTGACGCTACTAAATCTGGCTCTTATTATTGACACTTTTTTCAATTAAGACATAAGCCCCAGGTCGATGGCCCAGCACCACCACTGTATATGGTAGATCAAGCACATTACCGGTCCCCAGGGTCAACCCTGTCCAGAGCCCCAAACTCAGTGCCAGATCAGCGACTACTTAATGAATTTACTGGAAGGGAGCCACCCATCTAATTTCTTCTACAACCAATTTAGCACCAATTCCATGGACTCCCCATCGCCTTCGCCACCATGACCCAAAATAAACTACAATATAGAGCCTTCAGTATGTCCTCCATTCCTGTTCTGTAAACCAATGTTGTACCAATTTATTTGTGTGGGCAAATGGGACTTTTTACTGGTTGTCCCCACATGTATTAATGGAACACCTAAGGCTACGTTCCCACTATGAGCTTTTGATGTTGCTGATTTTCTGCACCCATTAAGTAAAATAGGTTTCTTGCATTTTTTTCAAAATACGCAGAGTGAAAAAAACTCACCAAAAACTCATCCTGGGAACACAGTCTAAAATGGCCACTTTTCTTTACATATCCTAAACCTCCACCCCTCCTTTCATCCCTCTACACACCACCTATGCTCCCAATACTCAATATTCGCCCACCATCCCCAGCCAATCCTGCATTGTGGGCCTATGCCTGATTGCATTCAGCTGTTCTCACCCTTCCTTCTTTTTACTGCTCCATACACAGTGGGGACTTTAGGACCACATTCTCGAGAACAGAAGTACCGTTGCACATGCACCCCCACAACACTCAATTTTCTGTAACGTGCCGAGGTGTGGAGGATGGGGGCCCTCTCCCACGAGTACCACCTTGGGCATTATTACATACTCACTGGTTTTATATAGCGTTAATTGGCCCAAGGATTTGGATCCCCCAGTGATTGTACATTTATTTTTCTTCCATGCTGTATTTCGTATAAAAACACATTTAAAAGGATTTTTCATTTTAAGCAAATTATTTGGTGTAAGATGAAAAACTGTGCAATTTTCTAATATATATCGTATCAATTATTAATGGTTGTCAAGATTTCTATTTGCGGTCATTGAATGTGAATGGATATTTTTTACATAAAACATGGGTACATCCTAATCTTCGTACTGGAAGAAGCAGTGCAACACATCAGTCATGTTACCGGAGTTCAGCACGCTGTGCAACACATCAGTCATGTTACCGGAGTTCAGCACAAGGGGTCAGGAGCACGTCAGCTTTTATTTTTGGAGGAATGAAAGATGAAGGTTTGAACAAAAGTGAATTTCTTAAGTTAGCAATTCCCTAATCTCTACTATATGCTTTTACCAGAATTTTTCCTTTTATGAACAGCAGTCACCAAACCATCACAATGGGGGATTTACAACAAGAAGGTATGCGTGATGGGTTTCCTATGGTTTAATAAGCCCTCTATGACACCAACATGTTCCTGCTACTGAAGAAAATATCGATCAGCAACAAAACAAATATAAAAGAAAAAAGAAAAAAAAAAGACTAAATACAGAACATAAAACACTTCTACGTGCGGATTTGTTGTCAGCAAAAGAGCCATTTCAGGACCATGTTTCAATCTGTACAAGGCATTAGGTGTAGAGCTTCTTTCACAATATTGTTAAAGGGTTTTAGTGTAAGGAGGTGGCGGGGGACCCTCCTATGCTTTTACCCTCTTTGGTCTACTCATTTTGTGTGGGTCCCTAAGGTTCCCTAATGTTCATTAAAGGGAATCTGTCACCCCATTTTTGTGATATCAGGTAAAGATATCACTCAATTGTGAGTCCCATAAGTAATCTATTGGTACCTATCATAGCCCCTGACACCCCAGCTTTGAAGTCAAAATACCTTTGGAAACTTTGTTTCTCTGTATGCAAATAAATGTGGTCCGGTCCAATGGGCGGGGTTTATTCTCATTCTCCCACCGCCTCCTGTCTTGCCCTACGCACTTCTTTTCTTCTCGTTCACGCAGTTTCCGCGCGTGCGCGTTGAAAAGTGCCCTCGCGCGTGCGCAGTATGCTTTGCCCAACAGTGGGCAAAGCATAAAATCAGTACTGCGCATGCGCCAGTATTTTACCTCCCTTTCTATGCCCCGGAAATCATCCACTGGCGCATGCGCAGTACTGATTTTATGCTTTGCCCACTGTTGGGCAAAGCATACTGCGCACACGCGAGGGCCCTTTTCAACGCGCACGCGCGGAAACAGTGCGGTGTCTGTGATATTCATAGATGAAGATACGTCCAGCAAGCTGAGAAGGGGCAGCAAGCTGAGAAGGGGTGGAGAAGGGGAACAAGCCCCGCCAAGCGGACCTGAACGCGTCTATTTGCATACAATTTAAGTTTACAAAGGTATTTTGACATCAAAGCTGGGGTGTCAGGGGCTATGATAGGTACCAATAGATTACTTATGGGATTCATAATTGAGTGATATCTTTACCTGATATCACAAAAATGGGGTGACAGATTCCCTTTAATGTGAATGTATTTGATGTGTGTCATGTACTGTAAATGTAATATGTGGTTTAACTAATGTTCTTGTAATGTATAATGTACTGTACTATGGTGTGACATTTACTTACTATTACATGTGTTACTTAGCTTAGGGATAGAATATTAAGTGTTAACATTTGGGAGGAGTTAGAAGGGGGATGGTGCAAAGCCTCAGAAACTTAGGAGAAGGAACTCCTGCGATTAGAGCAGAGCCCGGGCAAGTTTTCCCAGGGCAGGACATGCACCATAGTGAGGACAGAGGAGTCACCATTTGGGGGGATGAAGGCTGTCTTAGCTTGACGGACAGTGTGGACAGACATTGGCTCTGCGGGATCGACCCCAGGAGAAATACGGGTTTCGGGACCAGGACAGGAACTGCTGTTGTGCACTCTATTGAAACTGCAGGGAAAGAGCAGGAAGCATTGTTTTGTTTGCACCGTGTTCAGTAAAGTTTTGCCATTGGAACAGAACTTTGGATTGTGGTGTTTTCCTGAGACTTTGTCCCCTGCATCCTGAGTGACTGTGTGCTGAATGTAGCTGACTGTACCACAGGACTGGTACTTCAACCGTCGTTTCATGTGCAACGTGCTGGGGTGCTCACTGACTGTGACTTAGTGAACTCGCCCATGACTACCACCCCGAGCCTCCTTGTTACATTTAGCTAGTCGGCAGGATCGAATCCAGAAGCCCTACAGCTACAGGACTAGTGGAAAAGACTCCCAGGACTTGTGGATTGGTAATTCGAATTGTGGCCCAAGATGGCACCAGCTGCTGTCAAGAAGGAGACAGTCAGTGGCACGAAAATGGAAGGTGGTGCCATCCATCGTGGGCATCCTGTGAAGTTGGCGCCTAGAGGAAGGAGGCCGCGCCCCACTGTGACTAATGCCCGGCCAAAATGGATGCAGGCGATGTAGAAGCTCCCACCCCTACAGCGGAATCTGGAGAAACGGGTGGAGCAACAGGATGTGACTCCACCCACAAACAGGTGGAGCCCAGGAAAGCAAGACAGCGTGTCGAGAGAGGAGACGCCATTGCCGGACAGTATGCAGAGGCGGAGCATGTCCTTCCTCGGTGGCATCGAGCACCAGGACTGGCAACGATCTAAGGCCCGGGCGGAGACGGGCCTGCGATTGGAAGCCTGATAGACAGAAGAATGGAAGGAGTGGCGCCCTTTCCGACAGCCAGAAAGGCAGGCAGTGGATGAGGAGATTGCGGAGCTCGAACCGGAACCAGCCCGGAAGACCTTGGAGGCTGTCCTGAGAGGGGTCTTCGTGACCGTGGTTCCTGGCTCCCTCGGCTGCATGCAGAGATCATCACTGGATGCAGAGGCTGTGAGTAGCGGACCAGCGCCTGACCAGACGGCGGCATCAGCTTCTACCCCTTCACCCCGCCAACGTCGCCGATTCACGCTGTTTCATCCAGCGTATGTCTGGAGGAGCCTGGGGCAAGCTCCCTCTCTCTCGAGGAGGTCCGGTGGATCCGGGGAGTCATCAAAGAAAAGAAGTGGCGAGAGCGCCGCATTGTGAAAGAATTGCAGCACCCCGCGGGGGGAGCTATGGCTGGACAGGTGACTAGCGGCATTGTCCAGTACTTTGACTCCACGAGGGGCTACGGATTTATCCAAGAGACCAGCACTGGAGATAAAGTTTACGTGAACTCCGGATCCATTGCTAATAGAGGTCCCCTTCAACTATGGGACCGGGTCACCTTTGCAAAGGAGCAAGGGCCCCGAGGGCCATATGCGGTGGCTGTAAAAATGGCCTCCAGTTTGGAGGAAGGACAACCGCAGGAGGTCCAGAGTTGTGAGTGGCCAACTGCAGCGTTCGCAGCTCCTGCAGCTAGACAGGAGGAAGCGGCGCCTGGACAGAGTGTGGCAGCCGCAGGTACATCACCAGAGTTGGAAGCTCTGGGAGCCATGTGGCCACCGCTGGAGGGGGCACGGAGTAGGAGAAGCAGTGTAGACTCCTCCAGCGGCTCCTCGGCCCATACATATATTGTTGTGCAGGGTCCAAATGCGGCCCACTATTCTAACCAGCAGCCGCGTATTGACTGATGCGGTTCCTTTAAGAAAGTTATGCCGGTTGCACTGCAGAGAAGAAATGTGAGTGAGTGAAGAGACTGTTCCGTGTCTCTCGAGGTCAAGGAGTCCTGTATGGCACCAGGACAAGGTGTCAGTGGTGGCCATCAAGGTCACCGGTAAAATACTTTGTTTTCCCCCTCCTCCAAGTCTCTTTGAGCACAATTGCACATCCCTGCTGGATTACGGGGCTGAAACCCTGTGAGGTTTGGTTGTTATTATTATTATTATTATTATTATACATTTTTATAGCGCCATTTGTTCCCTGGCGCTTTACATGTGAAGAGGGGCAAATATAGACAAGTACAGTAAACATGAGCAATACAAGGCACACACAAGTACAGAAGGAGAGAGGACCCTGCCCGCAAGGGCTCACAGTCAACAGGGATGGGTGAGGATACGCTAGGAGAGGGTAGAGCTGGTCGTGCGGTGGTTCAGTAGACTGATGATCACTGCAGGTTGTAGGCTTGTCGGAAGAGGTGGGTCTTCAGGTTCTTTTTGAAGGTTTCCATGGTAGGCGCGAGTCTGATGTGTTGGGGTAGAGAGTTCCAGAGTATGGGAGAGGCACGGGAGAAGTCTTGTATGCGGTGGTGGGAAGAAGAGATAAGAGGGGAGTAGAGGAGGAGATCTTGTGAGGATCGAAGGTTGCGTGTGGGTATGTACCGGGAGACCATGTCACAGATGTATGGAGGAGACAGATTGTGGATGGCTTTGTAGGTCATGGTTAGGGTTTTGAACTGGAGCCTCTGGACAATAGGAAGCCAATGAAGGGCTTGGCAGAGAGGAGAGGCTGGGGAATAATGGGGAGATAGGTGTATTAGTCGGGCAGCAGAGTGCAGGATGGATTGGAGTGGTCCCAGAGTGCTAGAGGGAAGGCCAGAGAGTAGGAGGTTGCAGTAGTCGAGGCGGGAGATGATGAGGGCATGCACTAGTGTTTTTGTAGTTTCATGGTCAAGGAATGCCCGGATCCGAGAAATGGACTATGTGTGCGGCTACGCTAAGAACTGAACCATTTTAACCTCGAACTTTGCCCCTTCTTTTAACCTTGAACTGTTTCCCCATTGAAAAGAGCAGCCCACCAGCATTATAGTAATCCTGTAATCGGCTCAAAGGAGGGAGGGGGAAGGATGTATGCCGGAGGACCCGAGGAGCGAGCCGGGTCAGGACTATTTGGACCATGAATAAGTTGGTCATCAGGCCAGTGTATTTGTTTACGGGTCCCAGGAGCCAAGAGACCGGGGTCAGTAGGACCCACACTAAGAGAACTTGAACTCTTGTTCTGGGGCTCCAATCAAGTGAGCCGAGATCACGGTTGGCCCATAAGAAGTGTTGCATTGAGACTGTATTAACTTGATTAATGGCAGGAAGTGCTTCACTGTGAGGAGCAGAGGGTACCCCGGTCCAGGGGGGACACTAGCTGTCAAGGACTGCTGGGCAGCTTGAACGGGCCCTAGTGTCGTGGGACCGTTCACAGAAGGACTTTTTGTGACTCCCAAACCCGGATGAGAGCTGGTGATGCTGGATCGGCTCATGAAGTTGCAGGGACAGAGCAGGGAGCATTATATTATCAACAGTAACGTTTTCCCGTTGGAACAGAACTGTGCCTTTGGTGTCTTCTTGCGTGTTTGGTCCCAAGCAGCTGAAGTGAGCCAGTAAAGAAGGTAACCGACTGTACTGCAAGACTGGGACTTTACTTGTTGTGTGCAAGGGGCCAGGGTGCTCACTGACTGTGTCTCAGTAAACTCGGCCATGACTACCACCCCGTGCCACCTTGTTACAGTAGCACGAACAAAGTTAATTTTAACCACTTTACCCCGAGGGTGGTTTGCACGTTAATGACCGGGCCAATTATTACAATTCTGACCCTGTCCCTTTATGAGGTAATAACTCTGGAACGCTTCAACAGATCTTGGTGATTCTGAGTTTATTTTTTCGTGACATTGCACTTCACGGTAGTGGTAAAATTTTTTCGATATAACTTGCATTTATTTGAGTAAAAAATGGAAATTTGGCAAAATTTGGAAAATTGAGCAATTTTTAAACTTTTAATTTTTATGCTCTTAAATCAGAGTAATGTGTCACACAAAATAGTTAATAAATAACATTTCCTATATGTCTACTTTACATCAGCACAATTTTTGAAACAAAATGTTTTTTCGGAAGTTATAAGGGTTAAAAGTTGACCAGCGATTTCTTATTTTTACAGCAAAATTTCTAAAACCATTTTTTTTAGTGACCACCTCACATTTGAAGTCACTTTGAGGGGTCTATGGCAGAATATACCGAAAAGTGACAGCATTCTAAAAACTGCACCCCTCAAGCTGATCAAAACCACATTCAAGAATTTTTTTAACCCTTCAGGTGCTTCACAGGACTTAATGGAATGTGAAAGGAAAAAATTAACATTTAACTTTTTTTCACTAAAAAAAAATAGTCTAAAGTTACGTTTATTTTCAAAAGCGTAACAGGAAAAAATGAACCCCAAAATTTATAATGCAATTTCTGCTGAACATGCTGATACCCAATATATGGGAAAAAAACACTGTTTAGGCGCATGGCAGAGATCGGAAGAGAAGGAGCGCCGTTTGACTTTTTCAAACCAAACTTGGCTGGAATTGAGATAGGACGCCATGTCGCGTTTGGAGAGCACCTGATGTTCCTAAACAGTGGAAACCCCACACAAGTGACCCCATTTTGGAAACTAGGCCCCCCAAGGAACTTATCTAGATGTGTGGTGAGCACTTTGAACCCCAAGTTTTCACTAAAGTTTATAATGTAGAGCCGTGAAAATAAAAAATCATTTTTTTCCAAAAATGAACTTTTGGCCCCCAATTTTCTATTTTCCAAGGGTAACCAGAGAAATTGTACCACAAAAGTTGTTGCCAATTTGCTAAGTACCTGATACCCCATATGTGGGGGGAACCACTGTTTGGTGCATGGCAGAACTCGGAAGGGAAGGAGCGCGTTGACTTTTAACAAACCAAATTAGCTGGAATTGAGATCGGACGCCATGTTCGCGTTTGAGAGCCCTGATATGCCTAAACAGTAGAAACCCCACAAGTGACCCCATTTTGGAAACTAGACCCCCCAAGGAACTTATCTAGATATGTGGTGATAACTTTGAACCCCCAAGTGTTTCACTAAAGTTTATAAACGCCCGCCGGGAAAATAAAAAAATCATTTTTTTCCCACAAAAATAATTTTTAGTCCCCAATTTTTAATTTTCCCAAGGGTAACAGGAGAAATTGAACCCCAAAAGTTGTTCAATTTGTCCTGAGTACACTGGTACCCCATATGTGGGAGAAAACTACTGTTTGGGCACACGTCGGGGCTCGGAAGGGAAGTAGTGAGTGACGTTGCGGACTGCAAGTGAGTGTCATGCACCCAACACCCTACAGAACACTGGGACTGGGACACCCCTTGTCTGTAAAGTGCCAGAACGAAATCGGACAGCTAGCTCAGTCGCAACTACCGCTCTCGGACACTTTACAAAAGGTCCCCTTTAAGTGGGACAGAGCTACAAATAATCTAGACTAATATGGACCTTAAAATTAAATTTTAATCTTAATTGCCGTGTTTTATCCAATCAGTGTAAACTTTTTGAGGCCGATGATACATATTATGTGAAAATTATGCTCCAGATCACGACATACAAACCATCACTGTATCAGGGCCCCAGTATACACATTATCATGTTTCCTTTATTAATCAGATACAGTGACCACGTCTTTCTAACCATACGAGCCAAATCATTCACTGCATTGCGTCCCTCCCACTCCCATCCTGTTTTCACATTTTCTTATGGAAAGTGATACAATGATAAGTTTCCTCACTAGTGTCAGGGTTTGAGCGACACAAGTTCTGTAACAAGATCTATTCAAACGCAACATTAATGCAGAAATAATGAGGGTAGTCATATGAGCAGTTTTCCTAGTGCTCCTGTCAACTTCACAGCCTCCAAAATGAAAAACAAAGCAGCTTTGCAAATGGTCTCAATTAAAAATCTTTTGCCATATCGAGTCTACAGCGCCTGTGAAGGCCCATGTGTCTCCATGGCAACAGACTACCGTCAAACCTGTAGTCTGACCTTGCAGTCATATTGTCGACTACTTGCTTACATAGTAAATATATAAATAATGGTTGTGAAAGTGGATCTTTTATGGGGCCAAAGGGAAATGAAGTTTAAATCATATGTATTTGAGCTATAAAATATTCCTCTGAATGTGAGCATAAATACAATTTCCAGCGCAGAAGTGAACACTGCCATGGTAAGACTGCCACCGAGGACCAAAGTGGACACCGGACTTCTACCAGCGGTCACTATCAGGCTGAGCCTTCATGTGTATGGGTGAATCGGGACAAATAGCTGTCAGCCGAGCAAAGGCTCAACCAGCAGCTATCTGAAATGTATCGCTAGCGTAAAGGAGTTGTCTAGTGATAACTTGCTGGTTGTCCCACCACAGGAAGCAGAAACAATTGGCAGAATGGAGAATTTTTATTCCCAAACTTTTTGACTACACATTGGGTCAACAGATCGCCGTTCCTTTTATTCTGCATGGGACTGCTAGAAAAGGCCGAGTGCAGCCCCGGAGGGAATGAGCGGCTGAGCATGTGCATTCTAACAGGGATATGTGTCCCATTGTGACATTTGGTAATGAACACATTAAAGGGGTTGTCTGGGGCTTTAACATTGATGGCTTATCCTTAGGATGTCTGACACTAGGCATGCTCGCCGATTAGTTGTTCCCGTGTCGGCGGTATCTGGAACTGCTCGGTTGTGGAGCTGCACAGCACAGCTCTGTTGACGGAATAGTGCCCATGGACGGGCATTGCTCATCCACCCCCTACTGATTTGATTAGGCGGTGGATATGCAGTACATGGAGTCTACAGAGCTGTGCTGCTCCACAACTGAGCTGTTCCGGCTGACACTGGGAACAGTTGATTGGCGGGAGTGCTGGGTGTCGCATCCCCACCAGCCAGACATTAATGCCCATCAATGTTAAAGTTCCTGACAACCCCTTTCATATATATATATATATATATATATATAATATATATATACAGTGACAGACCAAAAGTTTGGACACACCTTCTCATTCAATGATTTTTCTGTATTTTCATGACTATGAAAATTGTAGAATCACGCTGAAGGCATCAAAACTATGAATTAACACATGTGGAATTATACATTACACTTTACAAAAAAGTGTGAAACAACTGAAAATATGTCTTATATTCTAGGTTCTTCAAAGTACCACCTTTTGCTTTGATTACTGCTTTGCACGCAGAAAAGGTGAACGGATGGAAATCTACATGCCTGGTTCCCACCGTGAAGCATGGAGGAGGTGGTGTGATGGTGTGGGGGTGCTTTGCTGGTGACACTGTTGGGGATTTATTCAAAATTGAAGGCATACTGAACCAGCATGGCTACCACAGCATCTTGCAGCAGCATGCTATTCCATCCGGTTTGTGTTTAGTTGGACCATCATTTATTTTTCAACAGGACAATGACCCCAAACACACCTCCAGACTGTGTAAGGGCTATTTGACCAAGAAGGAGAGTGTTGGGGTGCTACCATGACCTGGCCTCCACAGTCACCAGACCTGAACCCAATCGAGATGGTTTGGGGTGAGCTGGACCGCTCACGCTTCAATTTTGAATAAATCCCCAACAGTGTCACCAGCAAAGCACCCCCACACTATCACACCACTCCTCCATGCTTCACGGTGGGAACCAGGCATGTAGAGTCCATCCATTCACCTTTTCTGCGTGCAAAGCAGTAATCAAAGCAAAAGGTGGCTACTTTGAAGAACCTAGAATATAAGACATATTTTCAGTTGTTTCACACTTTTTTGTAAAGTGTAATGTATAATTCCACATGTTAATTCATAGTTTTGATGCCTTCAGTGTGATTCTACAATTTTCATAGTCATGAAAATACAGAAAAATCTTTGAATGAGAAGGTGTGTCCAAACTTTTGGTCTGTACTGTAATATAATATATATATATACACATATATATGTGTATATATATATATATCACTGACATCTATATATCTATGTATTCTATATGTATATATCTATTCTATTCTAACTTGTCACTCTGTGATTTTACTGTATGCAGCACATGAATTGCCGGCTTTTATTCTTCCTATGTATTTATCTGTATAGTGTGTTTTGACGAATATTTCCTTTGAAAATTATGTGTAAATGACATAGAGAATTGCTCTATGTAAAAGCTCATGTTAGAATCGCACTGCAATCAGATGTAAATCGGATGCAAGGTGTGAAAAATCGGATTGTAACTCGCATTACACTCGTGCAAGTCTCGGCAGGGAGACTCAGACCGATTTATCATACGTTTAGTGTGACTCCGGCATAACACTGACCCTCAATGCAGCCTCCTCCCGGCTGTGTCCTGGTCAGGAGGTTGGTGACGTGGTCATTGTTTTCTGCACCGGCCAAATGTTCCACTGTGGAGAAGACTCACAGATTGTAATTTCCATTTTATGGGAAGTAAAATATTAATTTTGGATTTAATAGCTGTTTCATATCCTGCATCTAACAGTAAATAGTGATTGAAACTCGCCCTTCAATCATTAGAGAACACTGCGCACATTAATATTATAGACCAGTGGGAGATAGCAAGATGATTTAGGTGAGGTTTCTACCACGTGATCACTGAGTACAGCTAAGGTTGTACTCACTCTGTATTCGGCCACCGATGGGTGAAGTCCCCGAGGGATGTGAGCGACAATCTCTAGTACAAGCGATGGAGGATAATAAACTCAACACCGTCACTTCTCCAGTGAGACCAGTTCATTGTGGACAATCCATTGGGAAAGACGCAGTGGAGGAGCTTTTAGGACATTTAGGGGTTGCACCTTGAAAAAAATGTCGTAAATTAAGTCAAAGGAAAATCCGATGCATGTCTTACAGGGAATCTGACAGATGCCCAGGACCCCCAAACCGCCACCATAAATGTATTTCTATGTGAATACCCTGACAAGCCTCTTTTTATTGTCTAAAGCAGGGGGGGGAATCTTTTTTTTTGCCAAGGGCCATTTGGATATTTATACCATCCTTCGAGGGCCGTACAAACTCCGCCCACAAAGTGCATCCTGACTCTGGCACTGGTCTCAAGGCGTAATCTTGCATTGCATGCCCTTCAGTGTTCAGTAGTGAACACTGCGTATGTGTGCTCACAGATCAAGAAGAAATTAATGAGCTGCAGGCAATCAAAATACAGCTCCCTGCCAAAGCACTGCGTTCCCTGAGAATGTGCCCGGGGGCCGGATAAAAGGTCATCGAGGGCCGTAAATGGCCCTGGGGCCTGAGGTTCCCCACCCCTGGTCTAAAGGTTTACTGCACATTGCCAATTGCAAAAAAAAACAATTGTATAATTTTGGTGGCGATATGCCAATTAGTGGGGGATTAGTTGTGGGGGTTCTTTTCCCCAATCCCATTAGTAATGGTATGACTCCCCTGTGGGGCTGAAGAACATAATTTGCAGGAGCAGCGTCACCTTGCAAATCTCTGCCTCCCTGACTATGCGCAGAAAGATGGTGGGCGCTCTCTGGCTTCATCCACACACTACACATGTCCAGGGAGGCAGTGGTGATGTAGGACTCAGCCAGACATAACACCCAGTGACTTACCGTGACATCTGATAAATTAAAGTCATTTTCTTTTATTGCCACTGTTCAGACCTTCATGACGACTTCTTTAAACAACTCTCTGTACAGAGTTTGTTGTACAGAAGATGCTCCTCGTTTTTTTAGCAGATCTCCGCACCCCTGAAAAGAATAAAGTGACCTTCATATGACCTATGAATAAAAAATATCATACGTTGCCCCCTGGAGACACACATGCACCTCACCATTAATATATCATTAGCCACTGTGCAACCACTATTGAAGATATAAGATATTAAGCTAGCTGACGTAATAATCAGTGGTGGACGGGCCTGGAGAAGTGTCAGCACACATGAAACGGCCGTAGTCTGCTCTTCTTTCCACTACTCTCCCCATCTGACTTTATTACTTGCTATGAGATAATAAATAAGATTTCTCTACGATGTAGCGAGTGCCAACATCTTCACTTCTATTACTTGGCAAATTAAAGTGTCACTATTCACACACCCCTCCAGTAATAACAAAATATTCATTAGTCACTCTGTGTCCCCCATTGAGTATAAGGATCCATGACCCACTGAGTTCACCCATTTTACTAACTACTGTACCTCCCCCACTCCTTCAACTCATTAACTCAATTCCTAATATTTTCTTCCCCAACCATTTCATTACCCACTGTGCTTCTCCCCCTTTTGGATAACCCCCTATTCATTACCGACTATACTTTCCTCCCCCCTTTCATTACCCACTGTGCCTCTTTCCCCTCATTCTTTACCTGATGCTCCTTCTTTCCCCATTTATTACCCACTGTGCCTCCTCCCTCATTCATTACCCACTGTTTCCTTTCCCATATTAATTAATCACCATGCCTCCTTTCCACATTTATTACCCACTGTGCCTCCTTACCCATAGTGATTGACTACCATGCTCCTTCTCAATATTCATTGACCACCATACCTCTTTAATCCATTCATTACCCACTGTTTCCTTCCCCATATTCATTGACCACCATTCCTCCTCCCCATTCATTACCCACTATGTCTCCTTTCCCCTATTCATTGACCACCATGCCTCCTTCCTCTATTCATTACCCACTGTGCCTCCTTTCCCCTATTCATTGACGACCATCCCTCCTTATTCCATTCATTACCCACTGTCTCCTTCCCCATATTCATTGCCCACAATGCTTCCTTCCCCATTGATTAACCACTGTCTCCTTCCCATATTCATTGCCCACCATGCCTCCTTCCCCCATTGATTACCCACTGTGTCTCTTCCCCATATTCATTGCCCACCGTGCCTCCTTCCCCCATTGATTACCCACTGTGTCTCCTTCCCCATATTCATTGCCCACCATGCCTCCTTCCCCCATTGATTACCCACTGTGTCTCTTCCCCATATTCATTGCCCACTGTGCCTCCTTCCCCATATTCATTGCCCACCGTGCCTCCTTCCTCATTGATTACCCACTGTGCCTCCTTCCCCTATTCATTGACCACCATCCCTCCTTCCCCATTGATTACCCACTGTGCCTCC
This sequence comes from Oophaga sylvatica, assembly GCA_033576555.1. Lineage (NCBI taxonomy): Eukaryota > Metazoa > Chordata > Amphibia > Anura > Dendrobatidae > Oophaga > Oophaga sylvatica. Next base: position 516,476,130 of record JARQOD010000005.1, read on the forward strand.
TTCCCCCATTGATTACCCACTGTGCCTCCTTCCCCCTATTCATTGACAACCATCCCTCCTTCCTCCATTCATTACCCACTGTGCCTCCTTCCCCATTGATTACCCACTGTGTCTCCTTCCCCATATTCATTGACTACCATGCCTCCTTCCCCCTTTGATTACCCACTGTGCCTCCTTCCCCCTATTCATTGACCACCATGCCTCCTTCCCCATTGATTACCCACTGTGCCTCCTTCCCCCTATTCATTGACCACCATGCCTCCTTCCCCTATTGATTACCCACTGTGTCTCCTTCCCCATATTCATTGACCACCATGCCTCCTTCCCCCTTTGATTACCCACCGTGCCTCCTTCCCCATTGATCACCCACTGTGTCTCTTCCCCATATTCATTGCCCACCATGCTCTCTTCCCCCATTGATTACCCACTGTGTCTCCTTCCCCATATTCATTGCCCACCATGCCTCCTTCCCCCATTGATTACCCACTGTGTCTCTTCCCCATATTCATTGCCCACCGTGCCTCCTTCCCCATATTCATTGCCCACCGTGCCTCCTTCCTCATTGATTACCCACTGTGCCTCCTTCCCCCTATTCATTGACCACCATCCCTCCTTCCCCCATTGATTACCTACTGTGCCTCCTTCCCCATTGATTACCCACTGTGCCTCCTTCCCCCTATTCATTGACAACCATCCCTCCTTCCTCCATTCATTACCCACTGTGCCTCCTTCCCCCATTGATTACCCACTGTGTCTCCTTCCCCATATTCATTGACCACCATGCCTCCTTCCCCCTTTGATTACCCACTGTGCCTCCTTCCCCTATTCATTAACCACCATGCCTCCTTCCCCCATTGATTACCCACTGTGCCTCCTTCCCCCTATTCATTGACCACCATGCCTCCTTCCCCTATTGATTACCCACTGTCTCCTTCCCCATATTCATTGACCACCATGCCTCCTTCCCCTTTGATTACCCACCGTGCCTCCTTCCCCCATTGATTACCCACTGTGTCTCTTCCCATATTCATTGCCCACCATGTCTCCTTCCCCCATTGATTACCCACTGTGTCTCCTTCCCCATATTCATTGTCCACCATGCCTCCTTCCCCCATTGATTACCCAGTGTCTCTTCCCCATATTCATTGCCCACCGTGCCTCCTTCCCCATATTCATTGTCCACCATCCCTCCTTCCCCATTGATTACCCACTGTGCCTCCTTCCCCCTATTCATTGACCACCATCCCTCCTTTCTCCATTCATTACCCACTGTGCCTCCTTCCCCCATTGATTACCCACTGTGCCTCCTTCCCCCTATTCATTGACCACCATGCCTCCTTCCCCCATTGATTACCCACTGTGTCTCCTTCCCCATATTCATTGACCACCATGCCTCCTTCCCCCTTTGATTACCCACTGTGTCTCTTCCCCATATTCATTGCCCACTGTGCCTCCTTCCCCATATTCATTGTCCACCATGCCTCCTTCCCCTATTGATTACCCACTGTGCCTCCTTCCCCATATTCATTGCCCATCGTGCCTCTTCCCCATTGATTACCCACTGTGCCTCTCACTGCTGCTATATTCACTTATATCTGCATCCTAACCATGGGGATATAATTGTATGTGGCAGGCAGTGGAGCTGCAGGAAGTCATTCCTGGCGCCAGTGGTAGCACTTTGGATTATATTGGGTGTCCCCAGTGAGCCTCAGGCTTTGAGGGAAGCTGGAGACATCTAGTTATCATGAGTCCGCAGGTAAGCAAATAGAATACATGTGGCCACGTGACAATACCGGGTAAATCCTGACAGCTCGCGCACTGCACGCTTTCACAATTCAGAAGTCTGCAGTCACATAGAGCGACTGCAGACTTTTGTGTCAATCCTGGACATACCCTTTAATAATGTATCACTCATAGAGGCTTATATAATGTGATATAAGATTATGTGGCCACTAGAGGGCAGCAATGACAGTGAGAAAGAAATAGGTGAAAATTTCTTTTTTTTCTGGCACCAAAATGAATTAAAGATCACAGTGAAAATGGAAACCAGATAGGAAAAGAAAAAAAAATCCTCTTCTGATAGGATACAGGACCATCACCCTCCCAAAGATGACGATACAGAGATAAACCATAAGATGAAAGTGGACTTTCTAACATTGTAAAGTTCAGTTTTCCTTCTATTACTCATGATAGAACTGTTATATTCTTTTGACTGCAGCCATGGCCATCCCGCCTTCACTATCTGCCCATTGTGCATTACTGTATATTCTCCTTATTCCAAAATCACCGGGGTCATAAAGTACATACTTGCTGCGGTCATTTACTAATGTGCAGTGTGTGTGTAAGGTTCTGTGTATCTGTTTCTGAAACTCAGTTTGTTCGTCGGCCATTTTGCTTTCTGTTTTGCTGCAGCTATCTTGCCCTCAGTTAAAATGGAGTTTTCCAGCTTGCATGTTCCCGCCCTGATTCTCTCCGTTTGCTTCTTAAACAGCCACACCTGAGCAATCAGTGCTTCAGAATCTAGCCTGCAGTGAACCTGTGTTCTGACTCCTGAAGCCTTGGACCTTGTACTCCAGCTATTCCTACTGAGGAACACTGAAGCACTTGTGGACTCTGAACTCTGCTCTTGAAAGCCTCACGTTTGCATGGACTTGCGGTAACATAGAAGAAGATCTGAATCTGTTGTGGAGAGTTATTGATGAACTTAGATTACTCTGGCCTGCTGTGTCTCCTGCTTCTGTGTTTGCAACCTGTGTGTTTATTTTTGCCAATTTGTATGAAGCAATACAAGACTTTCTTTATCAACCTGTGTCTCAAGTATTTTCATCGCACCCAAGCACAAGACGCTATATGAACTGTATCACATACATTACAAGATTCTGAAGCCAAACGTTAGTGTCTGCTGGGTCTGGAAAGGCTTGTCTGCTGTACTGTGGATATCGGATGTCCGGTTGTACTTTCTGTGATGACAGTGGTTGTGACTTCTCACAACCATTCCAGGTGAGCAATTCCCTTAAGTTTTTTTTCTGCAGTGTTATCACAGGTAAACACTATTGTCTTTTTTTTTTTCTCTTCTCTTTTTGTCTGCTGAAACTCTGGATATCAGATGTCTGGTTGAAAGCTTTCTGTGATGATAGTGGTTGTGACTTCTCACAACCATTCCAGGTGAGCAGTTCCCTTAAAGTTTTTTCTTTCTTCAGTGTTGCCACAGGTGAACACTATTGTTTTTTTTTCTCTCCTCTTCTTCCAGTATCCTGTCTTAAAAGATCTGGAAAATGGAGGCCCGCATAAAGGAACTTTGTGGAGTGACTGATAATATCCTTGCAGATTTGCAGAATTTAAAGACCCGTTTTACAAATCTTCAGGACCTAAATAATCACAATTTGCAAGTGGTTGGACAGACTACTCAGGATTTGCGAGCCAGGATGGAGGTTCTGGAGGGGCAAGTCCAGGCTCCTGCCGTGGCCCCGAGTTCTGGGATTCCCAAGTTGCCCCCTTTTCGTTTTGGTGGTGAACGTGAAAAATTCAGGGGATTTGTTAATCAATGTAATCTTTTTTTTTCTGCACATGCTTCACAATTTCCTACTGAACGATCTAAGGTGCTTACTATAATTATGTTGCTTACCAACAAGGCTTTGATATGGGCAAACCCTCTGATTAAGACTGAGGATGATTGTTTGAATCACCTTGATGATTTTATTTCAGCCATGGGGCAGGTGTTTGATGACCCCAATCGAGGTGCAACAGCTGAAGCAGCCATGTTAGCTTTGCGCCAAGGTAAGCACTCAGTAGCTGAATATGCCTTGGATTTCAGGAGATGGGCCCTTGATACCACCTGGGACAATTCCGCCAAAAAATCTATTTTTCGAAAGGGGTTATCCCCACTAATTAAGGATGAACTTGCTCGTGCCGACCCTCCCACTGCGTTAGGTGACTTTATTAACTACTGCATCCGTATTGATACTCGTTTAACTGAACGCAGGCAAGAGAGATGGTTCGAAAGCAATCGTACTAACCTTTTCCTACCTTCCTCTCCAGCTAAGGAACCTTTGAATAGGATTACACGGGAACCTGAACCTGAACCCATGCAGGTAGACTCTTTACTACGACGGGTTAGTGATGCACGCAAGGAACATCGTTTTAAGGAGAATCTATGTTTTTATTGTGGTAAGTCAGGGCACTTTATTATTAACTGTCCCAGCCGTTCTCGCAAGACTACTGCAGCACTCATTCATTGTGAGTGTTGCGAGAGGGGATCTGTCAGGTCCGAGCCTCAGGCTCCAGAGAGAGCTGCAGCAACAGATCTTGATTTCTCGGACTTAAACTCCGTTACCTCTGAGGACGTTGACTGTGTAAATGCTGCCATCTTTCAAGTTTCCTCAGCGGTGTCCCAGCTGAGTTGTAAGAAAAACAATTCTCACTGTTTTCTTTCCATCAAACTCTGGGTTGACTCAGCCTGGGTGTCTAGCTCTGCCATGATCGACTCAGGTGCAAGTGGAAATTTTATGGATGTCTCCTTTGCTCTAAAACAGGGAATACGTTCAGTGAAGAAGGCTGCTCCAGTACAGATGGAAACTGTGGATGGCTCCCTGCTGACCTCTGGACCAGTGGATCAGGAAACAGAGCCTTTAAAGGTTCTTATGGGTAAAGATCATCAAGAGAAACTGTCCTTTATGCTTATCTCTTCTCCTCACTTTCCCATTATTCTAGGGCTACCATGGCTGCAGGCTCAGAATCCTACCATTAACTGGGAGACCAAGGAATTACACTTTCCAGAGAAACAGATGAGTCAAAAAATTTCAGCTTGCTCTGTTCCTAAAGGAACCATGTCAGTCCCTGAATTACCAGCTGTATACCAGGACTATGTGGATTTATGTGACAAGAAGAACGCTGACCAGCTTCCTCCTCACCGTCCATATGATTGTCCAATTGAATTATTGCCTGGAGCAGAGATACCTTTTGGTAAGATCTACCCCCTGGCGGGGCCCGAGCTGAAGGCTTTAAAAGAGTACATAGACGAAAATCTAGCCAAGGGCTTCATACGCCCCTCTTCATCTCCTGCAGGGGCACCCATATTCTTTGTAAAGAAGAAAGATGGATCCCTGAGACCATGCGTAGACTATAGGAACTTAATAAGGTTACTATTAGAAACCGTTATCCATTGCCTTTAATCCCTGAGTTATTGGAGAGAGTGCGACATGCCAAAATTTTTTCTAAACTAGATCTTCGTGGGGCCTATAACTTAGTCCGTATTAGACCTGGGGATGAATGGAAGACTGCATTCAGGTCACGCTATGGACACTTTGAATATCTGGTTATGCCTTTTGGTCTGAGTACCGCCCCAGCCACTTTCCAACACTTGGTGAATGACATCTTCAGGGATCTCCTAGATACATTCGTGGTAATTTATTTGGATGATATTTTAATTTTTTCTAACTCCACAGAGGAACATCATGGACATGTGAGAATGGTCTTGGAACGTCTAAGACAAAATCATCTTTACATCAAGCTTGAAAAGTGTGAATTCCATAAGACCGAGATTCAATTTCTGGGGTATGTACTGTCTACACAAGGAATTAGTATGGATGGAAGTAAAACCCAAGCCATCAATGATTGGCCAAGTCCTAGAAATGTGAAGGAGGTACAGCGCTTCATCGGGTTTGCAAACTTCTATAGACGTTTCATTAGAAATTTCTCTGAGGTAGTGTCACCTATCACCCAACTTACCCGGAAAGAGTCTAAGTTCTCCTGGACTCCCCAAGCCCAGGAAGCATTTTCCCGTCTAAAAGATAAATTTACCACTGCACCTATCCTAGTACATCCCAACCCAGAGCTTGCCTTCATAATAGAGGTGGATGCTTCAGACTGTGCCGTGGGAGCTATACTCTCTCAGAGAACAGGTGAGAAGAATGTCTTGCATCCCTGTGCCTTCTTTTCCCAGCAGTTGTCTTCGGCTGAGAAGAACTACGATGTGGGCAATAGAGAGTTGTTGGCCATTATTGCCGCCTTCAAAGAATGGAGACACCTTCTTCAAGGAGCTGCACAGCAAATAGTCGTTCTGACAGATCATCGTAATCTTGAGTTTATCAGGTCGGCTAAGTGCCTGACTCCTCGCCAGGCTCGCTGGAATCTTTTCTTAAACCAATTTAATTTTATTATTTCTTATAGACCAGGATCGCGCAATGGAAAGGCTGATGCACTCTCTAGGATTTACTCAGCAGAGACACGTCCAATTACTCCTCCTAAGACTATTCTTCCTGACTCTAGATTCCTAGGAGTGATTCATCATCAAGACCTAATTAAAGACATCAAGGAAGCATACCATGCGGATTCTTTTTTGGCTCAACCCCAAGGGACGTAAGTCTTGTCTTTAAGAATGGTGTGTGGATTCTGGGACAACGTCTGTATATACCTGAAACAGTCAGATTGAGAGTATTGCAACTCATTCACGATTCCAAAATAGCCGGGCATAGAGGAATTCTAAAGACACAGGAATTTCTTTCTCGTTTCTTTTGGTGGCCCACTTGTAGGAAGGATGTTTTGGACTATGTCACTTCGTGTGAGGTTTGTGCAAGATGCAAAACACCTCGCTCTTCACCAACTGGTCTGTTACAGCCTCTTCCCACCCCGTCCCGCCCGTGGGGATCCATTTCTATGGACTTCATTGTGGAATTACCAACCTCTCAAGGGAAGAACACTATTCTAGTGGTGGTTGATCGTTTAACAAAGGCAGCTCATTTTATCCCTTGTGTCGGCTTACCCACTGCAAAACAGACATCAGATTTGATGATTAAAGATGTGTTTCGTTTACATGGAGTACCGGATGAGGTTATTTCGGATCGAGGGGTGCAATTCACTTCTAGGTTTTGGCAAAATTTCTGTGCAGCATTGGACATTAAAGTAAACCTTTCTTCTGCTTTTCATCCCCAGACTAATGGACAAACCGAACGAACCAATCAAACCCTGGAGCAGTATCTCCGCTGCTTTATCTGCCACCTACAGGATGATTGGGTGGATCTACTTCCATTGGCTGAGTTCTCTTACAACAACTCTCAGAGTGCCTCCACTAAACAGTCTCCTTTTTTCTCTAATTTAGGTTATCATCCTAACATTCTACCACGATTTCCCATAGAGACGCCTTTGCCAGCAGTGGCTGAAAGAGTCACGACTTTACAGAAGAATATGGATCTTCTAAAGGAGAATCTGGAATCGGCTCAGGAAAGGTACAAGAAGGCAGCAGATAAATTTCGTAAACCTGCACCAACTTTTAAGGTAGGAGACCTGGTCTGGCTGTCAACCAGAAATCTTAAGTTAAGGATTCCATCGTCTAAGTTGGGACATAAGTACATTGGACCCTATAAAATCAGTAAGATTATAAGTGCCGTTGCTTGTCGTCTTCAATTGCCCAGAACTATGAGAATACACCCTGTCTTTCATGTATCCCTACTAAAGGCTGCAACACCCAATACGTTTCCTGGACGTTCTTCTCCTTGCCCTGACCCAGTGCTAGTCGATGGTCAGGAAGAATTTGTGGTGGAAAGGATTTTAGATTCCAGGTTGTATAGAAATCAGTTACAATATCTGATTAAATGGCAGGGCTACCCAGTGGAGGACAACTCATGGGAGCCAGTCAATAACGTTAATGCTCCTCGCTTGCTCCGTCAGTTTCATCAGAGGTACCCACACAAGCCTGGTCTGAGGTCATCCGGAGGTTGCCCCTAAGGGGGGAGTAATGTAAGGTTCTGTGTATCTGTTTCTGAAACTCAGTTTGTTTGTCGGCCATTTTGCTTTCTGTTTTGCTGCAGCTATCTTGCCCTCAGTTAAAATGGAGTTTTCCAGCTTGCATGTTCCCGCCCTGATTCTCTCCGTTTGCTTCTTAAACAGCCACACCTGAGCAATCAGTGCTTCAGAATCTAGCCTGCAGTGAACCTGTGTTCTGACTCCTGAAGCCTTGGACCTTGTACTCCAGCCATTTCTACTGAGAAACTCTGAAGCACTTGTGGACTCTGAACTCTGCTCTTGAAAGCCTCACGTTTGCATGGACTTGCGGTAACATAGAAGAAGATCTGAATCTGTTGTGGAGAGTTATTGATGAACTTAGATTACTCTGGCCTGCTGTGTCTCCTGCTTCTGTGTTTGCAACCTGTGTGTTTATTTTTGCCAATTTGTATGAAGCAATACAAGACTTTCTTTATCAACCTGTGTCTCAAGTATTTTCATCGCACCCAAGCACAAGACGCTATATGAACTGTATCACATACATTACAGTGTGGCCCAGCTACGCCAGGCACACATATTCCAGGAAAATGCACAAGAAGGTAACCGTGAAGCTTGATATTCATTCACGTCACTTACATTTCCCAACACACCCACTAGGGGTATAAAAGGCAGTGACACGTAGCAGTCAGTGTTCAGTTTCAGTTCAGTCTGGACTTGGAGGGAGAGGAGAGGAGTTCAGTCAGAGTTCAGTTAGCTTCCTGTCTTAGGACAGTGCAGTTCAGTCTAGTCTTGGAGGAAGAGGAGTGCAGACTAGATCCTGACAGAACAAGTTCATGAAGTGGAGTCTGGTTTGAGTGTAAGGAGTCACTCTAGCCCAGTCAGAACTGCAGGACCAGTACCTCAGCACAAGCTACCTGTATTCTTTGGAAGGAGGAAAGTGACTCTCGGAGCTACAGCATTTACACAGTTGACAGAGTACCTGTGCGCTGCTCTGGACAGGGTCTGAGAAAGGAGAGAAAGAAGGGAACCACAGGAGCTACAACAGTGAGTGTACTAGGAACTGTTCAGCGAGCTCTGGAGGAAAGCTGGCATTTTACATCATCGCTACTTGTGCTTATGTTAAGAGCAAGAGCAGGACAAGAGGCACAGTGGAGAAAGATAGAGAGTAGTGCATCAGGTACCGGATTACCCGCACTAATTCACCGGACACCGGGGTCCGAAGCGTTGCTAGTGCTTTATGCCTAGTAATAAGAAACACCGGAATCCTCCTGGACTTCAAGTCACAGTAGGTAGCCCTAAGCGCTGATACGTAAACGGAGTCAGGGAGAACAAGACGGGCAAGGCCTGATCAGCCCTAACGACTTAGTTCTTTCCAACATCTGAGCATCAGAGACACAAAAGGCTCTACCACAATGTCGGCCGGGCGTTGCAGCTATTGAACAAGCTGGAGATTAACAGAGTTAACTTGACTTCATGCAAGTTTGTACTCACCTACATACAAAGTTAAAGGAGGCCTCTAACCTGCTCAGCGGTTATCCTGAATGTGCATTCTCCACCCCGACCAGCTCCCCGGGACCTGCCTGAAACATCTACAAGTAAAGGTATGGAAAGAGATTGCCTTGTGTGAGACTGCTTTATTACCTACACCCTGCATCACCATAGACTTCCAGGGACCAGTCTCGCCTGTGGGAGACTTACCATCCAGCTGCCTCATAACATCCCCTAGGAAGATCCATATAGCAGCGCTGGTCAAATTGATCAGAAACCACAGGTGGCGTCACGAACTATCTATTACTACAAGTCCCCTGTAAATATCCCCCATTGCATGACCGCCAGGGCCACGGACCGAGTCCCGCTGCCAGTGACATCTCCCATAGAAATCAATGGGCTCGGTGCCGAGTACCCCATAGCCCTGGTACCGCCTCAGTGTGGTGCGCGTCAGCAGCTCCACCCAAACGCATTAAACAATTATTATTATTACACATTTATATAGCGCTATTTATTCCATGGCGCTTTACATATGAAAAGGGAAAATATAGACAGGTACAATAAACGTGTGCTAGACAAGGGACACACAAGTACAGAAGGAGAGAGGACCCTGCCCGCGAGGGCTCACAGTCTGCAGGGATGGGTGAGGATACACTAGGAAAGGGTAGAGCTGGTCGTGCGATGGTTCAGTAGACTGAGGATCATTGTAGGTTGTAGGCTTGTTGGAACAGGTGGGTCTTCAGGTTCTTCTTGAAGGTTTTCGTTGTTGGTGAAAGTCTGATGTTTTGCGGCAGGGAGTTCCAGAGCATGGGGGAAGCCCGGGAGAAGTCTTGTATGCGGTTGCGGGAAGAAGAGATGGGGGGGGAGTCGAGAAGGAGCTCTTGAGAGGATCGAAGGTTGCATGTGGGTAGGTAGCGGGAGACCATGTCACAGATGTATGGAGGAGAAAGGTTGTGGATGGCTTTGTATGTCATGGTTAGGGTTTTGAACTGAAGCCTCTGGGCAATAGGAAGCCAGTGAAGGGCATGGCATAGGGGGGAGGCTGGGGAATATCGGGGAGACAGGTGGATTAGTCGGGCAGCAGAGTGTAGGATGGACTGGAGTGGTGCCGGAGTGCTAGAGGGGAGGCCAGACAGTAGGAGGTTGCAGTAGTCGAGGCGGGAGATGATAAGGGCGTGCACTAGTGTTTTTGTGGTTTCATGGTTGAGGAATGAGCCGATCCGGGAAATATTTTTGATTTTGAGGCGGCAGGAGGTGGCGAGGGCTTGGATGTGTGGTTTGAAAGAGAGGGCAGAGTCGAGGATCACCCCAAGGCACCGAGCATGCGGGACTGGGGAAAGCGAGCAGCCATTGACATTGATGGATAGGTCTGGTGGAGGGGAAGAATGAGGTGGGGGAAAGATGATGAATTCTGTTTTGTCCATGTTCAGTTTGAGAAAGCGAGCAGAAAAGAAGGCTGAGATAGCAGACAGACACTGTGGGATTTTGGTCAGTAGGGAGGTGAGGTCAGGTCCAGATAGGTAGATCTGCGTGTCATCGGCGTAGAGGTGATACTGCAAGCCGTGGGATTCTATGAGCTGTCCCAGGCCGAAGGTATAGATGGAGAAGAGTAGGGGTCCTAGGACTGAGCCTTGAGGAACACCGACAGACGGGGCGAGGTGAGGAGGTGGTGTGTGAGAGGGAGACACTGAATGTTCGGTCTGTTAGGTATGATGAGATCCAGGATAGGGCCAAGTCTGTGATGCCAAGAGATGAGAGAATCTGTAGCAGGAGGGAATGGTCCACGGTATCGAAGGCAGAAGACAAGTCAAGGAGAAGGAGGACAGAGTAGTGTCGCTTGCTCTTGGCGGTTAGCAGGTCGTTAGTGACTTTAGTTAGGGCAGTTTCAGTTGAGTGATGCGGTCGGAAGCCGGATTGTAAACGGTCAAAGAGGGAACAGGAGGAGAGGTGGGAGGACAGTTCGAGATATACATGCTGTTCCAGTAGTTTTGAGGCGTAGGGGAGAAGAGATATCGGGCGATAGTTAGACACAGAGGATGGGTCGAGGGAGGGCTTTTTGAGGATGGGAGTGATTGAGGCATGTTTGAAGGATGAAGGAAAGACACCATTTGTAAGTGAAAGGTGGAAGAGGTGTGTGAGAGTAGGGATGAAGACTGTGGCAAAGTTAGGGATGTGGTGGGACGGGAGTGGGTCAAGCGCGCAAGTGGTGAGGTGTGATCGTGACAGGAGAGTGGAGAGCTGATCTTCTGTCATGGTGGTGAAGCTGGTTTTGGAAGAACAGGGCTCAGTGGCTAAGAGAGGCATTGGCAGCTGCGGGCCAAAGCTTTCTCTGATCATATCAATCTTTTGCTTAAAGAAGGAGGCAAAGTCTTCAGCAGAAATGAGAGGAGAGGGAGGAGGTGCTGGGGGACAGAGTAGAGAATTGAAAGTGTTGAAGAGCTGTTTAGGGTTGTGAGACAGGGAGGATATGAGAGATGCGAAGTAAGTTTGTTTTGTGGCAGACAGCGTGGACTTGAAGCTGGCGAGGGACTGCTTGTATGCGTTGAGGTGCTCGGTAGAATGGGTTCTCTTCCATCTCCGCTCAGCAGCCCTGGAAGCCCGTCTCAGTTCTTTGGTCAGGCTGGTCAGCCAGGGCTGCCTGTTGATTGTAAGAGTTATGCTCTGCGTGAGGGGGCGGCCGAATCAAGTGTGGCTTTTATTGTGGTGTTATAAAATGTGGCAGCAGCATCTGTGTCATTAAGTGAGGCTATGTCTGTGAGAGGGAGGAGGGACTCAGAGAGCGATTGCAAATTGAGGTGTTTGAGATTTCTGCGAGGGTGGGTGAGTTTGTGGAGTGGGGGATGCGTACTAACAGAGGAGAGGGAAGAGAATGTCAGTAGGTTGTGGTCAGACAGGGGAAGTGGGGAGTTAGTGAGATTAGTGAGGGAACAGAGGCGGGTGAAGATAAGGTCCAGCGTGTGACCATCTTTGTAAGTGGCCGCAGAGGACCATTGAGTGAGGCCGAGGGAAGCCGTGTGAATGTGTCCTTCGAAGACGCGCTCTGCCTAATCATTTATCTTGTGCTAAGGGTGGAGGACTGTTCTGCTGCGCTCCTACCCCGGAAGACAACAATCACGCTATGTGTACAGTGTCATGCGGTTTTACATGTCATGTGAATAGTGATGTGCCTTGTTTATATTGTGTGATGGTAATGTACAGCGCATAAGTAATGTAAAGGGTTAATGTACAATTTGAGTAGTGCAAAGTGCAGGGTAAACACAGGGTTAGACTTGGGATAGTATAGGAACTGTTCATACAGTTAAGTGACTTAGCAAAGGCATTGGACATAAGACAATAAGGACAATAGATTTATTCTACAGGATAGGATATAATTAATGAATAGAACTAGCCCAGTGGGTGAGGACTAGTGTTAGTAGAAAGCAGACACTTCCTGGTAGTCAGGAAAGTACCTGACGAGGTCAAATTCAAGAACAGTGGGCTGCTAGGGCCAGCATATGCCAGTCATTCAAAGCAGTGGGAGGCCGTACTGGAATCCCGAGCAGACGCTCCTGTCACGTCTGGAGCCCAAGGTCTGGCATAGGGGCTGCCGGGCACTTTGTGTCCTCTGTTGTACAGTGAAAGATAGACAGGGACCTGTGTAGACGGAATATGGTGGATCCCGGATGTACTGGGGAACTGGACAGGAAATCCCACAGGCTGACGGAGTCAGTGGGCTTAGGGATAGTCCAGAGCGAACGAGTGGTAGGCCTGAAGAGGTGTTGTACTAAGGAAGCAAGAAGTATGAAGTGTTGTGCCCTATCACACGTTACACCTGATGAACTTGAACTGATCCGTAAACGTTTGCTTGTTGCAATGAACTTGGTGTCCCCTGAGATGTGTGCAGTGGCTCCTGAGGTTGGAGGAGGCCTGGAGACAGCGGAGGCCTGCGGCCTATAAGTGAGTGTTATGTCCCCCACACCTGACAGCACACTGGGACACTGCTTTTCTGCAAAGTGCCAGAAAGGAACTGGACAGCAACTCAGTCACGACTACCGCTCTGGGCAACTTTATATAAACATTAAGCTTGTGCCTTGCCAGGAAAAGCTCTGCCTGATTATTGAGCTTGTGCACTCCCAAAAAAAGCACTCTGCCTCATCACTGAGCTTGTGCCCTCCGAACAAGCGTTCTGCCTGGTTATTGTGCTTGCGTCCTTCCTGGAAACCTTCTGCTTGTCCATTGACTTCTGCCCTCCCAGGGTTAACTTTCTGCCTGATCATTCAGCTTGTTCCCTCCCAATATTGGGTATTGGGAACCATGATCTTCCGGGAATTGTTGGCAGTCTCTGTTTAGCTTTTTGTTGGCAGGAGCCCCCCCATCATCCAGGTCTCCTACATAGTATTTAAGCTTTCCTCTTGTTGCACACATCACCAGGGCAGACTGAGGCTTCTTCAGGTCTGCTCTCCAGGCTTTGTCCTGCTCCATCCCACAAGTCCTGGGCTTTCTAGAGTCTCGTCCCTGAAGCCTGAAGCAAAGGAATCCACAGCACGGAACAGAAAACTGGGGAGGAAAATGGACATTAAGATAACAGCAGACACAGAGAAAGGGAGGGATGAAGGAATAGAAGAACCGGCTACGCTACTCCTTCAGTACTGACAATGACTACTACAATTCATTATTTTGCACGGTCCTGGCATATATATTTATGATGCTTACTTACATAGCACCATCATATACCATTAACTGCCCTGTAAAAACTAATAATGTTTTCTGGATTGACCCAAAAAAGTAATAACGCTTCGAGTGCACTCTTAACAATTTTTAATGCCCTCTGATTGTACCCCAGAATGTATTTGCAACAATGGTGGGAGACCATGGATTGTTTCCAGATTCCCAAAAGATTAGATGTGTTTTATGTACTTGTATGAGGTACAGGTAGAATGCCCCATGGGGTTTCAGTAAGTTTGGACAGGGTTAACTAAAGTGGCCAGCCCAGATGGGAGGGGGGAACTAAGTGTTAGAGACAGAGGCAGGATGTGACAGGTCAGTTAGTGGGAGGGCAGGAGTACACATGTAGCAGGAATAGTGGGCTGCTAGGGACAACGTGAGCTCAAAATTCGGGACAGAAGATTGCCGTAAATACCTTTCGTCTAATGGCCAAGGGCAACCTCGAGAAGGATGTCGGGGGCCAGGGGCACACTCAGCTTGTGAAGTTAGATGAAAAGATGGACTCAGACTACATGGGGCGGAAGGTATCGCAATCCAAATTGCTGCTAGAAATGAGGAAGATCCCCAAGGGCTAGGAAAGCCAGAAAGGGGGATATGCAACCTATCCCGAAAACCAGGGCTAAAGTTGTATCCGGTACCTGTGGGAAAGCTGACAACCCGTTGGGCCTTAACCTTTAAACCTGCTTGGAAAAACTGTACAGACTGCCATTCTCTCAGTAAAAGTTTGGTTTTTATTAACCATGTGTTTCCTGGACAGTTTGCTGCCCTGGTTCCAGAAGACGGATTCCTGGAGTCAGAAGAGGCCTGCTGGCCAGAAGTTAGTGGGAAGCACCACATAAACAGCAGCACACCAGGACTGAGACACCACTTGTCTGTAGGATGCCAGAGCGAGTGGGGACCAGAGCTCGCCCACGACTACCTCGCTTGGGCATCTTACATATTAATGCCCTCTGAAAGTTCCCCCAGAATGTATTAATGCCCTCTGAGTGTCCCCCAGACTATATTAATGCCTCCTGACTGACTAAACGTAATAATGCCCCAGAAAGAAAACAAAATTTATATCCACACCAAGTCCCGAGCTCACCGGGCGAGTCTTCTCCTTCTCAGCGTCCGAGCACAGGTGAAGCGATGCGGTGATGTCACCTCGCCTCCTGTGCATAGTGCAGAGTACTCATAGCTCACTGCTCCAACACAGGTTTTAAAGGGATTGTCCAGTTGTCCAGCACACTGGATAATTTGTTTTATGTAAATAAAAGTAGAAAAATAATTTTTAGCAACTGGGTTTCATTAAAAATTTGCCACTTTGTTGCTTTTAGAGGCTAGTTGTTTCCCTTCACATTTGGCTTTGATGTAGTCTGTGGTCATAAATCAGCTATGAAGAGTTGAAAAAATAAATAGAGTTAGAAGCTCTCCCCTTGAAAGCTCACTGACGAATTCTCAGATCACTCATTCTACAGCCAGCCAAGATTAGAGGCTATAGAAGGCAAACTTTGAATACAACACAATTGCAAAAATAACTTCTAGCCAAAAATTTTTGCAATTAAGAAAGATAAAAAAAAATCCTCAAAAGGTGGTCAACCAATTTAACTATGCCTTAAACACCAATAAAGTGCGGCTGTGATTGGATAGAGATTATACAAGTACCGTATATATATGCAACTTAAAGGGGATGTCCAGCGTTAGAGTCCACACAGTCTATGTGACTGCAGACTTGTGACATTCTCCGATGCCGGGAGCGGCGGGTGCGTGATTGCAAGTATGTGATCTGCATCCTTCCGGCCACATTCAAACTAGACATCTCCGGCCTCACTCAATACACTTGCATTGAGCAAGGCCGAGCCCATCTAGTCGGCATGTGACCGCACGTGTGCAAATCGCATACCGTACTTTCTGTGACGTGCCCGCTGCTCCTCACAGTGCTCAGTGCCTGCAGACTTGCACCCAAGAGGCTGGATAACCCCTTTAATTTCCATTGTATAGTCATAGCCATAATATATACATACCATAGAGTACATATGTACGTCAGCATCCTCAGACCTGGTCTCACAAAGTAGCTAACGCCTGGCCGCAAGATCGTCTATGTGCAAAAACAGCATTTAAAGGGTGAACATATCATTATTATCAATATCAATAATATAACAATTAATGTGAGAACATTGCAGCTGGCAAATGGGCACTTTTCTTTTTTCTCAGTGCCCTACTTTCTCGAAAACTAATCTTTTGCTTCAGAAGAGTGAAAAAGAACAAAAACCGTAAAATAATACACAACGACCACCAGCAGATGGCAGTGTTACTCAATTAAAAAAAAAAGACCCAAGTGCTCACAGCAGAGCCATATGGCTCCCCATGTGTAGGGTCTCTGGGGATGTTATATTTATTTGTAGTATTTTCTGCATTATTATATAATGTCTCATGAACTACGTGTATCGTGTCTCTGCTTATTGGTAATCCTAGCCAGATACATGCACAACTGACATGATCTTTTCGCAGACCCGTCCCTCGCATCGCTCATGTCTCCCATAGACCGGGGGAATGATATATTTCCATATGATTGCTTCTTACCGACAGATAATAGGACAGCACTGCGCAGGCACTGTAATGCCAGGGATCCTGATAACGGTACAATAAAGGTGCTGTGCCAAGGCAACTGCATTTAAATGGCTGGAAAGATGCAGGATTTAATTTTGATGATTAGAGCAGATCCGCACCAGGACGAGCTGAGTCACCATGGCACCAGATATCGAGAAAAACTGTTTGAAAATTACAAAATACGTAAACTTAATAAATTATCTTCAAAGTGATTTACAAACAAGCCCTAATAGGCGAGGAGACCCCCCTGATACCCTGCGCAATGTGATCTAGTCTAAGCTTTCTACTAAAGAGAATCAGTCAGGATAATTTTACCACTGAATCTGGTGGTACGGTCGTAAGGGTCCTTACACAACAATAAAAATGATACCTCCCTTGTAAAAATCCGATGTGCCAGCGCTGAGAAATCGAGCTTTACATTTATATGCAAATGAGCCTGGGAGAGCATTGTGGGCTGGCAATGCTTTTGAAGTGCTGCGTCATGCCTCAGATTGTCTGGCTATGCTCTTGACTTTGTGCACCGATGTGTGACTAAAACACCTAAACCAGTAATTAGGACGGATAGGCACATACTTTTGGCCATAAAATGCAGCAGTTGGAGGAGATTGATCGGTCATCCGAACTTAAAGAGTTTTCAGATTTATAATACAATCTGCATCCATTATTAGACGATCTCTTAGACCTGAGGAGACTGGTGTTCTTCCTTAAAAAAAAAAATATACGGTATTTTAAAATGGCTGTATAGTCCCGATATTAAGATGAGCATTATATGAGTTAGACCAAGGAGTGAGAGATCTCATGAGTCTTTGCTTACCCAGCCTGATTGACAGCTGCAGATTGTACTGAGCAGCGTGAGATCTCAGCAAGGAGAAGGCACACTGAGGAGCTGTCAATAAGACTGGGTGGACAGAGAGTCACTGGCAGGGAGGAGGCACACTGAGGGGCTGTCAATAAAACTGGGTGGACAGAGAGTCACCAGCAGGGAGGAGGCACACTGAGGGGCTGTCAATAAAACTGGGTGGACGTGGACAGAGAGTCACCAGCAGGGAGGAGGCACACTGAGGGGCTGTCAATAAAACTGGATGGACAGAGAGTCACAAGCAGGGAGGAGGCACACTGAGGGCCTGTCAATAAAACTGGGTGGACATAGAGTCACCAGCAGGGAGGAGGCGCACTGAGGGGCTGTCAATTAAGAAAGGGGACAAAGACAAAAAGTAAAAGTTTAAAAAATGAATATACAGCCATCCTGATATTCATTTTCTAAGCAAGTATACCACCTGCCTCCTGCCATCTATTACCTTCATTAATAACACCATCGTAGCCAGCAGGAAGACCCGAAACACACAGCCAGGGCAACTAAGGAGTGGCTCCGTAAGAAGCATTGCAAGGTCCTGGAGTGGCCTAGCCAGTCTCCAGACCTTCACCCAATAGAAAAACTGTGGAGGAAGCTGAAACTAAGTGTTGTCCAGCGACAGCCCCGAAACCGGAGAGATCTGGAGAAGATCAGTATGGAGGAGTGGGCCAAAATCTTTGCTGCAGTGTGTGCAAACTTGGTCAACAACTACAGGAAACGTCTGACCTCTGTAATTGAAACACAAGTTCCTGTACCAAATATTAAGTTCTGTTTTTCTATTGCATCATACACTTATTTCATGCAATAAAATGCTAATTAATTATATAAAAATCATACAATGTGATTTTCTGCTTTTAATTTTTAGATTCTGTCTCTCTCAGTTGAAGGGTAACTAACTACGATAAAAATTATAGATCTCTCCGTTCTTTGTAGGAGGGAAAACTTGCAAAATCGGCAGTATATCAAATACTTATTTTCCCCACAGTATATCCCCCATCCTGGTATATGTCCCTTATCCTCGGCTTCATTCTGGTATATCTATCCCACATCCTGGTATATGTCCCCTGTTCTGCCGCTGTTCTCTAATGTATAGAAAAAAATAAACTATTATATTCACCAGGGTCATACATAGAAATCATGGGACCCTATAGCAGAAGTATAATGCACTCCCCAAAGTCCTCCATATAGTATAATGCACCCCCAGAGTCCTCAGTATAGTATAATAAACCAGCATGAATCAGACACTGGCTCCATAATTTTTTGTATGTTCTACTCTCAAAATTTGCAGGATTTCAGATAAAACATAAATTTAAAAGTCGTCTGAAAACCATGGCGCTTGGGTGACTAGTCCAGGAGGTGGGTCCTCTGTGGCTACTCCCCACCCTGCTCCTCTAGACTGACAGTTCTCTTCTTATGTGTGTATAGGTGTAAGAGTGTGGACTGTAATGTCGTGTTTCTGCCCCTAAAGACAACAATCACGTAAAGTGAATAGTGTGATCCGTTTTTGTACAGGTATTGTGATATGTGAAGTGTGAACTATATCATGCACTTTTAGAAATGTAATGTGTAATAATACATAGTGTTTTAGGTAATGGTCCTGCTGTGTAGGTACTGTAAAGGGAATGCGCCTAGTGTGAGTAGGGTACACTCCAGCTCCAGTATAGGGCAAGCATAGGATAAGACATAGCTTAGTGCTTAGTATAAACATAGATAGTGACTGTAGGTAAGCTAGGAAATTAGCATAAGAGATAGGTAAGTGTTTAATCTAGCCCAAACTGGGAGGGGTTAGGGCCAGTAAAAAGGAGATTGCTTCCTGTTTGTAGAGAAGAATTCAGTTTTGATAAGTAACAAGGTGAAGTTCAAGTTGAGTGGGTTGACAGCAGAGGTGAGTACAAAGTGTTTTGGGCTGCATGAGGCCTTACCAGACTCCCTGTGAACATTCCTGCAATGTCCGGAGCTTACAGATCAATATAGGTGCTATGGAGAGAACCTTAACCCCTTCCGTACAGAGGAAGATGGATATGGCAACGCAATGTATCTCAGATATACTGCGGGCTGAACGGGAAATCCCTGGGGCTGACTGGATCAGTGAATGTAGGGATGTGTAGCCCTGGTATGTAAGGCACACATTATCCGGGAGGATGCGTGGAAAGGTAATGGTTTAATGCTTGATATCCATTCACTCACTCATCACACCTAGACACACCCATAGGGTATATAAGGTAGTGACATACAGTCAGTCAGGCAGTGAGTCTGTTTCCTGTCTTCGGACAGAGGAGTCTAGTCTGGACTTGGAGGGAGGAAGAAGTCCAGTTCAGTCCAGGTGTCAGATCCTGTCAGCAGTGAAGCAGTTCAGAAAGTGGAGGCTAGTACGGATGAGGTAGTATCCTAGCCTAGTCAGAGCTGTTCCTGACCCTGAAGCGAGAGACAATATTGAGGAGGAAGAGTTTTGCAGCAGTACTTCAGTCGCCTGTCCCAAGGACAGTGAAGTTCAGATGATGTGTTCCTGAACTGGGAGAAAACTGGGAATCTGTGAGCAAGCTCTAAGAAAGGTCAGAAGAAAGGACTGTGACTATTTGGATGAGAGTGATTATGTTAAGAGCGCGAGCAGGGCGAAGGGCGCAGTGGAAGGAATTATAGAAGTGCCTCGGACATTGGATTGTCAGCACTATTCACCGGTCACTGGGGACCGAAGTGTTGCTACTGCTTCAAGCGTAGTGATAGAACAACCAGAGGTTCGCTGGACTTCAAGTCTCAGGAACAAGCCCTTAGCGTCGGTACGTAACAGGGGTCAGGGAGAGTGGGAACTCTGAGTTCTGCAGGACAACAGTAGGAACTCAGCTCTCTCAAAGGAAGGCTCCGACCACCATGCTGACCGGGCAGTACAGCTACAGAATTAGCTGGAGTTTTTGAGTGAACTTAGCTTCATGCAAGTTGGACTCGTTACATTGAAAGTTAAGGAGGCCTCTAACCTGCTCAGCCGTTGCCTTGAAACGCATCCTCCATCCACCCCAACAGCTTCCCGGGACCTGCCTTATCATCTTGGAAAGTAAAAGGTATGGAAAGAAGCTTTAATGTGTGAGACTGTGTCATTTAACTGCACACCTTCACGACATCATAATCACTATAGACCCTGAGGGAAGAGTCCCGCCTGTAGGGGACCCGACATCTAGCTGCCACACCATCCCCTCGGAGATCTACAGCAGCGCTGGTCTTAGTGATCGGAAAACTACAGGTGGCGTCACAAACTGTTATATACCAGTCCCCTGTAAATAATCCCCCCCAACATACGCCTGACCGCCAGGGCCACAGACCGAGCCACCGCTACCTGTGACAACCCCATAGACTTCCATGGGCTCGGCTCTGAGTACCCCGTTGCCCTGGTAACCCACAATTGTGGTGCGGGTCACGACAACTTGGCGTCACGAACAGGATGAGAAACTCGCAAAATTGCGAGCCCTGTGTGCCTGTGAACTGTTTTGTGGAAAAGGACTGCTTGCACTTTTGGCACCAAATATCGCCATCTTTGTCGCCATATTCGCGCCCTGAGGCGCTGGAGAAGAAGGTGGGAGTGGATTCGTGGGCGTGTGCCCCCCTAAGGCGCGAAGAAAATGCCTGCCCTCTCAAAGTGCTATTACAATATACGGTCCTGCCCTACTGCAAAAGAAATACGCCTCCTCTTCATCCCCAATCCAAGGAGGAGGAGATGCAAAGCCCGCCTCCACGGAGAGAACCAGTGTGTTCCTAAAAGTAACCAGGAGATGTTTTGGAACATGATGGAGGCAGGACGTGTGCAGCCGAGCAGGGAGGCGGTGGAAGGCAGGCCCCGTTCCCCAGCCAAGCTGCCACTGGAACCGGAGCCATCTGTGGTCCGGCACCTGCAGCAAACCTTGCTGGAGGTTGGAGAAGAAAACGCTAGGTTAAAGAAAATGATCCTGCAACAACCTGGCATGGAGGAGATTGAGAGACGCCGGCGTACCCAGATACAGCGGCGGCTGTGGGACGCGGTGTTCTCTCCCTTCGACGACACTCTGCCATTTGAATTGCCCAAACTTCTGCTGCCCAAGGCTAAGGAGCAACCGGAGGCTACCCCAAAAGGACCGACCCTGATCCCACCGATGGAGCGGTGGAGGCGAAGGAGGTTGAGGAGGTCCAGCCAGTTCCGGAACGCCCGCCCGGCCAGGAGGCCGCAGCAGATGATTGTTCCCCGGTAGGGACACCGGAGGGATCTTGCCCGTCGTTACCTGAAATTAACTGGGACGCGATGGAGCGTCTTGATGACGTCGCGTACGCCGGAGTGTGGGAAAGCGAGTGGCAACAACGACAGGAGGAGGAACGGGAGATCAAGCGCAACAGACAGCAGCAGCATGAGGAGCTGATTGCCGACAAGGAGACTGTCCGTCGCGACAAAGGTACCTTACGGGAACCGCGGCGACAGGGGAGTGTTACGGAGTTCCAGCTCCGCAAGGGCTGGGGCTTCATCCGTGAACCGGGCCTCTACCCGGGGATCTTTGTCAGCCTTAGGGACGTGGAATCCCACCTACCGCAAGGCCATCCCGGAAGGGACCTGTATAACGGGGACATAGTCACTTACACAAGGCACTGGGGCCTGAAGGGGTGGTATGCCCTTAATGTGGAAATCGTCCGTGACCCCGTCCCTGAAGCTGGTAACGTCACCATTGCCGGCGCGTCACAGTCCCGAGCTCCCGCTGCACCAGGCCGTGCCCCTGCATCGCCCCTGAATATTCCTCTCTACCGGTATCTCACATTAGATCGCAACCCGCGACCCCGTTTAGATCGCTATCTGCACCGCCGGACATAGCGGTATCAGCAGCAACGCAGTCCGCGTCTGGTAATAAAGAGACACCCGTTGTGCCCCTAGTGGTTCATATTAGGACTGTTGCAACTCAGACCCTGATCGCAGCACATGACCTATTCGTTATGCATCCAAAGGAGCATCGTGTTGTTTCTGCACCCGGTGTGGAAAATGTAGTAGAAAGCAAATAAAAAGTAAATATCGGTAGGACCCAGTCAAGGGTTTACCATAGCTAAGAATTGCAATGTATAAAGTTGAGAATTTTTGTGAAGTTACACTTTATTGATAAGTCTAGGAATGTATACATGATTACTGAATGTATGAGAAATAATTGAGAGATAATTGTGTTTTCTATAATAAATAGAATACCCGGCTGGGTACTAGATACAGAAGTGGATAAGGAGTTTTGAAAAGTGAATATTGATGATGAAGATTTTTGCACTTTACAGAATTTTACTGTCTTATTGAAAATGTGAAATTACTTGAAAATATTTTACTATGCCAAAGAACTGGTGGCTATGGACACTTTTAGCCCAAAAACTGTATCCTGTAAATAGTTGCACTTTGCGCCCTATCTTGGTTTTACAATAAAACCACAGCACAATTACTACCTCTGAACATAAAACCCGTGTGGTGTGGCACTGAGCGAGGTCTGCAGCCAGATGTCCTGCAGCCCACCCAGGACCCACGTTGAAGGTTTGGTGCGGGTCCTTCACAAGAATACTGTTTGATATGACATATTTATTGAAAGTATGTTTTTGTATTTTTCTATGTCCATTGTACATAATGCAACGTTTAAGAATTTCTCACCTCCCTGCTGGGAAGAGTTTGATGTTAAATGTTTAAATGCAAAACAAAAATTCTTTCTTTGTCTATTTCACAGCCCGGGAGTGCTGTATTTTACCAAGGGGGAATGTGTAGCCCTGGTATGTAAGGCACACATTATCCGGGAGGATGCGTGGAAAGGTAATGGTTTAATGCTTGATATCCATTCACTCACTCATCACACCTAGACACACCCATAGGGTATATAAGGTAGTGACATACAGTCAGTCAGGCAGTGAGTCTGTTTCCTGTCTTCGGACAGAGGAGTCTAGTCTGGACTTGGAGGGAGGAAGAAGTCCAGTTCAGTCCAGGTGTCAGATCCTGTCAGCAGTGAAGCAGTTCAGAAAGTGGAGGCTAGTACGGATGAGGTAGTATCCTAGCCTAGTCAGAGCTGTTCCTGACCCTGAAGCGAGAGACAATATTGAGGAGGAAGAGTTTTGCAGCAGTACTTCAGTCGCCTGTCCCAAGGACAGTGAAGTTCAGATGATGTGTTCCTGAACTGGGAGAAAACTGGGAATCTGTGAGCAAGCTCTAAGAAAGGTCAGAAGAAAGGACTGTGACTATTTGGATGAGAGTGCTTATGTTAAGAGCGCGAGCAGGGCGAAGGGCGCAGTGGAAGGAATTATAGAAGTGCCTCGGACATTGGATTGTCAGCACTATTCACCGGTCACTGGGGACCGAAGTGTTGCTACTGCTTCAAGCGTAGTGATAGAACAACCAGAGGTTCGCTGGACTTCAAGTCTCAGGAACAAGCCCTTAGCGTCGGTACGTAACAGGGGTCAGGGAGAGTGGGAACTCTGAGTTCTGCAGGACAACAGTAAGCAACCAGCTCTCTCAAAGGAAGGCTCCGACCACCATGCTGACCGGGCAGTACAGCTACAGAATTAGCTGGAGTTTTAGAGTGAACTTAGCTTCGTGCAAGTTGGACTCGTTACATTGAAAGTTAAGGAGGCCTCTAACCTGCTCAGCCGTTGCCTTGAAACGCATCCTCCATCCACCCCAACAGCTTCCCGGGACCTGCCTTATCATCTTGGAAAGTAAAAGGTATGGAAAGAAGCTTTAATGTGTGAGACTGTGTCATTTAACTGCACACCTTCACGACATCATAATCACTATAGACCCTGAGGGAAGAGTCCCGCCTGTAGGGGACCCGACATCTAGCTGCCACACCATCCCCTCGGAGATCTACAGCAGCGCTGGTCTTAGTGATCGGAAAACTACAGGTGGCGTCACGAACTGTTATATACCAGTCCCCTGTAAATAATCCCCCCCAACATACGCCTGACCGCCAGGGCCACAGACCGAGCCACCGCTACCTGTGACAACCCCATAGACTTCCATGGGCTCGGCTCTGAGTACCCCGTTGCCCTGGTAACCCACAATTGTGGTGCGGGTCACGACAGGGATAGTTCAGGAAGAACGGAAAGTAAAGCGGGAAATGCACTATATTACTGAAACAAGAACGGAAGAACAGAAAGTAGAGCGGAAAATGTAATATATTACTGAAACAAGAACGGAAAGTAAAGCGGGAAATGTACTATATTACGAAAACAAGAACGGAAAGAACGGAAAGTAGAGCGGAAATGTATATATTACTGAAACAAGAACGGAAGACGGAAATGTACTATATTACTGAAACAAGAACGGAAGAAGGAAAGTAGAGCGGAAATGTACTATATTACTGAAACAGAAGAAGAACGGAAAGTAAGCGGGAAATGTAATATATTACTGAAACAAGAACGGAAGAACGAAGTAAGGGGAAATGTACTATATTACTGAAACAAGAACGGAAGGAAAGAAAGGAAATGTATATAACTGAAACAAGAACGGAGAACGGAATGTAGCGTAAATGTACTATTACTGAAACAAGAACGGAAAGTAAAGTGGGAAATGTACTATATTACTGAAACAAGAACGGAAGAACGGAAAGTAAGCGGGAAATGTACTAT
>JARQOD010000005.1:516501172-516538017 GCA_033576555.1 Oophaga sylvatica
ACGGTTTGCTGACGGCTTCATTATCTGGGTACCAGTGTTATACATAGAATGTATTAATTGTCTATGGTCTTTGTCTCAGTGGGCTTTCCCTATGACAGATGTCTACATTAGGGCCAATTTTCCACAAAATTCAAGATAATGATTTTTGCACATTCAAAAAAAAAATGGGAAAGTTATAGGCCATCAATTCTAATTCTAATGCTGCTGCTCTCCTGAATCTGGAGTTTTTAAAAGGCTTTGTGGTCGCAAAGTAGTGCCCAGTGTCAGAAAGGTTTGCATCCTAGGTCATGGGTCTTCAATCAGTACATACATCAAGAAGCCCCCAGAAATGGGTGGAAAAAAGCTCTGAAGTGGCAGCAATGAGTTCGGATTTAAATCCCATTGAACACCTGTGGAGAGAAAATAATAATGTTTGCAAATAGCTCCAATTAGAAATGTAGTATAGTTCTTCTGATTGGCAATGTCACTTACCCCATGTGCAGGGCATTGCAGTAGCTTAGGTATCCATGGTTATGACCACTAACAGCTGACTGTAACTATATGAGTGGTCGTAACCATGAATACCTAAGTTTTCTGCAATGCCCCGCACATGGGGTAAGTGATATAGCTTATCAGAAAAACTACACTACATTTATAATTGGAGGTATTTGCAAATGTTTCACCGTCCAAGTACGGACCACAATGTACAGGCCAGCCACTATTTTTCTGACCCTTACGCAACAACTTCATAGTCATCTATGAGCCTGTGGGACCCCCGAACCATGGATGTCGAATTTGTGCAGTTTTTCTTGTAACAGTAGACCAGTCAAGGATTACCTCAACTAGGGACAGGCATTGCATCTGCGCAGTATAACGCAAGCGACAAGAATATTATGAGCATAATCAAAAAAATACAAAAAAAAATCACATTCATTAACCACAATGTAATGCTAAAGATAATGGTGTTTTCCTCTGCTGTTTAATTCTGGCATATCTTGTGCAGTCAGTGAATTGATCTACTAATTGCAGCAAAGAATGGCTCAGCAGAGCCCGATGACAATACTCTATTAAGTTGTCCATTCATACAAGATAATCATTATCTTCGAGCTTTATAATAGAAATCTTGTCGGCTGGATTTACAATCCTTCACCTCTGATCAATACCTTGGCAGATCTGACCAAAAGTAAACCGCTGGAGCCATCAATGGGTCCACAAAATGGTCAAGAGTAATCAATGGAAAAAAATATTTTTATTATTGATTTGTATGTATTGTCTCAATTGCAAATTATTCATTTTGTTGAAATTTTAGAAAATGACTCAGAGGACCAGCAGAAAGAATATGGCCGTGCCAAGCATTATGGTTCAGCCCAACCGACTTGGCACTCCCTTGTTTTCCTGACTGTCCTGGGTTTGGGTCAGCCATAGATAGTTTGTAAATGTCCTATCCTATGAATATGCCTTAAAGCGGTTGTCCAGGTTATAAAAGTATAGACGTCATTATATAATTCTATAAAAATAAAGGGGTCCCCTGTTCAGGGTTATTATCTCTTTGCCAAAGTAAAGTAAAAAGTTGTTACAAAGATTGTCACTTGCTTTGGAGGACCCATCTTGTCTTGTCCTGCATTAAACAGACAACCAATTGATTTAAATAGGCACGGTGTAATGCCTCATTTCTCCTGAGGGGGCGCTACTGAAGAATTGAAAATGTACTGTCAGGTTGCTCCACTGATTACAACAAATTCCTGATTAGCTTATTAACAAAAGAAAAGGGTTCATCCAAAATGGAGTAGCCCTTTAAATTGAAAATCCTGGACAACTCCTTTAAAGGGAACCTGTCACCAGGTTTGTCCCCTATGAGATAAGACCACCACCTTTTAGCCCCAATATATACAGCATTGTAATATACTGTATATGTGTCCCCAATCCGGCCTGCAAAACAAGAAAAACACCTTTTATGATACTCACTTGCAGGCGGTCGGGTCTGATGGGCGCCGGTCTTGGTCCAGCGCCGTCCTCCTTCTTGCTTTGTGTGGATGATGCGTCCTACTTCATCCACACAGTGTCCCCCTGTCATTGTGCTCCAGCACAGGCGTACTTCTCTGCACTGTCGAGGGCAGAGCAAAGTACTGCAGAGCATGCGCCGGGAGAGGTCAAAGAGCCTGCGCAGGAGCGCAATGCTGGGGTCACTGTATGGATGACATAGGACACATCATCCACATGAAGCAGGGAAGGAGGACGGCATCGCAAAAAGAGAGGAGGTGCCGAACCAAGACAGCAATGCCCATCGGACCGGGCCACCCAAAAGTGTGTATAAAAAAATGTTTTTTTCTTGTCTTGTAGGCTGGATTGGGGGCATGTATACAGCATATTAGTATGCTGTATATCAGGTCTGAAAGGTGGTGGTCTTATCTTACATAGAACAAACCCAACAGGTTCCCTTTAAAAACAGCTACAATATAGTTAATTTCAACTATTAATTCCTATGATATGCTGTACCCAGGCAGTGATTTGTAATAGATAGTAATCAGGAACTAGAGAAGAATCCCCATGAAACAATTTTGTGGGGTTTGCACAATGCAAATTTAGAATTTTGAAGCTTTGGCTAAATCGACCTGAAATACCAGAGAGGCTCTGGGCGCCTGCAGGACCAGATACATTGAAAGCCCCATAGCCTCTCCCCACTCATGATTCCAACAACTGAGGGATTTCATAGGATGTACAATACGATGCATGCTGCCAAGTTAAGATGCACAAATATGTCTAATCATCAATGCTTTAAAGAGAATCTGTCAACAGGTTTTTACTACCTCATCTGAGAGCAGCATGATGTAGGCAAAGAGAAGCTGAATCCAATGATGTATCTCTTAGATTACTGGGTGCAGCTGTTCAGACACAATCAGAACTTTGAGGCTAAGTGCACACGATCAGGAATAATTGCGTTTTTTTCGCGGTTTTTCCGCGGTTTTCCGCGGTAAAAACGCGATAAAAACGCAAGCATTAAGCATCCTATACATGTTAATTGATTCCGCATGTTTTGGCCACATGTTGCGTTTTTTTCCGCGAAAAAAACGCTTTGCGGAAAAAATAGCAACATGTTCATTAATTTAGCGTAACCGCGGTGATTCCGCCGCCATAGGAATGCATTGAACCGCTTACTTTCCGCATGTGGCTATGCCCACTATGCGCAATGTAAGCGGTTCATGTGCGGATGGTACCCAGGGTCTGGAGCAGAGGAGACTCTCCTCCAGGCCCTGGGTACCATATCCCTGGTAAAACAATAATTAAAATAAAAAATAATGATATTCTCACCTTCCGGCGGCCCCCGCAGCCTTCCGCGGCCCCCGCAGCCTTCCCGCCTTCAGCGACGCTCCCGGCAACTTCCGGTCCCAAGAGTGCTTTGCGAGAATCACCCAGATGGCATAGCGGTCTCGCGAGATGCTACGTCATCGGTGTGATTTGTTGCAAAGCACTCCTGGGACCGGAAGTTGCCGGGAGCGTCGCTGAAGGCGGGAAGGCTGCGGGGGCCGCCGGAAGGTGAGAATATCATTATTTATTATTTTTTTTATTATTTTTACATTAGATCTTTTTACTATTGATGCGACATAGGCGGCATCAATAGTAAAAAGTTGGTCACACTTGTCAAACACTATGTTTGACTCGTGTGACCAACCTGTCAATCAGTTTTCCAAGCGATGCTACAGATCGCTAGGAAAACGCTAGCATTCTGCAAGCTAATTACGCTTGCAAAACGCTATTATTCTGGCGGGAATCAGCATAAAAAAACGTGCGTATTTCCTGCGGGAGAAGTGCGGGATTGCCGCGGAAATTTCCGCGGCAATTCCGCAACGTGTGAACTTAGCCTTAAATTTAGAATGAAGCAAAGCTGAGAAAGCTAACCCCGCCCACACACCACAGCTAACCCAGCTAAGTCTATAGACAGTGAGCTGCTTAGTTGCCAGACTAGTCCAGCAATGTTAATCTCTTAGTGATAAATCCTTCACACTTAGTAAACAACAGCAGGCACTTTAACAAGTGACACATCCCTTTATTCTGTGTTTCAGTTTCTATCACCTGCTGTCTTCAGATTACATAGCAAAGACCTGCTGACAGAGACCCTTTAAAGGGGTTCTAGTATGGAAGAAAGGGGGGGAGAGAAGGAAGGAAGGAAGGAAGGAAGGAGAAGGAAGGAAAAAGGGAAATAAAGGAAAGAAAGAACGTAGGAAGGAAGGGAAGTAAGAGGGGAAAAGAAAAAAAAAGAGAAGGAAAGGAAAAAAAAAGCAGGAAAGAAAAGAAAGTAAAAAGAAGGAAAGAAAATGTTCTTTTCAATTCCGGAAAAACCTGTTTAAATGGTTTGTCCTTTGTAAACAATCCCTTCTAGTTAGAAGGGTGCCCCCCAATTAGCTGTAATCGGTATAGGAAGTGTTCAGTTCTTCTACAGCGCCACCACATGGGTAACTGAGGCCATTACATAATACCTATTAAAACCATAGATGGTCTGGACAGACATCATGGGTCCTTCAGAGACTGATTTTTGTAGCCCCTCCACTAATTCATGAAGATCCTGAACAAGGGTCTCTTCCTCATGAGGATGTCTAAGTGATATCTAAAAATATGTGTATATATATATATTTTTTTTTTAGTGATAAATGCCAACAGGGGTATTCAGCAACCTGTATGGAAGTGGAAACCTGTATGATCTTTAATCACATTCTGCTTTTTTCGACATCGATATAAAATATTGAACTTGGCAGAGTGACCGATGAGAAAAGCAGCAATGAGGTCGCCTGTCAGCAGCGGTAACCGGAGGTGAGAGCGGCCGCGGCCCCCTGACTGATTGCACCGTGCGCTCCTGCTGCTGCGCGCCCTGGAGTCCATGGCTGATGGCCTCACACTGGAGCGATTTGTCTTCTGTAGTTTTTCTTAATCCTGTTAATACTCGGCTGAAAAACTCAATAGTTTTAAAGTATTACACAGCAGCGTGATTGATTAAATCTACACCCAGGTTTAGTCACACGCGGAAAACCGTATGTTAATATCATCAGGAGTGGGCGGCCAGGATTCCTCTGTGGACAATCACATGGCTGTACCGCCTATAATAAATGGCTTTACTATTTTTTTTTCTAATACCGCCTGATGTTCCCCACAATAAAGGTAGCACACGACAGTAACTGTGTTTTAGGGGTTCTCCATACACAGAATACCAAAAATCAAAATGGGCGTCCACTTCATCTTATCCAATATTTTATCACCGGGACAGAATTTACCATCTCCATGTGATAAATGTATGATCATGGGGTCCGACTACAGGGACCCGCACCAAGCAAAAGGACAGGGGTTCAAGCTTCCCCCTGTGAATGGAGCAGTAGTGCACGTGTGTGACCACTGCTCCATTTACACGTGAAGACCACGCGACCCATAGAGGTGAATGGAGCCATGTTCACACTTGTGAACTCCGTCCACACCGGACTGCTGGTCTCGTGATCTGTTGGACAGGACCTCCAGTGAGCAAACATGCATCACCTGTCCTGTGGAATTGGTTATTGGTGAAATGTGTTCTCAAAAAATGACCTAATCGGGTTTTTGTGTTACATTATATTTATTTTATTTTTGGCAATTTTGTTCATATCACGATTTTATAAAAAAAATAATATTAGTAATCTTGCAATTTTCTCACTGGCCACCAGGGCTTTTTTTTTAGACTCTTACTTCCTGTTTTTTTTTTTCAAGAGTTTTCAGCAGTCTCCTTATCATCAGAGGCAGGATTACAATGATAGGAATCAACGCTATATACAGATGATATCTCAGGACCCATTATTCACAATAGGTGATTTAGAAACTCACCCTCCATTCACAATGGACCTGTACACACGCTCATTTGGTGCTTCAATGCAAAATATAGGGTTACAGTCTGCTCTTTGCTGCCAATGTACATGTACATTTCCTGAAAGTATAAGGCTATGTGCACACGTTCAGGATTCTTTGCAGAAATTTCCTGAGAAAAACTGGACTTTTCCCAGGAAATCCGGATGCGTTTTTGCGCGTTTTTACCACGTTTTTTGCGCGTTTTTTCCTGAACATCCTAGGTCAATAATATAGCGGGAAATCCGCAAATTTACAGCGAAATTAATGAACATGCTGTGTTTTTTACGCGGAAAAAAACACACCATGTGCACAAAAATTGCAGAATGCATTCTAATCATAGGATGCTTACTGCATGCGTTTTTTAAGCATTTTTGCCGCGGAAAAAACGCTAAAAATCCTGAACGTGTGCACACAGCCTAAGAGTATAAAAAAGCCCCAGTGGCCAGTGTGAAAACTGCAATATTTCTAATTATTATTATTATTTTTTTTAAATATTGTGATATGTGACATTTTAAAAATAAAATGATAGATTTAGCATGATTAGAACAAGAAGTAATTTTCTGAAGACATTTGATTTCTTTATCACCCCCACCCCCCCGTGTAATACCTAACTTCTCCAGCAGTGGCTGCTGTAGACATCATCCTCAGCATTCCGCAATAAGGCCGGAGTCACACAGGCGACAAAATCGGACGACTGCAATGCGATGAAATATCGCATTGCAGTCGGACCTATGTTAATCTATGGAGCAGCTCCCAGTATCAGATTTTTTGTGGTCCGTTTTAAACGTCCGTGTACAATCGCAGCATGCTGCGATTGTCACCGATTGTGGGTCGACTATCGCCAATGCAAGTCTATGGGAGCGATGAAAAATCGGATTACAAACGGACCGCACGTGTGACTTGCGATGAAATCGCATCGGTGTCCTTTAGAAAAGCCGGCAATTCATCCCCGGCTATACTGTAAAATCACACTGACAGCTTTAATAAAGACTAGAAAGAATAGATATATACACATAGAACACATATATATATATATACATGTCATTGTGACATGTACATATACATATATTTATAGTTCCTAGACTTCTACATACTGTAATAGCCGCTAATTCAATTGCCGGGTTTTGTGAAATCACAGAAGCCGACATGCAATGATACATTGTTTCCACACATTTAACCATGTAATTTCATGTATTTTTATATATGTTTGAAACATACAATTACATGAGTGTATTTGTGCAAAATTTCAGACATGTAGGGGTTAATTAAAGGTGTAATTTCGTTGAAAAAAAATGCGTGGGCTCCCGCTGTATTTTCTCCACCAGACAGACAAAGCAAAGCGAGTGGGGGCAGATAATAATAGCCCAGGGAGGGTGCATTTTTTTTGTGCCCCCCCTGGCTACTAACATCTGCCCCCAGACACCCCAGAAAGGGCAAATCTATAATTAGATTCGCCCTTTCTGGCACTTTGCCCGTCTATTCCCATTGCCCTGTAGCGGTGGCGAATGGGTTAATCTCACCTTATTGTCACCTTGCAATTGAAAGGTGACCTTAAGGCAGGTTAATGATTGATAGCTGTCAATTAGACAACTATCAATTATTAATCCTATTGAAGTAAATAAAAAAACACACACACTTTAAGAATAAATAATTTTAATGAAATACAAACACATTTTTTTGACCATATTTTATTTTACACTTAATCCGTGCGAAGCCATTGATCTCCTAAAATAAAGAAAAAGAAATAAAACAACATTATTCTTACCTATTCCGCCGATCTGTCACGTCCCACGCTGTAATCCTTCACAAAGGGTTAACTAGCTTTGAGCCAAGCAGTGCAAGTAATCCTGCATGCTCAGCTCAAAGTTCATGAATGAATAAGTTCCTCTCCTGGCGACAGGAGAGGATGTGTTTCATGAATGAAGCTTAATTGATTGTGTCCACTTTCCCTTTAGGTCAGGTCACTAAAGTTAAATTGCCAATAAATCAATTAAGCTCCATTCATGAATCTATTCCTCTCCTTTCGCTGGGAGAGTAACTTATTAATTCAGGGGAATACAGGTCTGAGACAGCATTATTAGCTCTCTGCGACCTGTAACCTGTTAACCCTTTCTGATGGATTACACCGTGGGACCTGACTGTACATCGGATTGGTAAGTATAATTTTGCTTTTTTATTTTATTTTTATTACAGGAAATGGTTTTAGCAGGAAAATAAAATATGGTCAAAAACTGTGTGATTATTTCATTAAACTTATTTTTTATTAAACTGTGTGTGTTTGATTTTTCTTTCATACAATAGGATTAATAATTGATAGTTGTCTAATTGACAGCTAACAATTATTAACCTGGCTTAAAGTGACCTTTCAATTGCAAGGTCATTTTAACCCCTTATTAACCCATTCGCCACCGCTACAGGGCAATGGGAATAGACGGGCAAAGTGCCAGAAAGGGCGAATCTAATTATAGATTTGCCCTTTCTGGGTGTCTGGGGGCAGATGTTAGTAGCCAGGGGGGGCACAAAAAAAATGTACCCTCCCTAGGCTATTATTATCTGCCCCCACTCGCTTTGCTTTGTCTGTCTGGTGGAGAAAATACAGCGGGAGCCCACGCATTTTTTTTCAACGAATTTACACCTTTAATTAACCCCTACATGTCTGAAATTTAGCACACATATACTCATGTAATTGTATGTTTCAAAAATATATAAAAATACATGAAATTACATGGTTAAATGTGTGGAAACAATGTATCATTTCATGTCGGCTTCTGTGATTTCACTGAAGCCGGCAATTGAATTAGCGGCTATAACAGTATGTAGAAGTGTAAGAATTATAAATATATGTATATATATATATATGTCACAATGACATGTAATATATATATATATGTGCTCTATGTGTATATATCTATTCTTTCTTTTGGCATTTAAATACTATTCTTTTGGATCCATTATATGTCAGTTTTGCAAGCCTGCGAGAAAATCTCGCAAGTCGGATGAAAATCGGATGTTACAAGGTTCACACACATGCGATTAAATCGCATCTTTGAAGGAAAATCGGATGACAGAAGGATGTGTGATGTTTTTATTTTGATCCGATTGTCGACCGTCTAAAACGGACCGATTTTTTGTGGTTGTGTGTGACACCGGCCTAACAGCAATAATCACAAGGAGGTCCCCAGTTTATAAGACAATGGACAATCGCTTTAATATGTATTTATTATCACAATGGTCTATTTTATAAGTCAGTTTGATTCTGACATCATAGCAAAAGTTATTTTTGGGGGTAATTGCTTCTATGAAAAAACAAAGTAGTGATACTGCTTAAAAAAAAAACAACTTACGGTAATTACAGCATAAGGATGAAACAGTAAAAACATCAAAAATCCTGAAAGCTGTGATAAAAAAAAAAGTCTCAGTACTTAATAGCAAATGTATTGTGACAAACGCTGTGACAACATCACCTTTCCTGACGTCTGTTTTTTGTTAATGTCTTAGCCCACGGTCAGTATTTGGTCAGTATTTTACATCAGTATTTAGAAGCCAAAACCAGGAGTGGAACAATCAGAGGAAAAGTATAATAGAAACACGTCACCACTTCTGTATCTATCACCCACTCCTGGTTTTGGTTTACAAATACTGATGGAAAATACTGACCAAATACTGAATGTATGAACATGGCCTTAGAGTTGGTGGGGGTCCGACAACCAGCACATGCACCAATCAGCTGTTTGCATTGCTGGTAGGATGTAAACCCTAGTGGCCACTCTCAGGTACTGCAGTTCAGATTCCTTTCACTTGAACATAAACTGAGCTGCAGTATCCAAGAACTGCCACTACATGGTGTTCTGAGCAGCTGTTCTGAGTCAGCCTCTTCCCCCTCAGCTGCTGCAACTGCTGCAAACAGCTGATCGTGGTGGTTCCGGGTGTCGGACCCCTACATAAGGATGGATCATCAATTGTGAATAAGTAGAAATTAGGACTATCCACAATTTGCACGGTTTCAGGCGCTCCCTCAAAACACATCTGTTCAGAGCGGCCTATCACATTCACTAATCAAAGTCATTCTATGTGTAACTGTGTGTGTGTGTAGCCCATTCACTATCTCCATCCATCCCTCACTCCCTTAAGATGGCTGGACCATCATTGTAAATGCACCATTGTATATACACACCTGTACTTTATATCTCCCCCACCTCATTGTAGATTGTAAGCTCTCACGAGCAGGGTCGGCTTATTTTGCTTTAATTACTGTATTGTTAACGTTGTTACTTATGACTTGTGTTTTGAAACTGTTAAACTGTAAAGCGCTGCGGAATATGATGGCGCTATATAAATAAAGATTATTATTATTATTATTATTAGAGGACAACCACTATAACTTCTTCATACTTTTGCAGGAGTGATAACAGAGGAATGACGCGAGTTCTAAAAAGAGTTCATTGTGATGAGCGTCGACAGGTCCTATAACATCTGCAGCGACACCATGCTCTTAGCCTCGTCTTCCAGACCGCAGTAAATCACGTCTGAACGTTGAGCTATGATGTAATATGTATTCCGCGACACGTCCCAGATGGCGAGGCCTCCGCCGTATCGCCCTCTCCATTGCCAATCTATTAGAAGAGATCATATTCCGATAATTTGATTTGCTACCGGATTGCGAGTTTGTGCACCTGCGGACCCTCAATCTCATGAACTCATTAGCACATGTCAGGTTACAAATGAGGCTGAATGGGGGAACGGAGGCCGCCGGATGTCGGCTGCAACGGCAGCGGCTCAGAAACAATTTACATCACTGTGGGTCCTGACTGTGCAAATGGAAAAGTCTAATCTGCAACAGTTAGCAGCGATAAGGATTCTATTCTGTAAATCTAATATTGGCATTTTTTTTTTTCTTGTAATGTCTATATTGTTGCCGCTTCGGGAGTTTGTTGCTGATTTGTAGCTCTGTGCATTCAGCAATCTAATCAACCTAATGCAGGCAAAAACGCAGTGCAGCTCTCTGCAGCTAGATGGCGCCAAAGGTATCTGGCACAAAATAGTCCAGCAGGAAATTGTGGCTGTATACTAGATCACCAGATTCCTGACTACTGTAATTAAAGGGGGAATAACCACCAAAAAAGACGGGTCTTCCAGTTTTCCCCATCTTCTACTTGACTCTGCTCCAGCCTAATGTCTAATTATCTTCCCAGCAATCAGCTACTTCTAAGCTTGGTCTTGTTAATCCTCGCAACTCTGCCGTGTCGTTATAACTTTACAAACTCATCTTTGCAATCAAAGTAACTCACACAATTAATTCACTTCTGCTATTATAATCCTATCGTTCATTTATGACTGTGAAGCTGCACCCTTGCTGCAAGATGCCAGGTAGCTTGCACCTCTCTGCTATTCTTCTGAGTAACCACACACCAGATTTCAGATATTTCTACTATTCCTGCGAGTTGCCGCACTCCTGCTACATCTAGTGCTTCCAGCTCTGCTCACCCATCTGCAGTAATGCACACCAGGAGGTCTTGGTCCTCATAAATCCACATGCCATCCAGATCATCCAGCTCTTCTGCGTCATCGCCTCCAGTCAGTGCTGCTCACCCTGATCTTAAGGCTTAGGCCGGGGTCACACTTGCGAGAAACTTGCACGAGTCTCGCACCTCAATACCCGGCACTCGGACCGGAGCGTTCAGCTGCATAGAAATACATGCAGTCGCACACTCTGGTCCCGAGTGCCGGCGGCAGTGCCGGGTATTGAGGTGCGAGACTCGT
Source organism: Oophaga sylvatica (assembly GCA_033576555.1). Classification (NCBI taxonomy): domain Eukaryota; kingdom Metazoa; phylum Chordata; class Amphibia; order Anura; family Dendrobatidae; genus Oophaga; species Oophaga sylvatica. The sequence goes on from JARQOD010000005.1 coordinate 516,512,774, forward strand.
GCAAGTTTCTCGCAAGTGTGTCCCCGGCCTTAGAGAAACTTCTTCACCAATAAACCCATGATTTACATTTTCCTATAGGTAATACAGTCTAATTCTGGCCACTAAATAGTACATTTGACTTCCCTCAGATCTTCATTGTTCATTTTAACAGATACATGTTTGGAGTATAATTATAGGTGGCTGGAAATATGCCAGATAAAGCTTTTCAGGCAAAATAAATTTCTGCTTTAAACCTGCTGCTATAGACACCTTTGACATGAATATAAACTATATTAGTGGTTACCTAACATGCAGTTTGCAGATTTATCCAAGTTTCAGATTTCTCTTTTGCAGGATTTTCCCTCCCAGTAATACAGGCTGAATATGATATCTGTGTGTATCTAGATTGACACTGTCTTCACTTGCTACCATGTATGACTTCTCCATGTGCATTCCATCTTATCTATAGATGCTCTCCATAAAACTTTACCTATTGTCTTCATCTCTTCCATATATCTGTGCACACTCCCCTCTCCCAGCTTCCTTCCTGCTATCTCTAAAGCCCCCGTCTCACATAGCGATATCGCTACCGAGATCGGTGCTGAGTCACTAGTTTTGTGACACAGCAGCGAGCTCACCAGCGATATCGCTGTGTGTGACATTCAGCGACGATCAGCCCCCCTGCTGGGTATCGCTGATCGTCACTGAAATGTCAGGACATTTTTTTGATCGCTGGTCTCCCGCTGACAGGCACGCATCGCTGCGTGTGACAGGCGGGAGACCAGCGATCCGCTGTGTAAGGTTCTTTGTATATGTTCTTGAAACTCAGTTTTTCCGTCGGCCATTTTGCTTTCTGTCTTGCTGCAGCTATCTTGCCCTCAGTCAATATGGAGTTTCCAGCTTTCATGTTCCCGCCCTGATTCTCTCCCTCTTGCTTCTTAAGCAGCCACAGCTGAGCAATCAGTGCTTCAGAATCTAGCCAGCAGTGAACCTGTGACCTGACTCCTGGAAGCCTTGGACTTTGTACTCCAGCTATTCCTACTGAGGAACTCTGGAACACTTGTGGACTCTGGAACCCTGCTCTTTGAAAGATCCACGTTTGCATGGACTTACGGTAACAGAGAAGAAGATCCTGAACCTGTTGTGGAGAGTGATTGCTGAGCTTAAGTTACTCTGGCCTGCTGTGTCTCCTGCTTCTGTATCTGCAAACTGTGTGACTATTTTGCCACTTGTATGAAGTAATACAAGACCTTCTATATCAAACCTGTGTCTCATGTATTTTCATCGCACCCAAGCACAAGACGCTATATGAACTGTACTACATACATTACAAGATTCTGAAGCAAAACGTTAGTGTCTGCTGGGTCTGGGAAGGCTGTGTCTGCTGTAACTGTGGATATCAGACGTCCGGTTGTACTTTCTGTGATGACAGTGGTTGTGACTTCTCACAACCATTCCAGGTGAGCAATTCCCTTAAGTTTTTTTTTTTTCTGCAGTGTTACCACAGGTAAACACTATTGTTTTTTTTTTTTCTCTTCCCTCTTTTGTGTCTGCTGTAACTGTGGATATCAGATGTCCGGTTGAACTTTCTGTGATGATAGTGGTTGTGACTTCTCACAACCATTCCAGGTGAGCAGTTCCCTTAATTTTTTTTTCTCTCTGCAGTGTTACCACAGGTAAACACTATTGGTTTTTTTTTTTTTCCCTCTCCTTCCAGTACTCCTGTCTTAAAAGATCTGGAAAATGGAGGCCCGCATAAAGGAACTTTGCGGAGTGACTGATAATATCCTTGCAGATTTACAGACTATAAAAACCCGTTTTACAAACCTACAGGACCTCACTAATCACAATTTGCAAGTGTTTGGACAGACTGCCCAGGATTTGCGAGCCAGGATTGAGGTTCTAGAGGAGCGAGTCCAGGCTCCTGCCGTAGCCCCGAGTTCTGGGATTCCCAAGTTGCCCCCTTTTCGTTTTGGCGGTGAACGTGAGAAATTCAGGGGATTTATTAATCAATGCAATCTGTTTTTTTCTGCACATGCTTCACAATTTCCCACTGAACGATCTAAAGTGCTTACTATAATTATGTTACTTACCAACAAGGCTTTGATGTGGGCAAACCCTCTGATTGAGACTGAGGATGAATGTTTGGATCATCTTGATGCTTTCATTTCAGCCATGGGGCAGGTGTTTGATGACCCCAATCGAGGTGCAACAGCTGAAGCAGCCATGTTAACTTTGCGCCAAGGTAAGCACTCGGTAGCCGAATATGCCCTGGATTTCAGGAGATGGGCCCTTGATACCACCTGGGACAGTTCCGCCAAAAAATCTATTTTTCGAAAGGGGTTGTCTCCACTAATTAAGGATGAACTTGCTCGTGCCGACCCTCCCACTGCGTTAGGTGACTTTATTAACTACTGCATCCGTATTGATGCTCGCCTGACTGAACGCAGGCAAGAGAGATGGTTCGAAAGCAATCGCACTAACCTTTTCCTACCTTCCTCCCCAGCTAAGGAACCTTTGAGTAGGATCACACGGGAACCTGAACCTGAACCCATGCAGGTAGACTCTTTACAAAGACGGGTTAGTGATGCACGCAAGTAACATCGTTTTAAGGAGAATCTATGTTTCTATTGTGGTAAGTCAGGGCACTTTATTATAAACTGCCCCAGCCGTTCTCGTAAGACTACTGCAGCACTCATTCACTGTGAGTGTTGCGAGAGGAGATCTGTCAGGTCCGAGCCTCAGGCTCCAGAGAGATCTGCAGCAACAGATATTGATTTCTCGGACTTAAACTCCGTTACTTCTGAGGACGATGACTGTGTAAACGCTGCAATTTTTCAAGTTTCCTCAGCGGTGTCCCAGCTGAGTTGTAGGAAAAACAATTCTCATTGCTTCCTTTCCATCAAACTCTGGGTTGACTCAGTCTGGGTGTCTAGCTCTGCTATGATCGACTCAGGGGCAAGTGGGAATTTTATGGATGTCTCCTTTGCTCTGAAACAGGGGATACGTTCAGTGAAGAGGGCTACTCCAGTACAGATGGAAACTGTGGATGGCTCCCTGCTGACCTCTGGACCAGTGGATCAGGAAACGGAGCCTTTGAGGGTTATTATGGGTAAAGATCATCAAGAGAAACTGTCCTTTATGCTTATCTCTTCTCCCCACTTTCCATTATTCTAGGGCTACCATGGCTGCAGGCTCAGAACCCTACCATTAACTGGGAGACCAAGGAATTACACTTTCCAGAGAAACAGATGAGTCCAGAAGTTTCAGCTTGCTCTGTTCCTAAAGGAGCCATGTCAGTCCCTGAACTACCAGCTGTATACCAGGACTATGTGGATTTATGTGACAAGAAGAACGCTGACCAGCTTCCCCCTCACCGTCCATATGATTGTCCAATTGAATTATTGCCTGGAGCAGAGATACCTTTTGGTAAGATCTACCCCCTGGCGGGGCCTGAGCTAAAGGCTTTAAAGGATTACATAGACGAAAATCTAGCCAAGGGCTTCATACGCCCCTCTTCATCTCCTGCAGGTGCACCCATCTTCTTTGTGAAGAAGAAAGATGGATCTCTGAGACCCTGCGTAGACTATAGGGAACTCAATAAGGTTACTATTAGAAACCGTTATCCATTGCCTTTAATCCCTGAGTTATTGGAGAGAGTGCGGCATGCCAAAATTTTCTCTAAATTGGATCTCCGTGGGGCCTATAACTTGGTCCGTATTAGACCTGGGGATGAATGGAAGACTGCATTCAGGTCACGCTATGGACACTTTGAATATCTAGTTATGCCTTTTGGTCTGAGTACCGCCCCAGCCACTTTCCAACACTTGGTGAATGACATCTTCAGGGATCTCCTAGATACATTCGTGGTGATTTATTTGGATGATATTCTAATTTTTTCTAACTCCACAGAGGAACATCATGGACATGTGAGAATGGTCTTGGAACGTCTAAGACAAAACCATCTTTACATCAAACTTGAAAAGTGTGAATTCCATAGGACCGAAATTCAATTTCTGGGGTATGTACTGTCTACACAAGAATTAGTATGGATGGAAGCAAGACCCAAGCCATCAAGGATTGGCCAAGTCCTAGAAATGTGAAGGAGGTGCAGCGCTTCATCGGGTTTGCCAATTTCTATAGACGTTTCATTAGGAATTTCTCTGAGGTAGTGTCACCTATCACCCAACTTACCCGGAAGGAGTCTAGGTTCTCCTGGACTCCCCAAGCCCAGGAAGCATTTTCCCGTCTAAAAGATAAATTTACCACCGCACCTATCTTGGTACATCCCAACCCCGAACTTGCCTTCATAATAGAGGTGGATGCTTCAGACTGTACGTTGGAGCTATACTCTCTCAGAGAACAGGTGAGAAGAATGTCTTGCATCCCTGTGCCTTCTTTTCCCAGCAGTTGTCTTCGGCTGAGAGGAACTACGATGTGGGCAATAGAGAGTTGTTGGCCATTATTGCCGCCTTCAAAGAATGGAGACACCTTCTTCAGGGAGCTGCACAGCAAATAGTCGTCCTGACAGACCATCGTAACCTTGAATTTATCAGGTCGGCTAAGTGCCTGACTCCTCGCCAGGCTCGCTGGAATCTTTTCTTAAACCAATTTAATTTTGTCATTTCTTATAGACCAGGATCGCGCAATGGAAAGGCTGATGCACTCTCTAGGATTCATTCAGCAGAGACCCGTCCACTTGCTCCTCCTAAGACTATTCTTCCTGACTCTAGATTCCTGGGAGTGATTCATAATCAAGACCTACTTAAGGACATCAAGGAAGCATACCATGCGGATTCCTTGTTGGCACAACCCCCAAGGGACGTAAGTCTTGTCTTTAAGAATGGTGTGTGGATTCTGGGACAACGTCTGTATATTCCTGAAACAGTCAGATTGAGAGTATTGCAACTCATTCACGATTCCAAGATAGCTGGGCATAGAGGAATTATAAAGACACAGGAATTTCTTTCTCGTTTCTTTTGGTGGCCCACTTGCAGGAAGGATGTTTTAAACTATGTCACTTCATGTGAAGTCTGTGCAAGATGCAAAACACCTCGCTCCTCACCAACTGGTCTGTTACAACCTCTTCCCACCCGTCCCGCCCGTGGGGATCCATTTCTATGGACTTCATTGTGGAGTTACCAACCTCTCAAGGGAAAAACACCATTCTAGTGGTGGTTGATCGTTTAACAAAGGCAGCTCATTTTATCCCTTGTGTCGGCTTACCCACTGCAAAACAGACATCAGATTTGATGATTAAAGATGTGTTTCGCTTACATGGAGTACCGGATGAGGTTATTTCGGATCGAGGGGTGCAATTCACTTCAAGGTTTTGGCAAAATTTCTGTGCAGCATTGGACATTAAAGTAAACCTTTCTTCTGCTTTTCATCCCCAGACTAATGGACAGACAGAACGAACCAATCAGACCCTGGAGCAGTATCTCCGCTGTTTTATCTGCCACCTACAGGATGATTGGGTGGATCTACTTCCATTGGCTGAGCTCTCTTATAACAACTCTCAGAGCGCCTCCACTAAGCAGTCTCCTTTTTACTCCAATCTAGGTTATCATCCTAACATTCTTCCACGATTTCCCATAGAAACGCCTTTACCAGCAGTGGCTGAAAGAATCACGTCTTTACAGAAGAATATGGATCTTCTAAAGGAGAATCTGGAATTGGCTCAGGAAAGGTACAAGAAAGCAGCAGATAAATTTCGTAAACCTGCACAAGCTTTCAAGGTAGGAGACCTGGTCTGGCTGTCAACCAGAAATCTTAAGTTAAGGATTCCATCGTCTAAGTTGGGACATAAGTACATTGGACCCTATAAAATCAGTAAAATTATAAGTGCCGTTGCTTGTCGTCTTCAACTGCCTAGAACTATGAGAATCCACCCTGTCTTTCATGTATCCCTACTAAAGGCTGCAACACCCAATAGTTTCCTGGACGTTCTTCTCCTTGCCCTGACCCAGTGCTAGTCGATGGTCAGGAAGAATTTGTGGTGGAAAGAATTCTAGATTCCAGGTTATACAGAAATCAGTTACAATATTTGATTAAATGGCAGGGCTACCCAGTGGAGGACAACTCATGGGAACCAGTCAATAACGTTAATGCTCCTCGTTTGCTCCGCCAGTTTCATCAGAGGTACCCAGACAAGCCTGGTCTGAGGCCATCCGGAGGTTGTCCCTAAGGGGGGAGTAATGTAAGGTTCTTTGTACATGTTCTTGAAACTCAGTTTTTCCGTCGGCCATTTTGCTTTCTGTCTTGCTGCAGCTATCTTGCCCTCAGTCAATATGGAGTTTCCAGCTTTCATGTTCCCGCCCTGATTCTCTCCCTCTTGCTTCTTAAGCAGCCACAGCTGAGCAATCAGTGCTTCAGAATCTAGCCAGCAGTGAACCTGTGACCTGACTCCTGGAAGCCTTGGACTTTGTACTCCAGCTATTCCTACTGAGGAACTCTGGAACACTTGTGGACTCTGGAACCCTGCTCTTTGAAAGATCCACGTTTGCATGGACTTACGGTAACAGAGAAGAAGATCCTGAACCTGTTGTGGAGAGTGATTGCTGAGCTTAAGTTACTCTGGCCTGCTGTGTCTCCTGCTTCTGTATCTGCAAACTGTGTGACTATTTTTGCCACTTGTATGAAGTAATACAAGACCTTCTATATCAAACCTGTGTCTCATGTATTTTCATCGCACCAAAGCACAAGACGCTATATGAACTGTACTACATACATTACACGCTGGTAACCAAGGTACACAGCGGGTTTCCAGGCGCGGGGCTGTGCCTAGAAACCCGCTGTGTACCTTGGATACCAGCGCCCTGATGCAGGGAGCTGGTATCCAAGGTACACAACGGGTTTCCAGGCACCGCGCAGCGCTTGGAAACCCGCTGTGTACCTTGGATACCAGCTCCCTGCATCAGCGCGCTGGTATCCAAGGTACACTGCGGGTAACTAAAGGTACTGCCACACTAAACAATCCCGCTAGCGATCACGATAACGACGCATACTAATGCGATCGCTAGCGGGATTGTTTCTATATCGCTGATAGCGGCTTAACTTAGCGATGTCGTTAAGGACGCTATCGCGGTTAGCGATCTCCTTAACGACTTTAGCGGTACAAAAGTATCGCTAAATCGCTAAGAAAAGGTGCCACACTCAGCGATACAGCGATACCAGCGGGGGCGCCGACGATAAAATAGGGTCCGGAACGATGTCAGCGACGAGCGAGATCACAGCAGGATCTCAGCAGGGGCCACGTCGCTGGTAGATGCCGCACACTACAACATCGCTAACGGGATCGCTAAATAGTGACGTTTTTTAGCGATCCCGTTAGCGATGTTGTTTAGTGTGGCATACCCTTAAGCGATGTTACCCGCAGTGTCGCTGTCCCAGATCGCTGCCTGAGCTGCCTGTTTGGCAGCTCAGCAGCGATCATGTAGCGATACACCAGCGATCCTGACAAGTGCATATCGTTGTCGGGATCGCTGGTGTATCGTTATGTGAGACCCAGCCTTAACACTGAAAGAAGGGAAAGGAGTGAAAGCTGTGAAGAGCAAGAGCTCTGATGGATTTTGCAGATAATTCAGGTAGATAAAAAACTTACAAACACTTTGAAGCAGCAAAAGGTTACAAAACTTTAAACAAAGACAATATAGAAAATTGCTTAAAGGGGTTATCTGGAACTTATTTTTTTTTCCTATAGGGCTAAGCACTTACCAGTCAATAGTTATTAACTAGTTGTCTGTTCTGCCGTGCAACGATCTATCCTGGCGGTGACTGTCCTACTTGCTGTGATGTTACATCGACACAGCAGTTCTTTCTCTTCTGCTTTGTCAATGAGGGCGGCATCATTGCCGACATCATGTTGATTGGCAGCTAGCTCCTTGCTGTTTTAGGCTGAGCCAGCTGTCAATCAACATGACATCGGCGGTGATGCCCCCATCAACAGAGAAGAGTGGAAGAGAAGTAATTGCCTTCTCAAAGTGACAAAGTAGAAGAATTGCTGCCAGGAGCGGTCTGCGACCGCCCTGCACCGGGTGGGATTGTCGAAGGGCAGAACTACCGGCTAATAAGTGCTTAACCCCATGCGGAAAAAAAATAACCCCTTTAACTTTGTACTTAGGAAGCAAATGAGCAATAAAAACTTTTCTGGGCCAAAGTCTCAATTCCAAATTCAAAGGCTTATGCTATCCCAAATACTTCAGATTTTTGGCTAATCCCAAAAGTAGAACTCAATCATATTTCCAGCTGCATTCTCCCCTGTATATTTGGATGGTATTACGTTGTAAAAACAATAACAAGATTTCACATTTACTGTGTTATGTCTCTGCATGAACTGACGAGGAGTGCACTAGAGAAGTGCTCTGCAGCATCTATCCAAGTTTCTCTTGGATGGTAATACTCACATGGATGTATAAATCCAAAAAAACAAAGAATTCTCCGGAGTGAGACAGTCATTTACAAATGTAAAAAGTTACCGGATATACTTGATGAGATAGTAAAAGATTATAAAATCCAAAATGCAGAAACAAATGCATACAATGGTGGGTGAGTAATATAATAAATATAAAATAATACAGTGTAAATACTGCACAAGCTGAGAAATAAACATGTCCTATAATATATTTGTAGTAATAGTCGATATTCAGCTAGTATAGATAAACATATACACTGTGAGACAGTGAGGGTATGTGTGTTGAATGGGGTGTACATTTCACCTAGATACTTTGCTGACTGGTATAAGGGAAATGTATGGCTTTGTAAACCTAGTGGTAGAGAAAGGTCACTACACCTTACATTCAGTACACACTTGCAGCTCAGGCCTGAAACCACTCAGCTGTTAATTAGGAGACCAGAAGTAGGTGTCTGCGAACACAGACAGAGAGCTCGCTTAGTCTGGACAAGGAGTCCAGGCACAAGAAGGAGTCTCCAGGAGTATGAGCTGTCTGGGTGCTCGATGTACCCCGGACACAGGAGTAGTCTCTGTGAGAATCCATGCGGATCGCTGCTGAATAGGAGGGGAGCTCTCTCAAGTCTGGACGTTGGATATGCCTTCAGACACAAGGAGGAGACTCTGTGAAACTCCATGCTGGTAAATGCTGAACATATGTGTTGTTTTGGGGACAGGCTGTTAGAGTCTGGTCCCGGATAGAGAGGTAAATCTATCTAAGTGTAGTAAGTGGCTGGACAAGCCCAGGGCTTATGTTTATGATTTGGTTTTGCTTATGTTCTGTTTGCTGTGGACTTTAATAAAACTGGTTGTGGCCAGCTTTTGCCAGAACTGCTGTCTGTGAATGAACTGTTTCCGTGCCACTCCGTCTACCCGGACGGCGATCCCAGAGCTATATCCCCTGAAAAGCTTACAATTGGTGCTAGAATGTGCGTGCAGCACAGTGGCGAGAGACAGCAATAAAAGGTGAAGTCTGTTGAAGCAGCAGCAGAGAAAAAAAAAAAAAAGTGTGTCAGCAAAAACGTCTGATTGGAGCAGTCTTAAAGAGACAGTAGCCCTAATAGACTTTGCAAAGAAAAAAAAAAAAAAAAAAAGTGTCTGCACAGCAAAGCTGAATTTTCTGTGGAAAAGACTGTGGAGTGTGTATGTCTTGAGTGAAGACTGCCGTTGTTGAGACAGAGAAGTCTGACAGCATGGATGACAGCATGGAGGCGCTGTTTGAACAAATGGCGCAAGTTAATGTGCAACATAAGACTGCCGTGGTTGAGACAGATAAGTCCGGCAGTATGGAGGAGCTCGTTGAGTACCTGGTCCAGGCCCAGCGAAGCATGCAGCAGAGCATGGAGCGGCAGCGCCTGCAGCACCAGCAGCGCATGCAGCAGGCCCAGCAGCAATTCCTGCAGCAGCAGCAGCAGGAGAATAACCGGTTGTTTTTTGAGCAGGTTGCAGCACTACAAAAGACTTGCAGCGCATCGTCCCAAAGTAATGTTGCAAAGTCACCTGCATTGTCCGCTGTAAAGAAGGCGGTAAGACGGTCCCTGAAAAAGATGACACCTCGTGACGATGTGGAGGCATATCTCACTAGGTTTGAGGGACTGGCAGAGAAGGAGAATCTGCCCCTATCTGAATGGGCCATGATGGTCGCACCCTATCTGACTGGAGAACCCCAAAGGGCCTATGCTGACCTGAGCGAGCAGGACAGCCAAGACTATGCCAAGCTGAAAGCGGAGATTCTTGCCCGGCTGGGTGTTACGGTGGCAGTCCGTGCCAGAGGAGTCCATGACTGGAGATGCAGTTGGGAGTCTGCCGTCGGCAACCCTGCTCATGGGGAAAGGGGGTGATAGTGGACCGCTACACCCGCGCACGTCCTCCTGAGGTACAGCCGGAGGTCGGACAACGAGACCACCAGGACGCCACTCGTCTGGTCAGCCTGAGGGAGAGGGCCTCCGCTACCAAAGGCTGCCTCCGTGACCAGCCGTCTGAGAGGTCGTCACTTCAGAGTTCCTGGACGCCGAACTCTCCCGATAAGAGCGTTCCAGCTGTTGGGGACATGGGGTGTGCTGATAAGCGGGTTCAGGCCCGAGGGGACATATGGGTGGGAACGTGTGATGGACAGTGTTGGAGATGTCGTGAAATTGCAGCCAACTGTCCAATAGAGGGGGAGCCTATGTGTTGTGATGTTGGCGGATCCCTCTCTCCCTGCGCAGAGCCTGTGTGTGTGTCCACCTCAGCCGAAGAGACTGGACCACAGGGGTCCCCGGTGGTTGTAAATGACTGCCCAGCACAGGCCCTCTTGGACTCAGAGAGTCCAGTGACTTCCGTATGGGACAGCCTGATTGATAGGGACTTCATCCCTGATAAATACCTGAGTGTGGTGTGCATCCATGGAGACACCAAAGTCTACCCAGAGACTGCCGTGGACTTGATCCCCAAACGCGGGGAGGTTTCATGTGAAGTGGGGGTAGTGAAGAACCTGGTGCACCCCGTCATATTGGGTAATGACTTTCCCCGGTCTAAGGATCTCTGGGGGAAAAATGTTTCTGATGGACAGTGTGATGAAGCTCCTACTGAGGGTGTGCAGTCCCGAGGGGCGGAACACAATGCTAGTGGGCCGTTAAACTTATGTGATAATGATGATGATGATGATAATGATAATGATGATGATGATCATGATAATGATGATGACCATGATAATGATGCTGATGCTGATAATGATGATGATCATGATAGTGATGATGATACTGATCATAATCATGAAAGATATTGATAGTGATGATGACTGTGATAGAGATGAAATTCCTTTGCAGGTGATGTTGGGAGACGAGGATGGTGGTTCTCGGGAACCGAGTGTCCCTGACTTACCTGTGTCCTGTGACAATTTTGAGAGTGAACAATGGCGAGACCCCACTCTTAAAACGGCACAGGAAAATATAATTGTTCTAAATGAGGTTTCCCAAGAGCCTGGCTCTGAGGAGAGGTTTCCTCATGTTGCCATAAACACTCACCTGTTGTATAGGGACACTGAAGTCCAGGGAGAGGTCGTGAGCCAGCTCCTAGTACCTGAGCTATATGGAAGTATAGTGCTGGGGTTGTCACATAGTCACATACTTGAGGGACCACCTGAGGGAAACCAGGGACCAGATGGTGAAGTTAATGTTGTGGATGACATGTTAACTAAGGTTCCAGATCAAGATGTGAATGAGAATGAATTGTATAACCCTGACAGTGAGCAGGATGTGAATGAAAATGAAGTGTATAACCCTGAAAGTGAGCAGGATGTGAATGAGAATGAATTGTATAACCCTGACAATGAGCAGGATGTGAATGAAAATGAAGTGTATAACCCTGAAAGTGAGCCAGATGTGGCTGAGAAAAAGGGGTCAGACAGGGATAGTGGTAGTGATAGTGAATCATCTGATGACAATCAAGCAACCAGTGCAAATGAGGAAGGCATGGTAGCAGAGGAGGTTGAGAGTCCTGAGAGGAAGGCTGATGCTGACCTTGCAGCCGGACGGAAGATGGCATCTGAAGATGTTTTACAGTTGGCCGGTTCCCTGGCGAAGACTAAGGTGAAAGGAGGAGAGCTGAGCTTTAAAGGCAGGACTCTGAAACTGAACACAGCCCAAGTAGATGCTGTTGGAAATGTGAAGTTACCAAGGTATGGTGTGGATCTGTATCGTGCCAAGGACTCTGAGGGAGATGCTGCAGAGGTGGAAAAAGCCATAGAAGTGGTAGTCACCAAGCCAGATGCCTCATCAGAAGCTGAGGTCTCAAGTGAAGCTGTGAGGAACAAGACTGAAGATATGGGGACTGACTCTGTCCAGGAATCTGTTTCTGCCGAAGACAGCGGCGTGGACGGGTTACGGTTCGGATCAGTAGCTGCAACTCGTGAAGCTCAGGCTGGAAGTTCGGCGCCCGGAGCCCCAGCGGTGTTCCCGAGTGACACCAAGGATCTGGATAAGTCACAAGATGAGATTTTGAGACATCAGGCTGGCATTGGTGAGCTCAAGCGCACTTTCATGGAGTCTACATCGGAGCCACGTCCCAACAAATGGGAAAAGCGATGTGTCACTCCGTTGCCGCTGCAGACACACGGGAGCTCAGATGGGATGCAGAACGTGGTGGAAGAGAAGAATCCGGCGGGTTCTGAGTATACAGATGCAGCTATCAAGGAGAACTTGAAAGCCGGAATAAATGGAAATATTGGAGACCATAATGATGTGACTGAAGAGGTAGAATGTAAGACTGACGGTAGGGCTTCTGAGCATGTTCTACCAGAAGAGCTGAAGAAGGGGCCGAAGACATAAAAGACGTCCAACAGGTACCAGATGAATTGATGACTTCTCAGAAAAAACTCCAAACTGTGATGAGGGAGTGTGATGAAAGCCATGAGCATCTTCGTGAGAAGGTCAATGAAGTAAAAGGAAGGATACAGGGAATCTCTTCGTTGCAAGAGCAAATGCTGCTCAATAAGTCTAAGGCTCTATATAAGAATGCTGTTGTCACGGTAGAACATTACAATTCAGCTGGAGACTTAGCAGATGAATTATGTGTACTGCAAAAGAAAAACGATCAGCTCGTTCTACAGTCCCAATCATTTGAACAGTGTAGCTTAAAATGGTCAGAGACCATGGCAGAGGAGCTTAAGGTCTGTGAAATAGACTTTATGAGTCAACCGATATTCAAGAAAATAGATGTGCTAAAGAGGGTTCAAGGGGAACTAGAGAAAAGTGAAAAACCCCCTATACCTTCTGTGATAGTTGGTGACAAATGGTCAGTGCACCAAGGACAGGAGGTACGTGAGTTTCTGAGGAAGAGTCAGCAGAAGTGTTCTGATGTGCCGGGTCGTACTTCTCTGGCCAGGCACTATATCGAAACTGAGCCCGGCCCTAAGGTCAAGATGAAACCGTGCAGGATACCCGAGGCCCGCAGAGAGCATAGGCCTGGGAGGGTACTGGGTAGTGCGGATGCTTCAGATGAAGAGAAAGCAGATGTTGGCTATGGCTCAGGTGAAGATACAGATGACAGTAGTGAAGATGAAGCTGATGAGGGCCATGACTGGTCCAGAGTTCACTGTCTCTTTTGGATCGTTGACCAGCCCTCCGGTCTGGATGACCAGCCCTCCGGTCTGGAGAAGAGGGGGGGGATATGTGAGACAGTGAGGGTATGTGTGTTGAATGGGGTGTACATTTCACCTAGATACTTTGCTGACTGGTATAAGGGAAATGTATGGCTTTGTAAACCTAGTGGTAGAGAAAGGTCACTACACCTTACATTCAGTACACACTTGCAGCTCAGGCCTGAAACCACTCAGCTGTTAATTAGGAGACCAGAAGTAGGTGTCTGCGAACACAGACAGAGAGCTCGCTTAGTCTGGACAAGGAGTCCAGGCACAAGAAGGAGTCTCCAGGAGTATGAGCTGTCTCAGTCTGGGTGCTCGATGTACCCCGGACACAGGAGTAGTCTCTGTGAGAATCCATGCGGATCGCTGCTGAATAGGAGGGGAGCTCTCTCAAGTCTGGACGTTGGATATGCCTTCAGACACAAGGAGGAGACTCTGTGAAACTCCATGCTGGTAAATGCTGAACATATGTGTTGTTTTGGGGACAGGCTGTTAGAGTCTGGTCCCGGATAGAGAGGGAAATCTATCTAAGTGTAGTAAGTGGCTGGACAAGCCCAGGGCTTATGTTTATGATTTGGTTTTGCTTATGTTCTGTTTGCTGTGGACTTTAATAAAACTGGTTGCGGCCAGCTTTTGCCAGAACTGCTGTCTGTGAATGAACTGTTTCCGTGCCACTCCGTCTACCCGGACAGCGATCCCAGAGCTATATCCCCTGAAAAGCTTACAACACATATAGAATGGGAAATATCCCCTGGTCAGAAAACATGAAACAGTCATATAATAGACATAACAAGTAACTTAGTCACCCACCAAAGACATAATGCGTGTTTCGCAAATGCTTCATCAGGGGTAGTTGATGGGGAGGTGAGACACCTATTTAAGGCATAGTCAACCAATCAGATCCACCCGATTAAATAAACAAAAAACATAAATAAATAAATCTTTTTATATATATATATATATATATATATATATATATATATATAAAACGACTAAACATATAATTTTTAAAGGTAGGCTTACCAAGTGTGGTATGAACGCCAGCGCATGCGCAACCAGGTAAGTGTAGATATATATTAATGTATATCTAGACGTATTATCAAAGATATATTGTCGTTCATTTTAAAAATCTGCCCAGAAAGCAAAGACAAATAAAAAGTTAAAACCAAAAACAAAAAGAATAAGATCACACAGCACAAAAATTGCAGTAAAGGCTCAGAAGGAAACACACATATATGTTAGAAATCATCTTTACATTCTATATTCGTCAAGGCCTAGAGGGGTCTGTGTTTCTAACTTAAATATCCTCTACTACTACTTTTTCTGGGCTAGTCGTGGTTTCCAGTTGCCCCCTCTCGGGCCTGGTATGAGGCGGTCAATGCCGCGCACCTGTAATAGCGTCTCATCACATCTATGTGCCAGCCAAAAACGTTGTGGTATTGATTTCAGTTCAGTTCGGTGGCTTCTTTTGCTGCGATGATATCACGCACATGTTCCCTCACACGCTTTTGAAGCTCCCTCGTGGTCATACCTATATATATTTTATTACAAGGACATGTTGCGTAATAAATCACTCCATTTGTACCACAATTGATCGAATATGTGATTTTATAACAGGTTGTTCCTGAGGAATTGCAGAATTCAGAGGTGTTCATCACATTTGAACACACAATGTCCACATGGGGAACTGCCCTATTTGGGACCACGTAAGCCAAAAACGTGTTGGGGTTTCAAATTTTGGTGATGACTGTAGACCAAGAGATCCTGAAGATTTCTAGATCTCCTGTAGGACATGGCTGGGTATTCAGTAAGATGTTTACATAATGATTTATCACATAATAGTATAGGCCAGTGTTTTATTAAAATATCACAAACCTGATGGTGGCGATATTGAAAATCGCATATAAATCAAACCCTTTCTGCCTCACGGTTATCTTTTCTTTTAGGTACCAATAAATCGTCTGGTATTGCTAGCTCTTTCTGCTCGTTCAATGCTCCTGGAACCGATCTGTAAGATCCATTTCTTGCTTGTCATACATACTGTATGTATACATTTGTGAGTCCTTGTGGATTTTTGGGTCAAATAGATGGTAGATATAGTTGGATTTTTCAATAAAAGTCCATCCTTTTGCTGTTTAATTATGATACCATTATCCAATGCTTTTCCCAGGAGAGCACTCAACCGAGATTGATAAGCATTGAGAGGGTTGAAGGTCAACCTTTTGCAACAAGTTTCTTTTAGAAGTTGTTTATACAGGGTGGTCCAAAAGTAGGTGGACAGAAAATAATAAAATTTATTTTGATTTATATATAAATAAAAATATTAAATAAATATTAAATATATAAAGAGTCTGTGAAGAATGAAAAGTGGAATCTGATTGGTTGCTAAGGGCAACTGAGTCAGTTTCACTTTACACCATGTTTAAATCTCCCCCTTCATAACCCTATTACACATACTGTCCACCTACTTTTGGACCACCCTGTATATCACACTTGCATACATTTTTACAGGCTGCAGGACCACATTACCCCCTATTTATTTATTTACTGTGGGGTCCCCTTGGTTACTCACTGTAACAACCCTGCTGGCATCACTGCATGGCCTCCCATCTCCCGCACACCAACATACTCACTGCTCCAGGTCATGCTGTGATTTCTGTCTGCTGCCAGCTCCATACTCTACCTCTTGCTTTTTATCTGTTCTGTGCTTGTTTCCTGGCTGTGTGCATAGTGGGGCGGCGCCAGAACTCTCTGGTTCTTATGGAGTCAGGGTGCACCTGTCTAATTTGTCCCTGACCAATTACCATGAGCCCTCTAGTATTTAGGGCAGCTCTACCCTGTGGATCTTGCCTGTGCAATGTGTTAACTCAGTTGGTGTCTTGCTACTGAGCTGCCAGGTTTTGCTCTGTGTTCCTCCATCTTTGGTGGCTTCACTCCTAGCTTTGCCTTGTACCTGTTTGTCCGCCCTCCAGGAGGCAGAATATTCTGGTCTCTGTGCTCTTGCTTCTGACCTTATCTTGTACTTGTCCTTGCCGCCCTCCAGGAGGCAGAATATTCTGGTCCCTGTGTCTTTGTCCATGTACCTTGTCTCGTGTCATTTCCTTGTCTGAACTCTGTCCTACCTCTGTCTCTTAGTCCCCTTGTCTGTGGTTTCCTTCCCTGCTGTGTCTTGCCTTGTGTTCTCTCTGAATCTCTTTCTGCCTCTTTTCAGCACTCTTGCGGTTCTGCTCCGTTCCTCTCTGCTTTGCTCCTGCCGCTGCTGTAATCTCTTGCTGCAGCTCCTCTCGGCATATCTTGCGGTTACCGCTCTGCTTCACTCCTGCAGCTGGAGAACCTCTTGCTGCAGCTTCTCTCCGCATATCTTGCGGTTCCGCTCTGCTTCACTCCTGCAGCTGCAGAACCTCTTGCTGCAGCTCCTCTTCGCATACCTTGCGGTTCCGCTTTGCTTTGCTCCTGCCGCTGCAGAACTTCTTGCTGCTCTGCAACCCTTCTCCGCAGCCTTGTGGTTCTCCTCCTGTGTGTCCTCTACCTGTTTCTCCATATACCATTCCATCCAGTTTCAGTACCTGCATTTGCTGTTCCCCTATACTCCATTCCTTTCTGTCAGTACCAGTACCTGCTCCTGCTGTGTGACCAGGTCTCTACCTGTTCCTTCATACACCATTCCTTCCAGTTCGTACCAGTACCTGCACATGCTGTGTGAACAGTACCCTACCCCGTGTCTCAGCCGTGCCTACCTACCCTGTGTCTCAGTCGTGCCTGCCAGCCCTGTGTCCCAGCCGTGCCTACCTACCCTGTGTCTCAGCTGTGCCTGCCAGCCCTGTGTCCCAGCCGTGCCTACCTACCCTGTGTCTCAGACGTGCCTGCCAGCCCTGTGTCTCAGACGTGCCTGCCAGCCCTGTGTCTCAGACGTGCCTGCCAGCCCTGTGTCTCAGCCGTGCCTGCCAGCCCTGTGTCTCAGACGTGCCTGCCAGCCCTGTGTCCCAGACGTGCCTGCCAGCCCTGTGTCCCAGCCGTGCCTACCTACCCTGTGTCTCAGCCGTGCCTGCCAGCCATGTCTCAGCCGTGCATGCCAGCCCTGTCTCAGCCGTGCCTGCCAGACCTGTGTCTCAGACCTGCCTGCCAGCCCCATGTCTCATCCGTGCCTGCCAGCCCTGTGTCTCAGCCGTGCCTGCCAGCCCTGTGTCTCATCTGTGCCTGCCAGCCCTGTGTCTCAGCCGTGCCTGCCAGCCCTGTGTCTCATCCGTGCCTGCCAGCCCTGTGTCTTAGCCGTGCCTGCCAGCCCTGTGTCTCAGCCGTGCCTGCCAGCCCTGTGTCTCAGCTGTGCTTGCCTGCCAGTGTCTCAGCCATGCCACCGTCTCCCCCAGTGGGATCATCAGCCACAGCCAGACACCACCCTGGAGTGGCACCTGGCAGCCGCCTGCCGCACAAGCCTGACCTCACCATCAGAGGCTGCAGTGGAAACCGAGGCAGCTGTCCTAGTCACGCCCCTTCCAGGGTAGTCTGGTTTGTGGCACAGTGGGGCCACAACCCCCTAGCTCACGCCCCCCAGCCAGGGCGTGAGCGTGACACTCACCCAGTGTCAGTATTTTGAATTATTATCATCTTTTATTGTCTAATAAAGTATATAACTTTTTAAATTTATAAATGACTGCCTCAGTCCCGGCATTCTTTGTCTTTTGGATTTATATATAGTTGTTGATGCATTTTGGGACACCTTATCCATACCAGGGGTCTTTTTGCAGTTTTTTTCATGCTGACATGGATTTATGAATCTGGCCTTAGGCTGTGTTCACATGGAAAGAAAATATAGTGGGATTTTCCCAAAATAAGGCAAAAATGCTACGGGATAAATAATCCATAAAATGCTGTGAATGCACACTTGTGAACTTCAGTACTAGCTCACTGCAGCTGAAATCCTACATTGTGACATAATGTCTGACAATTAGGGCTAATGATTGGTCTCCAAAATCAACAAATATCTAAGCCAAAGTGATGGAATCCTTGAGCACACAGAGGGTTATACTGGCAGACAGCAGGTATTAAAGGGCCAAGGTGACTACAGTTCACAAGGTACATACGCGGATGATACAATATTGATAACAAGTGTAGATGGAATGAAGGACTTATTACGGAGTGTCAAGATGGAAAGCTCGAATATGGGACTGCTACTCAACAGAAAGAAGACAAAGATATTGACTACTGTCAGGTACGACCAGGACACATTTGAGATGGACGGAGATGAACTGGAAGTTGTAAAGGACTTCAATCTACTCAGATCATTGATAATTCAAGATACAGCGACATAACCGGAAGTCAATAGGAGAATAGCTATGGACAAATATCGACAATGAAGTCACTGGACAAGGTCTTCAAATCAAGGAACATTTCAATGGTGACAAAGACATGGCTTGTACAGAACGTGGTCTTTTCTGTGGTAACATGCAGAGTTGAAACCTGGACGATAAACAAACAAGACAGAAGAATCGACGCCGTCGTAATGTGGTGGTAGAGAAGGATGTTATCAATACCATGGACAGCAAGAACAAACAAATCAATTTTGGAATAAATCAAGCCACACATGTCACTCGATGCAAGGATCACCAAACTACGACTTGCCTACTTTGGACACATCATACGAAGAGAGCAATCACGGGAGGACATCATGGTCGGAAAAATAGAAGGAACCGAGCGAAGAGGAAGACCAGCAACCCGATGACTTGATACAATCAAGATAGTGGTGAAGACCCTGGTGGACCTATCTAGGCTTGCACAAGATCGATCTTCCTACAGATCGTTCATCCATCAAGTTGCCATGGCCCGAGATCAAGCTGAAGGCTGTTAAAAAAAAAAAGACTGCTCTTGCACAGAGAGCATCCATTAGGGCAGGTGCAGACGACCATGTGTTCCATCTGAGAAAAACGGTCTGATTATGCTAATCAGACACTCTTCAAAGTTTGATCAAAGTTTGATCAGAAAGTGATCCATTTTTCTTGGATGTGGAAAATTAAAAAAAAAAGTTTCTCAATTCAGTGTCATCTGAGTGCGGTCTGATATTTTCCATGGCTCCGTAGACATGAATGGGCATGTGTCATTTTATTATCAGTGGCAAATTGGACATGTGCACTGCCTCATCATATAACATTGGTCCTTGTGCGATCTGTTTTGACGGATCACATGCGCATTAAAAAGTATCCCGTAGTCTCCATAGAAGCAGAAAATGTGTCCGCTGTGAATCGTTGTTGAATGTGGGTGAAGCCCTAAATGGTCTACCCCACGGATAGTGGAGAGGGTGTAAATGTGGAACAAATACAAGGTTCATTAGTCTTGAATGGCTCGCCATTCAAATAATGATGCCTTGATATAGCTCATCCTTTTCTCTTCATGTGTAGGAGAAATTTACACAGACGTCAAATTAGACAAGAACATGAGAGCAGCTACAAACATGTCAGTGGCAGTAGAAATCATAGGAAATACTCTGTCAGCTAGAAGCTCCCTAGAACCTGCTCTGTTGACTACAGAGTTTTAAGAAAACGAATAGCATAGTCTGCAGCACTTGCCAATAGGATCCACTGGATCTATCCAAAATGGATGTCATACCTATCCTGCGATATATGGAAACCTGCATGGCACTATCTGGTGGTTAATGTGAATGGTTGTCCAGTACTTTGTATTGTATGGAACCAAAAGTCCCAGCGTGATCAAAAAATAAAAACAAAAATTTTTACTTGCCTCCCTCGCCCAAAATTGGATGTATCTGTACATCTGATTCCCGACATGTGCCAATCCCTGGTGGCACTGGTGACTTTTTCTTCACATGGTGTCCCCGCTAGAAGAGAAAACTCAGACATCAGCAGGGAATAGTTTGGAGGGGAGTGACCGGTATGAGGAAGGGGAATTTGGTACAAAATAAAACACATGATAAAAGGGCAATCCTACTTTTAAAATTTCTTAAAAATCAGCTGCATTTGTGACAAAATATAAAAAAATCCACTTTTTTGGCTTCAGTTCTCTTATCAAGATTTCTGCTTGCTCTGAGTGGGAATGTAAAGTGACCGAGCCAGGGTGGAGTTGTCATTCCATAACGCTCTGAAACTTTACAGGAAATCAGTGTCCCATTTCCAATGCGCTATCATGTGTAGGGTGCATCACACTCACTTATAGGAAGCAGTTCCTTTTTACTGGGACTTGTCCCTCCGACTATGGGCTAGTCCAAAACTTTAACTACGGTATATCTGTCCCTACGGTATGTAGCTGGCATATCGCCTCACACACTGTATACTTGTACTACAAAACTCATATGGCTTACCAATCTTCAACGTGACAGGACAGTCCACCACTTACAGGACATTGTTGTTACTTCTTAAAGGATCTGTCACCCCATTTTTGCCCTATGAGATGCGGCCACCGCCATCAGGGCTTATCTACAGCATTCTGTAATGCTGTAGATAAGCCCCCGATGTAACCTGAAAGTGACAAAAAATTAGTTATATTATACTCACCCAGGGGCGTTCCGCCGTCCGGTCCGATGGGCATCATGGTCCGGTTCGGCGCCTCCCATCTTGTAGCGAAGCCGGCCTTTTCTTTCCGTCCCGTCGTGGCTCTTGCGCAGGCGCACTGATGTGCCCTGGTGAGGGCAGAGCAGAGTACTGCAGTGCGCAGGTGCTGGGAAAGATCAGAGAGGTCCGGCGTCTGCGCACTGTAGTACTCTGCTCTGCCCTCACCAGGGCAGAGCAGTGCGCCTGCGCAGGAGCCGTGACGGGACGGAAAGAAGAGGCCGGATTCGCTACAAGATAGGAGGCGCCGAACTGGACCGCAATGCCCATCGGACGGTGGACCGCCCCTTGGTGAGTATAATATAACTCGTTTTTCTTCTCTTTCAGGTAACATCGGGGGCTTATCTACAGCATTACAGTATGCTGTAGATAAGCCCCTGATGGCGGTGGCCATATCTCATAGTCCAAAAATGGGGTGACAGGTTCCCTTTAAGAAGAGCTAATACCTCTGGCAGTTACACAAAATCTAGGCAATCCTCCGCGAAGAGCCCAGACTCCGGGGTGATATACTTTTGGCATGGTGCACAAATACGTCTTTCTAGAATTCTCTAGCCTCAGTTCAATTGTAGAAAAGAAGTACCAGGTCAATATGCAGAGCCATAACTTGACGCTCCTTGGCATCACTGCAAAATCTGTAACAGTGTCCCCACATTCGGACGTCCATTTGTCACATACATGTTCTAACAATTTTTTCAAGGATAAAACAAATTCATTTTTTTTGTTCACCAATTTTCTGCTCATTTTTTTTATGAGTCATGGATCAAATTCAGCCTTTAAAATAATGAATCCTTGATAAAACAGCACACTGATATCATCCACATGTCATATAAGTGATGTCTATCTTTTACTGTTTAAT
This sequence comes from Oophaga sylvatica, assembly GCA_033576555.1. Classification (NCBI taxonomy): domain Eukaryota; kingdom Metazoa; phylum Chordata; class Amphibia; order Anura; family Dendrobatidae; genus Oophaga; species Oophaga sylvatica. The sequence continues at coordinate 516,534,736 of JARQOD010000005.1, forward strand.
AATTAGGGGAAGCATGGACAATTTCATTTTTTTTTTTTGCGTTTCAGAAAAACAGCTGTCACATTGATGGTAAAACAGACACATGGACCAAAATTGGATGAAAATTAGATCCAAAACACTGATGAAAAATGGTTGGTTTTTTTTGTCATACGCAAAAAAAAAGGGACGTCTGAATGAGGCCTAATTCAACACTACAGTAGCTGAACTTTGTATGAATTTTAGCCTCAAGATGTGCTGTAGAACAAATCTGTTCACTGACAGCAAATATGGATCTTGGCAAGGGGCATACAACGTAGAAAGTCGCAGGACTTTTTTATTTCAACTATTTTACGCCACTCTTGCAGTGTATGCATTCCTCCAAGCAATTATACCACACAACTTTAACCTTACAGGAACAATTCATTGGGGTATTTTTTAATTGCATATCTGTAACCAATCAGCGATGTGTGTGACATGTGCATTGAAATACTTAGCCATCGTTGTTTTCTACCGTTTCCAGCATTGCTCTGGTCCCTCTCCTGCATCATGTGGCTACAGCCTTGACAGCTCATACAGTTAGTTCCTTTCTTAATGCAAGTCTATTAGAGTCTTGTTCTGAGTCTCACAGACTAACATAGAGAAAGCGACTTCCAGTTCACACAGAAGACGCCAAATGAGCCAGCTGGTCACAATTGTGGTCACGTGAGGCAGGAGAGGAGTGGATACGCGCTCGAAACGGCAGGAGACAGCAATTGGTAAGTGTTTTAATGCACGTACTGTAAACCCATTACAGATTAGTAGCAGGGGGCAGTAGAAAAGCTGCTGGATTGGTCCTTTAAATACATATAAGGAAAAAAATGAGGATGTTTACTTTGTTTTAGGGCAATTTCACACGACCGACATTGATTGTCCAAGTATAAACCACAATTTCCAGAAGAGCCGATCTGCACGAGTCAGTAGAACCAAGGCCGGCCTGCCCATCATGGTACATGCTTGGACCGTGATTTTCAGGGGTGTGAAACTGAGTATTGAACCATGGTATATGCCTTGCAAGACAGCATCTTTCTCATCCGTGCAGTATTAGGAAGTGACATGAGAACGTTCAACATAAATGTCTTTATTTTCAAACTTACAAAATAAATCCAGAACTTTTATCTTCCGGTTCGCAGTCGTAACGTCCGTATTAATCTGTTGTCATGGATGACTGTACCACCCTATAATCCGTAGGTGCAGTAAAATCCTGGCTCAAGTCTCTGGTCTGTGTTTCATCTCACACCGACAGGCATAAACAGAACCTCCTGCTCTGCTATTAGCAAGCCAACAACTGACACACCCAAACCTTAACCGAAATGGGAATCGTGAACATGGGCCACTCCCAGGACCCGGAGTGGAGGGAGAGATCCGTCCCACTACCATCCTACATCTAGATCGCTTCAAAAATAAAAACCTATGTCAGGGTTTTTTTTTTGTTTTTTAACTCTGACTTGGTCAAATAGATTTATTTTGCATTGTAGCTACAGCTGTGGCTGCAAATAAAATGCTCTCCAGTGGGTTTAGTATGCTTCTATGCACAACCTGGGGGACACATAACTACCCTCGTACATGATTCCCCTCACTGCCTCACAGCCTTTAATAAAAGATCAAAGGATAACTTCTCGGTGCCGCACCTTTACTCACCTTGGTATAATTTGCTATATTTTTACATGGTCAGATAATCATTACAGGTATAACCGGTGTGTAGAGCAACTTATGACCTGTGAACCCTAATAATGGGAGCGATAACCAGGTTTTACTGCCTAGGAGTAAAGGCTGGTCACAAAGGTTACACTGTGCGCACATGTTTAACAATAATGGACAGGGAGTGAACTCACAAAGAATTCACTATTCACTTGTCATATGTTGCCGAACTACAACTCCCACCATGTACTAACAGCCTGCTGTGCAGCGTAGAAGAATGAATGGTGTACAAGAGCACATATGTGACTCGCCCCACAATTGTGGATACCAGGGCTATGGGGTACTCGGAGCCGAGCCCATAGAAGTCTATGGGAGTTGTCACTGGCAGCGGGACTCGGTCCGTGGCCCTGGCAGTCAATGCGATGGGGAATATTTACAGGGGATTATTAGGATAGGTAGTTTGTGACGCCACCTGCGGTTTCTGGTAAATTGTACCAGCGCTGCTCTAAGGACTTTCACAGGGGATGTTATGGGGCAGCTTGGTAGTAAGTCTCCCACAGGTGAGACGGGTCCCTGGAAGTCTATGGTGAAGATGATGCAGGGTGTAGTAAGAATTCAGTCACACACAGGGTAGTTCCTTTTCATAACTTTTACTGATGGTGGTTCAAGCAGGTCCCGGGGAGCTGGTCGGGGGGGAGAGTGCACATTCCGGTAACAGCTGAGCAGGTTAGAGGCCTCCTTTACTTCAACTTGTATGTGAGTCCAACTTGCCTGAAGCGAAGTTAACTCTGAATCTTCAGCTTCCTCAATAGCTGTACTGCCCGGCCAACATTGTGGTGGAGCCTTCTAAGTGATGAAACTAAGTCCTTACTTTTGTCTGCGCTTGACTCAAAGTCCCTGTTCCACCTGACTCCGGTTACGTATTGACACTTAGGGCTGCTCTCTGCGACCTGTAGTCCAGATGCCTCCGGTTTTCTTGTTACTATGCTTGAAACAATAGCAACGCTTTGGACCCCGGTGTCCGGCAATTTAGTGCAGGCAATCCAATACCTAAAGCATTTCTCTAACTTCTCCACTGTGCCCTTCGCCCTGCTTCCCGCTTTTAACATAAGCACTTGTGGCAGTTGTGGAAAATGTCAGCTTCCTCCAGAGTTCGCTGCACAGCTCTCAGTTTCCTCCAAAGTCCCAACTGGACCGAGACTGAATGGCTGCTCTGTCCTTAGACAGAAGCTAACAGACTGAAGTACCACTGAACACTACTTCCTCCAGATCTGACTGACTGACTGAACAGCTCCCTGCCACGTGTCACCCCTCCCTTATATCTCAGATGGGCGTGTCTGAAAGTGTGAGTGAAGTGCATAGATATCAAGCTTTGCTGTTACCTTCCTGTGCACTCTCCTGGACTTTTATGTGTGCCTGCGTAGCTGGGCTACACATCCCCCCTTGGTAAAACACAGCACTCCCGGGCTGTAAAAGACAAGAAGAACATTTTGTTTTGCATTAACAACAACATTATAACTCTTCCCATCCGGGAGGTACGACTTCTTTAACGTTACAATTTGTACAATAGGAAAAATACAAAAGTATCAAAATATCAAAACATGCTCATATATACAAGATACTTGT
>JARQOD010000005.1:516538117-516613154 GCA_033576555.1 Oophaga sylvatica
CTGCATTATACCCTATAAGGGGGCTGCTTTATACCCTGAGAGGGCTGCATTATACCCTATGAAGGGGGCTGCATAATACCCTATTATGGGGCTACATTATACTCTATGAGGGGGGTTGCATTATACCCTATGAGGGAGGCTGCATTATACCCTATAAGGGGGCTGCATTATACCCTATGAGGGGGGCTGCATTACACCCTATGAAGGGGCTACATTATACTCTATGAGGGGGGCTGCATTATACCCTATAAGGGGGCTGCTTTATACCCTATGAGAGGGCTGCATTATACCCTATTAAGGGGGCTGCATTATACCCTATGAGGGGGCTGCATTATACCCTATGAAGGGGCTACAATATGCTCTATGAGGGGGCTGCATTATACCCTATAAGGGGGCTGCTTTATACCCTGAGAGGGCTGCATTATACCTATGAAGGGGGCTGCATTATACCCTATTATGGGGCTGCATTATACCCTATGAGGGGGGCTACATTATACCCTATGAGGGGGGCTACATTATACTCTATGAGGGGGCTGCATTATACCCTATGAGGGGGGCTGCATTATACCCTATGAGGGGGGCTGCATTATACCCTATGAGGGGGCTGCTTTATACCCTGAGAGGGCTGCATTATACCCTATGAAGGGGGCTGCATTATACCCTATTATGGGGCTGCATTATACCCTATGAGGGGGGCTACATTATACCCTATGAGGGGGGCTACATTATACTCTATGAGGGGGGCTGCATTATACCCTATAAGGGGGCTGCTTTATACCCTATAAGGGGGCTGCTTTATACCCTGAGAGGGCTGCATTATACCCTATGAAGGGGGCTGCATTATACTCTATTATGGGGCTACATTATACTCTATGAGGGGGGCTGCATTATACCCTATGAGGGGGGCTGCATTATACCCTATGAAGGGGCTGCATTATACCCTATGAGGGGGGCTACATTATACCCTATGAGGGGGGCTACATTATACCCTATGAGGGGGGCTACATTATACTCTATGAGGGGGCTGCATTATACCCTATAAGGGGGCTGCTTTATACCCTATAAGGGGGCTGCTTTATACCCTGAGAGGGCTGCATTATACCCTATGAAGGGGGCTGCATTATACTCTATTATGGGGCTACATTATACTCTATGAGGGGGCTGCATTATACCCTATGAGGGGGGCTGCATTATACCCTATGAAGGGGCTACAATATACTCTATGAGGGGGGCTGCATTATACCCTATGAGGGGGGCTACATTATACCCTATGAGGGGGGCTACATTATACTCTATGAGGGGGGCTGCATTATACCCTATAAGGGGGCTGCTTTATACCCTATAAGGGGGCTGCTTTATACCCTGAGAGGGCTGCATTATACCCTATGAAGGGGGCTGCATTATACCCTATTATGGGGCTACATTATACTCTATGAGGGGGGCTGCATTATACCCTATGAGGGGGCTGCATTATACCCTGAGGGGGCTGCATTATACCCTATGAGGGGGCTGCATTACACCCTATGAAGGGGCTACATTATACTCTATGAGGGGGCTGCATTATACCCTATAAGGGGGCTGCTTTATACCCTATGAGAGGGCTGCATTATACCCTATTAAGGGGGCTGCATTATACCCTATGAGGGGGGCTGCATTACACCCTATGAAGGGGCTACAATATGCTCTATGAGGGGGCTGCATTATACCCTATAAGGGGGCTGCTTTATACCGAGAGGGCTGCATTATACCCTATGAAGGGGGCTGCATTATACCCTATTATGGGGCTGCATTATACCCTATGAGGGGGGCTACATTATACCCTATGAGGGGGCTACATTATACTCTATGAGGGGGGCTGCATTATACCCTATGAGGGGGGCTGCATTATACCCTATGAGGGGGCAGCTTTATACCCTGAGAGGGCTGCATTATACCCTATGAAGGGGGCTTCATTATACCCTATTATGGGGCTGCATTATACCCTATGAGGGGGCTACATTATACCCTATGAGGGGGGCTACATTATACTCTATGAGGGGGGCTGCATTATACCTTATAAGGGGGCTGCTTTATACCCTATAAGGGGGCTGCTTTATACCCTGAGAGGGCTGCATTATACCCTATGAAGGGGGCTGCATTATACTCTATTATGGGGCTACATTATACTCTATGAGGGGGGCTGCATTATACCCTATGAGGGGGGCTGCATTATACCCTATGAAGGGGCTACAATATACTCTATGAGGGGGCTGCATTATACCTTATGAGGGGGGCTACATTATACCCTATGAGGGGGGCTACATTATACTCTATGAGGGGGGCTGCATTATACCCTATAAGGGGCTGCTTTATACCCTATAAGGGGGCTGCTTTATACCCTGAGAGGGCTGCATTATACCCTATGAAGGGGGCTGCATTATACCCTATTATGGGGCTACATTATACTCTATGAGGGGGGCTGCATTATACCCTATGAGGGGGGCTGCATTATACCCTGAGGGGGCTGCATTATACCCTATGAGGGGGGCTGCATTACACCCTATGAAGGGGCTACATTATACTCTATGAGGGGGCTGCATTATACCCTATAAGGGGGCTGCTTTATACCCTATGAGAGGGCTGCATTATACCCTATTAAGTGGGCTGCATTATACCCTATGAGGGGGCTGCATTATACCCTATGAAGGGGCTACAATATGCTCTATGAGGGGGGCTGCATTATACCCTATAAGGGGGCTGCTTTATACCCTGAGAGGGCTGCATTATACCCTATGAAGGGGGCTGCATTATAACCTATTATGAGGCTACATTATACTCTATGAGGGGGGCTGCATTATACCCTGAGGGGGGTGCATTACACCCTATGAAGGGCTACATTATACCCTATGAGAGGGCTGCATTATACCCTATGAAGGGGGCTGCATTATACCCTATTATGGGGCTTCATTATACTCTATGAGGGGGGCTGTATCATACCCTATAAGGGGGATGCATTATACCCTATGAGGGGGGGCTGCATTTTACCCTATGAGGGACCTACATTATGTTCTGTGGGAGGGCTGCATTATACCCTATGAGGGGGCTGCATTATAACCCGAGTGGACTGCATTATATTCTATGAGGGGGCTGCATTATACTATATGAGGGTGGCATTATATACTATGAGGGGGCTACTTTATATTCTATGTGGGGCTACATTATATTCTTTGAGGGGGCTACATTATATTCTATGAGGGGGCTGCATTATACTATATGAGGGCATTATATTCTATGAGGGGGCTACATTATATTCTATGAGGGGGGCTACCCCAACCCCTGCCACATAATTAAGACGTGTACTACCTTATATTATACCTTGATATTAGCATGTTTTACCGCACAATTGGTTATCTTGTATTTATTTCTATGTAGCTATATAGTGGGCCCCAAGAATGATTTTATCTGGTGGCCCCAAGGTGCTCTAGTCCGACGCTGGGTATGTATATAAATGAGGACATATGGATGAAGAATCGTCATTTTTTTGTGGATGAAAAACAGACAATTTTGAATACAATCTCTGAACTCGGCCTTCAAGGGAATCTGTTAGTAGAAGCAACCCTCCTCAGCAGTCTATATTGGCATGTAGGTCATAGAAAGTTTAATAAACAATACTTTGATATCTGCAATCTGACGTTTTATTCCAGAAACATCCACATTTTTCCTAATATGTAAATGAGCTGTTCAGGACTATGGGCGGGACATAGATCTTCCGGAGAATCTGCCTCCAGAGCTTATTTTAAATGAAAGAAGGCGGTACCAGTGTGAGACATGTACATAAGAGCAAATTGTCAGTCATTACATGTCTCACACTGGTAACTCAACCCTTTCATGTAAAATAAGCTCTGGAGGCAGATTCTCAGGGACAGTTAGTTCCGGCACATACATCTTAAAAGCGCATTTAGATATTAAGAAAAAAGTGGATTTTTCTGGAATAAGACATCACATCACAGATATCAAGGTGGGATGGCTTTCGCATTTTTATTGATAAGAAAACATGTTAACTAAATATGGTATATTATTTTCATGCACTATGCTATTTATTTATTTACTGCAGGGAATTTAATCATTATGTTTCTGTGTTGGTTTTTATTATAATAATGCCCCTCATTGTGCCTCCTTATATTAATGACCCTCATTGTGCTTCCTTATATTAATGACCCTCATTGTGCTTCCTTATATTAATGACCCTCATTGTGCCTCCTTATATCAATGCCATCATTGTGCTTCCTTATAATAATGACCCCATCATTGTACCTCCTTATATTAATGTTCCCATCATTGTGCCTCCTTATATTAATGCCCCTCATTGTGCCTCCTTATATTAATGCCCCTCATTGTGCCTCCTTATATTAATGCCCCTCATCGTGCCTCCTTATATTAATGACCCCATCATTGTGCCTCCTTTTTAATAATGCTGTAGAGTTATCAGGACTGGTTTGAAGCTGACCAGATCACTCCCGTGCAGTACCAGAGAGAGCGCAGTTTGGGCCAGAAGTCATGCCCTCTGGTCTGAACTGTCAATCAGCGGGAGCACACCACTCCTGGCAAACTGATAGCCAGGGGGCAGAGGAGCGAGCATTCCTGAAGATTTACGTTAAGAATAACCCTTTAATGCAGTGCTGGAATCCGGAGCTCTGCCACTACTTTATATTATAAAATATGACATTGCATTATGGAGTGGGAATGATTTAGGTATAAAAGCAAGATGGCAGCAGAGTATAAATATTCCCTCTGACTGCTCGCCCACCACTCAGCCTTGGGACATTATAGGGGCTTCTTCTCTTCACAATGGACTCTGAATGAAGAAGTATTGGCACTTACCCTTAACATGTAAGTAATTCCTTTTTGTAAAAAGTAAAAGCTATATACTAGGACTCTGTTGGCTAAGCATGAAGTAGATCACAATGACAGAACACTGATGGATACTATTTTCCTAACTAACAGCATGGAAAATCATTTTTTGTTGCCTTTGCTTTCTCTGCGTCTGTGTCAGGCAAGGTTAGGGCAGACTAAGTGCAACACAAAGGGATAAGGGAAAGGGGAGCCGAACACTAGGGAAGCGGGGAGTGGAGAACCCTAGGCAAATCTAACATCACCCTGTCTGCCCTATCGTCCCTATATAGGCTCCGCACCTATCGCCGAGCAGCATACCTAATCCCTGCCTGACCCTAGCGATAAGCCCTGCTCTATGAAGGGCAGGATAAGTGCTAGTCAATCCCCACTACCGCTGAATACAGCTAGAATACACAAAACAAGGGGAACACTTAGTGTCATGTATAGTGTACAGTTCCTATAGCGTCTTGTGCTTGGGTGCGAGGAAAACACATGAGACATAGGTTGATATGAAATGACTTGTATTACTTCATACAAGCATGCAGAAAAGGTCACACAGTTTGCAGGAACAGAGGCAGGAGAACACAGCAGGCCAGAGTAACTTCAAGCTCTACAATAACTCTCCAAGCAGGTTCAGGATCTCTTCTCTGTACCGTAATTCCTCTGCAAACATGGATTCACCAGACAGCAGGTTTCCAAAGTCCAAAAGTGTTCCAAAGTTCCTCAGTAGGAAATAGCTGGAGTCCAAAATCCTAGGTTTCCAGGAGTCAGGTCACAGGCTGACTGAGGCTTGATTCAGGAGCACTGATTGTTCAGCTGAGGCTGCTTAAGAAGCAAGAGGGAGAGAATCAGGGCGGGAACATGAAAACTGGAAACTCCATATTAACTGAGGGCAAGAGCTGCAGAAAGACAGAAAGCAAAATGGCCGACGGAAAACTGAGTTTCAAGGAACATGTCAAAAGAGACAAAGAACCTTACATTACTCCCCCCTTAACCCCTCTCTGCCATCAGACGTACTATTCCGTCCATGTGACCCTGGACCTAATTCCCATGGACGGAATAGTACGTCATGGGCGATCAGCTGCGCTCCCGGGGGAGCGCAGCTGATCGCCGCCGGGTGTCAGCTGATTATCACAGCTGACACCCGTGACTGTGTGTCAGGAGCGGTCACGGACCGCTCCCGGCACATTAACCCTTGGCACACCTCGATCAAACATGATCGCGGTGTACCCGGGGCACAGGGGAGGATCGCGCAGGCAGGGGGCTCCCTGCGCGCTCCCCTGAGACCCTCAGAGCAGCGCGATGTGTCGCGCTGTTCCGAGGGTCCGTCCTCCCTCCAGGTCCCCGGATCCAAAATGGCACCGGGGTCCTGCAGGGAGGCGGCTTCCTCAGTGCCTGCTGAGAGCAGGCGCTGGGGAAGCCTGCAGCGATGCCAGAGCGATCGCTGGTGTGACAGAGTGCTGTGCACACTGTCACACCAGCGATCTGATAAAATACTGTGATGTCCCACTCTGGGACAAAGTAAAAAAGTAAAAAAAGTAAAAATAAAAAGTGTAAAAAAAAATCATAAAAAAAAAAATAAATATTCCCCAATAAATTCATTTTTTCCTGTAAATAAAAAAAACAAAACAATAAAAGTACACATATTTGGTATCGCCGCGTCCGTAACGACCCCCCCTATAAAACTCTCCCACTAGTTAACCCCTTTAGTGAACCCCTTAAAAAAAAAAAAAAAAACGAAGCAAAAAATCAATGCTTTATCATCATACCGCCGAACAAAAAGTGAAATAACACGCGATCAAAAAGACCGATATAAATAAACATGGTACCACTGAAAACGTCATCTTGTCCCGCAAAAAACGAGCTGTCACACAGCATCATGAGCGAAAAAATAAAAAAGTTATAGCTCGCAGAATAAAGCGATGCAAAAATAATGATTTTTTATATAAAATTGTTTTCATTCTATAAAAGCGCTAACCAGCAAGAGCACAGAAAGAGGACTTAGATATCCTCCAAAAATTCAAAAATAGCAAAAGAAGGCAGAGATGCTCACCTGCCCAGGCCTCCAAACAAATGCACTATCAGGATGCAGTGGACCCACATAGTTAAGATGACGGCAACACAGGTGCAAGAATACCGATGAGGCAACCGCTCACAACCTACCAATACATGGAGGGGGCGGCTGCTTGGTATATTGATGCACAAAAAAGACTTGTATGCAGCGCCGTTCACATTATGGCAATGCACAGCATCCAGTTAAACAGCCTAGTATTCACACCCTTCTATTAGATCAGGCGGGCTGCCCAGCGCTATTAAAATGCATGCCATGTGAACAGACACCACAGTTTACAAGACCTCACATTATTTAAATATATTTTTTAATGTGTTTTTTGCACTTTATTTTACAGGGTGCATGTGGGCCCATTTGGTCTTGTAAACTGTGGTGTCTGTTCACATGGCATGCATTTTAATAGCGCTGGGCAGCCCACCTGATCTAATAGAAGGGTGTGAATACTAGGCTGTTTAACTGGATGCTGTGCATTGCCATAATGTGAACGGCGCTGCATACAAGTCTTTTTTGTGCATCAATATACCAAGCAGCCGCCCCCTCCATGTATTGGTAGGTTGTGAGCGGTTGCCTCATCGGTATTCTTGCACCTGTGTTGCCGTCATCTTAACTATGTGGGTCCACTGCATCCTGATAGTGCATTTGTTTGGAGGCCTGGGCAGGTGAGCATCTCTGCCTTCTTTTGCTATCATTCTATAAAAGCGCCAAAACCTAAAAAAATGATATAAATGAGGTATCGCCGTAATCGTACTGACCCGAAGAATAAAACTGCTTTATCAATTTTACCACACGCGGAACGGTATAAACGCCTCCCCCAAAAGAAATTCATGAATTGCTGATTTTTGTTCATTCTAACCACCCAAAAATCGAAATAAAAAGCGATCAAAAAATGTCACGTGCTCAAAAATGGTACAAATAAAAACGTCAACTCGTCCCGCAAAAAATAAGACCTCACATGACTCTGTGGGTCAAAATATGCAAAAATTATAGCTCTCAAAATGTGGTGATGCAAAAAACTATTTTTTGCAATAAAAAGCGTCTTTTAGCGTGACAGCTGCCAATCACAAAAACTCGCTATAAATAGTAAATCAAACCCCCTTTATCACCCCCTTAGTTAGGGAAAAATAATAAAATTAAAAAAATGTATTTATTTCCATTTTCCCGTTAGGGTTAGGGTTGCGGCTAAAGTTAGGGTTAGGGTTGGCGCTAACGTTAGTATTAGGGTTAGGGTTGGCGCTAACGTTAGGATTAGGGTTGGGATTAGGGTTATGGGTGTGTTAGGGTTAGGTTTGTGGTTAGGGTTGGGACTAGGGTTATTGGTGTTTGGGGTTAGGGTTGGAGTTAGAATTGGGGGGTTTCTGCTGTTTAGGCACATCAGGAGCTCTCGAAATGTGACATGGCGTCTGATCTCAATTCCAGCCAATTCTGCGTTGAAAAAGTCAAATGGTGCTCCTTCACTTCTGAGCTCTGCCATGCGCCCAAACAGTAGTTTACCCCACATATGGGGTATCAGCATACTCTGGACCCCAAGAGTTATTGTGCAATTTGGCCTATTTCTCCTGTTACCCTTGGGAAAATAAAAAACTGGGGGCGACAAAATCATTTTTGTAAAAAAAAAATGATTTTTTTGTTTTTACGGCTGTATGTTATAAAACTTCTGTGAAGTACTTGGGGCTTCATAGCGCTCACCACACTTCTAGATAAGTTCCTTGTGGGGTCTATTTTCCAAAATGGGGTCACTTGTGGGGGGTTTCCACTGTTTAGGCGCATCAGGGGCTCTCCAAATGCGACATGACGCCCCCAGACCATTCCATCAAAGTCTGCAATCCAAAACGTCACTACTTCCCTTCCGAGCCCCGACGTGTGCCCATACAGTAGTTTTCTCCCACATATTGGGTATCAGCGTACTCAGGACAATTTGGACAACAACTTTTGGGGTCCAATTTCTCCTGTTACCCTTGTGAAAATAAAATATTGGGGGCGAAAAAATCATTTTTGTAAAAAAAAAAAAAGGATTTTTTATTTTTACGGCTGTACGTTATAAACTTCTGTGAAGCACTTCGGGGTTCAAAGTGCTCACCACACATCTAGATAAGTTCCTTGTGGGGTCTATTTTCCAAAATGGGGTCACTTGTGGGGGGTTTCCACTGTTTAGGGCATCAGGGGTTCTCCAAATGCGACATGACCCCCCAGACCATTCCATCAAAGTCTGCAATCCAAAACGTCACTACTTCCCTTCCGAGCCCCGACGTGGCCCATACAGTAGTTTCTCCCACATATTGGGTATCAGCGTACTCAGGACAAATTGGACAACAACTTTTGGGGTCCAATTTCTCCTGTTACCCTTGTGAAAATAAAATATTGGGGGCGAAAAAATCATTTTTGTAAAAAAAAAAGGATTTTTTATTTTTACGGCTGTACGTTATAAACTTCTGTGAAGCACTTCGGGGTTCAAAGTGCTCACCACACATCTAGATAAGTTCCTTGTGGGGTCTATTTTCCAAAATGGGGTCACTTGTGGGGGGTTTCCACTGTTTAGGCGCATCAGGGGCTCTCCAAATGCGACATGACTCCCCAGACCATTCCATCAAAGTCTGCAATCCAAAACGTCACTACTTCCCTTCCGAGCCCCGACGTGCGCCCATACAGTAGTTTACTCCCACATATTGGGTATCAGCATACTCAGGACAAATTGGACAACAACTTTTGGGGTCCAATTTCTCCTGCTACCCTTGTGAAAATAAAATATTGGGGGCTAAAAAATCATTTTTGTAAAAAAAAAAAAAGAATTTTTTTATTTTACGGCTGTACGTTATAAACTTCTGTGAAGCACTTTGGGGTTCAAAGTGCTCACCACACATCTAGATAAGTTCCTTGAGGGGTCTAGTTTCCAAAATGGTGTCATTTGTGGGGGGTTTCCACTGTTTAGGCAGATCAGGAGCTCTCCAAACACGACATGGCATCCAGCCAATTCTGCGTTGAAAAAGTCAAACGGCGCTCCTTCCCTTCCAAACTCTGCCATGCACCCAAACAGTGGTTTACCCCACATTGGGGTATCAGCGCACTCAGGACAAATTGCACAATAACTTTTGGAGTCTTGTTTCCCTTGGGAAATAAAAATTGGGGTGAAAAGATCAATTTTGTGGAAAAAATATAATTTTTTAATTTTACGGCTCTACGTTATAAACTTGTGTGAAGCACTTGGGGGTTCAAATTGCTCACCAAAGATCTAGATAAGTTCCTTAGGGGGTCTAGTTTCCCAAATGGGTCACTTGTGGGGGGTTTCCATGTTTAGGCACATCAGGGGCTCTCCAAATGCAACATGGCGTCCAATCTCAATTCAGCCAATTTTGGTTGGAAAAGTCAAATAGTGCTCCTTCCATTCCGAGCTCTGCATGCGCCCAAACAGTGGTTCCCCCCACATATGGGGTATCAGCGTACTCAGGACAAATTGGACAACAAATTTTGTGGTCCAATTTCTCCTGTTACCTATGGGAAAATAAAAAATTAGTGACTAAGAGATAATTTTTGTGGGAAAAAAATAGGATTTTTTATTTTCATGCCCGGGCATTATAAACTTGTGTGAAGCACTTGGGGGTTCAAAGTGCTCACCAAAGATCTAGATAAGTTCCTTAGGGGGTCTAGCTTCCAAAATGGGGTCACTTGTGGGGGGTTTCCACTGTTTAGGCTCATCTGGGGCACTACAAACGGAACATGACCCCCATCAATGTTTGCATTCCAAAACGTTACTGCTTCTTTTCCAAGCCCTGCCGTGCGCCCAAACAGTTTCCCCCCCACATATGGGGTATCAGCGTACTCAGGACAAATTGGACAACAAGTTTTGGGGTCCAATTTCCTTGGGAAAAATCAAAAATTTGGGACTAAAAAATCATTTTTGTGGAAAATTGTTTTTTTTTTTTCACACCCAGGCATTATAAACTTTTGTGAAACACTTTGGGGTTCAAAGTGCTCACAACAGATCTAGATAAGTTCCTTAGGGGGTCTAGTTTCCAAAATGGTGTCACTTGTGGGGGGTTTCCACTGTTTAGGCGTATCAGGGGCTCTCCAAACACGACATGGCGTCCAATCTCAATTCCAGCCAATTTTAGTTTGAAAAAGTCAAACGGCGCTCCTTCCCTCTACGAGCTCTGCCGTGTGCCCAAACAGTGGTTTTCCCCACATATGGGGTATTGGCGTACTCAGGAGAAATTGCACAACAACTTTATCTGTCCATTTTCTCCTTTTACCCTTGTGAAAATAAAAAAAAGTTTGTAAAAGATCATTTTTGTGGCTAAAAAGTTAAATATTATTTTTTTCCATCCACGTTGCTTCAGCTCCTGTGAAGCACCTGAAGGGTTAATAAACTTCTTGAATGTAGTTTTGAGTGCCTTGAGGGGTGCAGTTTTTAGAATGGTGTCACTTTTGGGTATTTTCTGCCATATAGACCCGTCAAAGTGACTTCAAATGTGAGGTGGTCCCTAAAAAAATGGCTTTGTAAATTTTGTTGTAAAAATGAGAAATCACTGGTCAACTTTTAACCCTTCTAATTTCCTAACAAAGAAAAATTTTGGTTCCAAAATTGTGCTGATGTAAAGTAGACATGTGGGAAATGTTATTTCTTAACTATTTTGTGTGACATATTTCTCTGTTTTAAGGGAAAAAAAATTCAAAGTTTGAAAATTGCAAAATTTTTAAAATTTTCGCCATATTTGCGTTTTTTTCAAAAATAAACGCAAGTTATATCGAAGAAATTTTACCACTAACATGAAGTACAATATGTCACGAGAAAACAATCTCAGAATCGTGAAGATCCGTTGAAGCGTTCCAGAGTTATAACCTCATAAAGAGACAGTGGTCAGAATTGTAAAAATTGGCCCGGTCATTAACGTGCAAACCACCCTTGGGGGTGAAGGGGTTAAGGACAACCTCCGGTTGACCTCAGACCAGGCTTGTCAGGGTACCTCTGATGAAACTGGCGGAGCAGGCGAGGAGCATTTACATTATTGACTGGTTCCCATGAGTTGTCCTCCACTGGGTAGCCCTGCCATTTAATCAAATATTGCAACTGATTTCTGTACAACCTGGAATCTAGTATCCTTTCCACCATAAATTCTTCCTGACCATCGACCAGCACTGGGTCAGGGCAAGGAGAAGAGCGTCCAGGAAACGTATTGGGTGTTGCAGCCTTTAGTAGGGATACATGAAAGACAGGGTGGATTCTCATAGTTCTGGGCAGTTGAAGACGACAAGCAACAGCACTTATAATCTTACTGATCTTATAAGGTCCAATGTACTTATGTCCCAATTTAGACGATGGAATCTTTATTTTAAGATTTCTGGTTGACAGCCAGACCAAATCTCCTACCTTGAAAGCTGGTGCAGGTTTACGAAATTTATCTGCTGCTTTCTTGTACCTTTCCTGAGCCAATTCTAGATTTTCCTTTAGAAGATCCATATTCTTTTGTAAAGAAGTGATTCTTTCAGCCACTGCCGGCAAGGGCGTATCTATGGGAAATCGAGGAAGAATGTTAGGATGATAACCTAGATTGGAGTAAAAAGGAGACTGCTTAGTGGAGGCGCTCTGAGAGTTATTATAAGAGAACTCAGCCAGTGGAAGTAGATCCACCCAATCATCTTGTAGGTGGCAGATAAAGCAGCGGAGATACTGCTCCAGGGTCTGATTGGTTCGTTCTGTCTGTCCATTAGTCTGGGGATGAAAAGCAGAAGAAAGGTTTACTTTAATGTCCAATGCGGCACAGAAATTTTGCCAAAACCTTGAAGTGAATTGCACCCCTCGATCCGAAATGACCTCATCCGGTACTCCATGTAAGCGAAACACATTCTTAATCATCAAGTCTGATGTCTGTTTTGCAGTGGGTAAGCCGACACAAGGGATAAAATGAGCTGCCTTTGTTAGACGATCAACCACCACTAGAATGGTGTTCTTCCCTTGAGAGGTTGGTAACTCCACAATGAAGTCCATAGAAATGGATCCCCACGGGCGAGACGGGGTGGGAAGAGGTTGTAACAGACCAGTTGGTGAGGAGCGAGGTGTTTTGCATCTTGCACAGACTTCACATGAAGTGACATAGTTTAAAACATCTTTCCTGTAAGTGGGCCACCAAAAGAAACGAGAAAGAAATTCTTGTGTCTTTAGAATTCCCCTATGCCCGGCTATCTTGGAATCGTGGATGAGTTGCAATATTCTCAATCTGACTGTTTCAGGTATATACAGACGTTGTCCCTGAATCCACACACCATTCTTAAAGACAAGACTTACGTCCCTTGGGGGTTGAGCCAACAAAGAATCCGCATGGTATGCTTCCTTGATGTCCTTAAGTAGGTCTTGATTATGAATCACTCCCAGGAATCTAGAGTCAGGAAGAATAGTCTTAGGAGGAGTAAGTGGACGTGTCTCTGCTGAATGAATCCTAGAGAGTGCATCAGCCTTTCCATTGCGCGATCCTGGTCTATAAGAAATGACAAAATTAAATTGGTTTAGGAAAAGATTCCAGCGAGCCTGGCGAGGAGTCAGGCACTTAGCCGACCTGATAAATTCAAGGTTACGATGGTCTGTCAGGATGACTATTTGCTGTGCAGCTCCCTGAAGAAGGTGTCTCCATTCCTTGAAGGCGGCAATAATGGCCAACAATTCTCTATTGCCCACATCGTAGTTCCTCTCAGCCGAAGACAACTGCTGGGAAAAGAAGGCACAGGGATGCAAGACATTCTTCTCACCTGTTCTCTGAGAGAGTATAGCTCCAACGGCACAGTCTGAAGCATCCACCTCTATTATGAAGGCAAGCTCGGGGTTGGGATGTACTAAGATAGGTGCGGTGGTAAATTTGTCCTTTAAACAGGAAAATGCTTCCTGAGCTTGCGGGGTCCAGGAGAACCTAGACTGTTTCCGGGTAAGTTGGGTGATAGGTGACACTACCTCAGAGAAATTCCTAATGAAACGTCTATAGAAGTTGGCAAACCCGATGAAGCGCTGCACCTCCTTCACATTTCTAGGAATTGGCCAATCCTTGATGGCTTGGGTCTTGCTTCCATCCATACTAATCCCTTGCGTAGATAGTACATACCCCAGAAATTGAATTTCGGTCCTATGGAATTCACACTTTTCAAGTTTGATGTAGAGATGGTTTTGTCTTAGGCGTTCTAAGACCATTCTCACATGTCCATGATGTTCCTCTGTGGAGTTAGAAAAAATTAGAATATCATCCAGATAAATCACCACAAATGTATCTAGGAGATCCCTGAAGATGTCATTCACCAAGTGTTGGAAAGTGGCTGGGGCGGTACTCAGACCAAAAGGCATAACTAGATATTCGAAGTGTCCATAGCGTGACCTGAATGCAGTCTTCCATTCATCCCAGGTCTAATACGGACCAAGTTATAGGCCCCACGGAGATCCAGTTTAGAGAAAATTTTGGCGTGCCGCACTCTCTCCAACAACTCAGGGATTAAAGGCAATGGATAACTGTTTCTAATAGTAACCTTATTGAGTTCCCTATAGTCTATGCAGGGTCTCAGAGATCCATCTTTCTTCTTCACAAAGAAGATGGGTGCACCTGCGGGAGATGAAGAGGGGCGTATGAAGCCTTTGGCTAGATTTTCATCTATGTAGTCCTTCAAAGCTTTTAGCTCGGGCCCCACTAGGGGGTAGATCTTACCAAAAGGTATCTCGGCTCCAGGCAATAATTCGATTGGACAATCATATGGACGGTGAGGAGGAAGCTGATCAGCGTTCTTCTTGTCACATAAATCCACATAGTCCTGGTATACAGCTGGTAGTTCAGGGACTGACATGGTTCCTTTAGGAACAGAGCAAGCTGAAACTCCTTGACTCATCTGTTTCTCCGGAAAGTGTAATTCCTTGGTCTCCCAGTTAATCGTAGGATTCTGCGCCTGCAGCCATGGTAGCCCTAGAATAATGGGAAAGTGGGGAGAAGAGATAAGCATAAAAGACATTTTCTCCTGATAAATCTTTACCCATAAGGACCCTCAAAGGCTCTGTTTCCTGATCCACTGGTCCAGAGGTCAGCAGGGAGCCATCCACAGTCTCCATCTGTACTGGAGTAGCCTTCTTCACTGAACGTATCCCCTGTTTCAGAGCAAAGGAGATATCCATAAAATTTCCACTTGCTCCTGAGTCGATCATAGCAGAGCTAGACACCCAGACTGAGTCCACCCAGAGTTTGATGGAAAGGAAGCAATGAGAATTATTTCTTTTACAACTCAGCTGGGACACCGCTGAGGAAACTTGAAAAATTGCAGCGTTTATACCGTCATTGTCCCCAGAACTAACAGAGTTTAAGTCCGAAAAATCAAGATCTCTTGCAGCAGATCTCTCTGGAGTCTGAGGCTCGGACATGACAGAGCTCCTCTCGCAACACTCACAGTGAATGACTGCTGCAGTAGTCTTACGAGAACGGCTGGGGCAGTTTATAATGAAGTGCCCTGACTTACCACAGTAAAAACATAGATTTTCCTTTATACAATGTTATTTGCGTGCATCACTAACCCGTCTTTGTAAAGAGTCCACCTGCATGGGTTCAGGTTCTGGTTCCCTTGTGATCCTACTCAAAGGTTCCTTAGCTGAGGAGGGAGGTAGGAAAAGGTTAGTGCGATTATTTTCGAACCATCTCTCTTGTCTGCGTTCAGTCAGACGAGCATCAATACGGATACAATAGTTAATAAAGTCACCTAACGCAGTGGGAGGGTCGGCACAAGCAAGTTCATCCTTAATCAGTGGAGACAACCCTTTCCGAAAAATAGATTTTTTGGCGGAAGTGTCCCAAGTGGTATCAAGAGCCCATCTCCTGAAATCCAAGGCATATTCGGCTACTGAACGCTTACCTTGGCGCAAAGTTAACATGGCTGCTTCAGCTGTTGCACCTCGATTGGGGTCATCAAACACCTGCCCCATGGCTGAAATAAAAGCATCAAGGTGATTCAAACAATCATCCTCAGTCTCAATCAGAGGGTTTGCCCACATCAAAGCCTTATTGGTAAGCAACATGATTATAGTAAGCACTTTGGATCGTTCAGTGGGAAATTGTGAAGCATGTGCAGAGAAAAATAGATTGCATTGGTTAATAAATCCCCTGAATTTCTCACGTTCACCGCCAAAACGAAAAGGAGGTAACTTGGGGATCCCAGAACTCGGGGTTATGGCAGGAGCCTGGACTCGTTCCTCTAGAGCCTCAATCCTGGCTCGTAATTCCTGAGTAGTTTGTCCAAACACTTGCAAATTATGATTAGTGAGGTCCTGTAGGCTTGCAAAACGGGTCTTTATAGTCTGTATATCTGCAAGGATTGTATCAGTCACTCCGCAAAGCTCTTTTATGCGGGCCTCCATCTTCCAGATCTTTTAAGGCAGAAGTGCTGGAAGGAGAAGAGGAAAGGAAAAAAAGAAAAAAAAAAAAAACAATAGTGTTTACCTGTGGTAACACTCCAGAGTAACATTTAAGGGAATGCGCTCACCTGGAATGGTTGTGAGAAGTCACAACCACTGTCATCACAGAAGGTATTAAACGGACATCTGATATCCACAGTCACAGCAGACACGGCTTTCCCAGACCCAGCAGACACTAAACATTGGCTCCTGAATCTTGTCATGTATAGTGTACAGTTCCTATAGCGTCTTGTGCTTGGGTGCGAGGAAAACACATGAGACATAGGTTGATATGAAATGACTTGTATTACTTCATACAAACATGCTGAAAAGTTCACACAGTTTGCAGGAACAGAGGCAGGAGAACACAGCAGGCCAGAGTAACTTCAAGCTCTACAATAACTCTCCAAGCAGGTTCAGGATCTCTTCTCTGTACCGTAATTCCTCTGCAAAAATGGATTCACCAGACAGCAGGTTTCCAAAGTCCAAAAGTGTTCCAAAGTTCCTCAGTAGGAAATAGCTGGAGTCCAAAATCCTAGGTTTCCAGGAGTCAGGTCACAGGCTGACTGAGGCTTGATTCAGGAGCACTGATTGTTCAGCTGAGGCTGCTTAAGAAGCAAGAGGGAGAGAATCAGGGCGGGAACATGAAAACTGGAAACTCCATATTAACTGAGGGCAAGAGCTGCAGAAAGACAGAAAGCAAAATGGCCGACGGAAAACTGAGTTTCAAGGAACATGTCAAAAGAGACAAAGAACCTTACACTTAGCTTGAGTAGACTTACAGAGAAACACCGTCGTCCCACAAACTCCAAAGAGGACGATAGCCAACTGCTGTAGCTCCAAGTCTCAACAGGGAAGTGCAAATAAAAAATATCACCCACAACTCCCAACAGGAAGGTGGGAGTTATAAACACCCAGATCCAGGTGTGACCTTTAGAGCCAAGGAAGGACCAGGCAGAAGTCTGCAAAGCAAACTGCTGAGACCCTCTGTAGCCAGATGCAGTGCAACGGTCTGCAGCCTCTGACACATCCGTGACAGTCTGCAACCATTAGTAAAAAATCCATAGATAATGGGGCTCGCACACCTTGATAGAAGCTACTGGCCAAATGGGTCCCGCACATTCCCCGCAGGGCGGACTGGTGGAGCATTATGGCCATGTAACAGGTAACCAACTATGGCTGATATCAATAATGCAGTGGCACGGAAGCCTCTGATACAATTCGATCATGGTTGAAAACGTTGAATTTTCTGATTTGATGAGGACCAATACGTCTAATGATACATCACTTAACTCACACTGTACAAACAAAAAAGTTGCTCACAAAGGCTTCAAACAACACGCATCATGTCCATTTTCTATACTGTGTCCAAATCAGAAATTAGCGGAGAACAGACCATTCCAGAGATGCATCTGTAAGCGTATCCCCCTAGCCCAGGCTAGAGTCACCGTGCAATGTTACAGCCACTGTCCATCCATGTTGGGGGCTGTGTACGGGATATATGACCCTTTGTGGCACATAAAAGCCCAAAGTCAGGTTCTCCTGCATCCAGATATAGGCGACTGCACTGAAGATATATGCGTTCACCATGGTGTGATACATTATGTATTAGGGATACAGACTCATTAATCATTAGTGATAAATATAGCTTAGATTTCTTCTCTTTTTCAGCTTAGGCGAATGTATAAATGAATGAGGCATATTGTGGTATATATCATGTATATATTTTAGCTGGTCTTACATCTTGCAAGTAAATCAAGATAACCCTTTTGTGGATGATTTACCAAAATTAATAGATAATAATCCTCAATGACCTCCGTGGTCTGTTACTAGATCCTGAACACGGCGCTGCCTTACTGTACCCACTATGCACATCGCACACGGGGAGCGACCTGTAGGGTAAGTTACAATAACGCACCAAACCAGGTAAGAGGAATTCTCATAGTTGTGGTCTACCTATGATGTTTATTACAGGCCTCTCTCATCTTTTTAAGTGGGAGAACTTGCACAATTGGTGGCTGACTAAATACTTTTTTTTCCCCACTGTAAATCTGCTCAGCTCCCCTGCTCTATAACATGCTGCCTGCATTTTCACGGCGACAGGTTATATTTACTGGGGATTTTCTTGATTTTTCACTCATTTTTATTTCTTCTTATAACTTTCACTTTTTGCAATGAAGGAGTCGACCAGAAATACACATTTTATATAATTTCCTTGTATGGACATACCTGCTGAGTGCAGCAAAAGTTTATACTACGCGACATTTACATCTAAATTCCTTAGTAATAGACATTCTTCTCATATAGACAATCAGAGAACATAATATTAAATATCACTTCTTAGAAACTGACTGCAGGACGGCTATAGTTTCCCTTTTATAGTAAATAGTAAAAAATATTGTGCATGAAAACCTATGTGAAAGGAATATGTTTTGTTTTTATGCTCTTCGTAGAGTATTATTTATTATGCTATCATATTCTGCAGCGCTTTACAGACATTATCATCACTGTCCCCAATGGGGCTCACAATCAAGATTCCCTATCAGAATGTCTTTGAAATGTGGGAGGAAACTGGAGAACCCGGAGAAAACCCACGGGAACACGGGGAGAACATACAAACTCCTTGCAGATGTTGTCCTTGGTGGGATTTGAACCCAGGACCCCAGTGCTGCAAGGCTGCAGTGCTATCCACTGAGTTCTGGAGAAAAAATATGGATCTTCACATAAGATTGACCTTCCAAGTATAAGTGTATAATAGTTGTGTATGGCTAAACTATTCCTTCAACCGTCTGCCAGGGCCTTTGTCACTGCTGAAGTCACAAATAGTGAAGAATGCATTTCTATTCTTGACGACAGAAGTTTAAAGGGGTTGTCTGGACATAAAATACTGATGACCTATCCTTTGGATTTGTGATCAATATCAGATATTCAAATGAATAGGATCTGATCTCTAGTGATCATCTTCAGCCGCTGCCCAATGAGAAAGTTATTACAGCAGATCGCTCAGACCGCCGCCGATCTGATATTGATCACCTATCCTAAGGATTGGTCATTAATATTTTATGCCTGGACAACCCCTTTAATGGACCACATTCTAAGTCAAAAGGGACGGTTGGGTGCCTATTTCTATCCATCATCCACATGCAAAAGAGTGCCACGCAAAAAAATGAACAAGAACGTGGTGTATCTAAAGTTCTGTCTAAAATAAAAGGGCTCGTAATCTATTCCCAAGGCCTTGCATGAAATAAAAGGTCCTGCAATAGTCATCAACTATTGGCCTTTCCTTAGGTTAGGGTAAGTCCACCATGCTCCTGCATCTACAGTATCAAGTATCCTGGAGCAAAACTTTCAGGGAGGTGAAGAACTTTATAATCACACATAACCCTCCACACCCACTTGGAAAGGCATAAATCATCACACTCCAGGAATTATGGTACTAGCTGCTTCACGTATGTGGCTTTTGGAGACGACATTTGTGCTTTCTTTGTTGTATAACTGCTTATTTCATTAACTAGATTGCTATAATATGTAATTGTTTCTTATAATGTCATTTACCGTATATGTGCAAATAATATTCAGACTAAGTTGTATGTTGAACAAATCACACTGAACCAAACAACCCACATCCTAACAACCTGGAACTAATTAACCCAATAATGAGGGACTAGGAGTGGTCATGGAAATGTGAGGACACATCAATTAACTATGCAAACAACATCACAAACGTGGAAGAAACAGATGTACTCGTCCATAATAAACACTAGAAATTTTATTAAATGACAATTCGACAACAAGTAGATGCAGAAAGGGTAATGTATCACCCACAGTGGATGTATACACAACACACATGAAGATAAAATTACGAAAAGGGGCACACCACCCCCTTTCTACCCTCATCTTTAGTGGCGCCGATCTCCCTCACTGCCAGGTAATATACCATACATCATTCTAGCCATGCAATTTTTTCATATTGGTTAGGATGCATGTCTATTTGGATGTGGTCATCTTTTGTGCATTAATAGTTTGGCAGAAGGTTTGAGGATAATACATAGTTACTATACTGATAAGTGGTGTGTGATATCTGCATACTTCATTCTAGGTGTTTCATGTAGCACATTTAACAGCTGATGGAGTGCAGCAATCTCTGGCTTCGTATATTCAATTGCTATTTTCGGCTATGTGAACACTTGTATATTACGCATTACTGATTTCATGTTTATTGTATTATGGTGCGAACCATTATTTATATGTGTTTTATATAGCACATTTAATAGCTGATGGAGTGCAGCTATCTCTGGCTTCATGTATTCAATTTTTATTTTTGGCTATGTGAACACTTATACAGTACACACTACTGATTTCCTGTTTTATTATATTATGGTGCCAACCATTATTTATATGGTATTGTATTTTACATGTGACATCATTAGGTTGAGGGTTTAAGGGGGTGGTGTGCCCCTTTTCGTAATTTTATCTTCATGTGTGTTGTGTATACATCCACTGTGGGTGATACATTACCCTTTCTGCATCTACTTGTTGTCGAATTGTCATTTAATAAAATTTCTAGTGTTTATTATGGACGAGTACATCTGTTTCTTCCACGTTTGTGATGTTGTTTGCATAAGTTGTATGTTGGCATTAAAGTGGTTTTCCAGGATGACAATATTGATGCCTATCTTTAGGATAGACCATCTATATCAAATTGGAGGGGGTCCGACTTTCGGCCCCTCCATTGAACAGGTGTTGTGCAGGGTATTGCAGTGGTGTCATATCCACTTTGATGTGCCAATTCTGCAATAATCAGAACAGTAGATACTATATCTATGCACCATAAACTATATAGTGTAGTATAAACATTTGGCCACGTTCACACCATCAGTATTTGGTCAGTATTTTACATCAGTATTTGTAAGCCAAAATCAGGAGTGGAAGAATCAGAAGAAAACTATAATAGAAACACGTCACCACTTCTGTATTTATCACTCCAGGTTTTGGCTTACAAATACTGATGTAAAATACTGACCAAACACTGAACATGTGAATGAGGCCCTAAAGGGGTTTTCTGCCACTTTCTTTCTCTGTCTTGTTTGCGTTCTCCCCATACACTTAATAGATTAGTGATACTCAGGCGCATAGTGAAGAACGAGTCCCAAGCGTCCCCACCATCAGGGGTAATAATGGAGACAAGGATAGCTAGGGACCCCTAGCCTGAGAAACAGTATAGGAGTCCATTTGCAATTCCACAGTCACACTGTGACATTGCCCTTCTCAGGTCAGGAGACATTAAGTAAAGTTGTGATCATCTAATACCCAATTAACATTTTTTTATAGTTAGTTTATTCTTTGGTTTAATTAATTTTACTTGGGTCAATCCCAAAGTCATAGGCGAGATGTCTGCTTCCCACAATGGTCAATATCTTGATTCCTGGTTGAGTTTTTGACTTAGTGCATGCAACCACTTTGACAAATAAGAGTGGAGAATACATGACAAGCTCATAGACTGCGATTTGACTGAGAATATTGAGTTGTGGGAAGCAGCGATTTCTCAATAGGATGCAAACAATTTCTTGATATCATTGATGGGATGGCGTCTTGTCATTGAGAGCCGCCGGTTCCTCTGCCGGTGACTGTACGACTCCATGCAGAGATCATCACATTTTCACTTGTCTGATAACACAATTCTTGAACATGTCAGATCAGCTTTGGATTTGAAGGTAGCGTCTGTTGTCCATTGAACATGATGACTAAGAGCCATTTCCATTTCTGTACTAATCAGATTGCATTCAAAATCCCAGTGTGAAGACCCCAATATTAGAAAACGTATTGCGGCAACCGTGCAGCGGACATGTCTGACAAACATCAATTCTGCCTGAAGATTCATCCTCGCCTAGAATGGAGTAATTATGATGATGCTAGTGATGAGTTCCTCTCTTTCTCGGCGGTCTCACCTCAGTGACATGGGTTGTACTGGATTTCAATCGTTAAACATTGACACTTGCAGCAACAATCAGTCGTTTTTTTAAGGCCGACCTTTAATTACCAAGAGGGACAGGCGGATGGGGGTTAACCCTGCCTGCTACTCTGGAAAGTCTACAGGACCTGTCTAAACTTTTCCTTGCTCATGCAGAAATATTTCTTTAAGGCTCTGCAGGTAAGCATGCCATCTATCAGGAGACTGGCTGCAGGATATATCACCGCTGACAAGCAGATACTGTCAGCTCTGCCGGACGGTGGAGGAATGGTGGATGCTAGGAGCTTAGCTGTCACTCCAGCCAGGTAACCACATATCAATGGAAGGCTGCACTATTATTAAAACACAGAAGAAGTAATCATTCTTCAGTCAAGATGTGTCAGGATATACATAGCCTTACTGTATGCCCTAGTTTATCAGATAGATCCCTGCAGATCGCACCAGAAAACCTTCTTTAAAGCCTAATTTAAGATAGGACTGCAGTTAGCACCAATGCAAAAGCCTCTATGCTTCCAAAACTGGCCACTAGAGGCTGACAAGTTCTGTTTTCTGTAGCTGACTTGTTAGCTTTGCTGTGTAGACTGGGACAGAGTCAGCAGAGGAATGGGGATTTAATGACAACTCATTTGTACTGCTGCTGGCCTAAAAAGGAAAGGATTGCAACACTAGACACAAAAGCAAGATTGTGTACGCAGCTTTCCTGCAATTGCCTGGTGTGTGAAAAATGGGGTCCCGACGTCCCCTCCTGCACTGTGTTAGTCTATAGGTTAGTTATACACAATAGGTGATAAATATGTGTGTCTGATTGCTGGGTGCTCAAAGAGAGGCGCACCAAAGTCCTGTGTGAACCATATTCAACCATCGCTCAATTCACTTCTATGGGTTAGCACTGCAGCCTTGCAGCGCTGGGGTCCTGGGTTCAAATCCCACCAAGGACAACATCTGCGAGGAATTTATATGTTCTCCCTGTGTTTCCTCCAGGCTCTCAGGTTTCCTCCCACACTCCAAAGACACACTGATAGGGAATTTGGATTGTGAGCCCCAATGGGGACAGTGATGATGACGTCTGTAAAGCGGTGGGGAATTAATGGCGCCATATAAGCAAAGCATAATAATAATAATTAATAATAATAATATGGGACTGACAGAATAGCTGTATCCGCATACAAGTGATTAGAGTGGTGGTTACGGATGCATCACCACTCTACATCCACAGGACAATTAGGGGGACCCCTTTATAGGAATCTATAGGGGTCCCAACCATCAATTAACATACATATCTGGCGGACTAATAGACATGACCGAGCACTATACTTGGCTATCGTCTTCACTCCAGTAGATTTTGGATAGAACAGCAACACAAGTCTACCTCCATTATAATAGGGCACAGTTCTGGGGTCAAAGAGGGGTCCCCTAGTCATCTGGAGGGAGCAGTAGTATTTATCAAAAAAAGGGAATAACCCTTTACATTTAAGTGATTGTCCTCTACTTTCTGCCTTCTGCTGTACCATACTGATAAACGGAGCACTTTTCTAAATATAATTTATTTCCTAACTTTCCCAGTTTCCACTCTGGGAATTCCGAGCCAGTGACCCCTGCTTTCCCTTGCTTCCTGTGACAATCCTTCTGAGGTTTTCTTCTCCAGCCCCCAGCTTCGGATGCACAACACAGTGACATCAGTAATAGTAAGTCTGCACATATGTACGACAGCAATCTGCTCCGTGCATACGCAGTGAAAGCTTAGGAAAGTGAAATGGGCGTGCTTAATGCTGCCTGGGATGACGGCGCTAACTTACATGGGTGGGATCACAGCAAACTGTCAAATGACAGGGATACAGAGAAATATGACAAAAAAGGGCAGAAAATGGCAGATACAGGGTGACAAAGGTACCTGGAAAACATAAAAGGTAATACCTATACCAATCACTAGGGGGAGCTCACTATATACAGCCTTATGCCCGTAAAGCTCCCCTAGTGGCAGATCAAGGTTATAGGCAAAAATAAAGAGCATTTTTCTATTTTGCAGAAAATTGATGAACCCTGTGCGCAACTTTGTAACAAAAATTGTCAACGAATACAAAAAAAAAGAAGAGTAACAAAAAAAAATTGCAAGTGATGAATCAGGTCCTATGTGTGCAGAAAAAAGTATTTGTATAACACAATGCGATATTAGGTGTAGTCAGCCATAAAGGACACGTTGTACTTTTTAGGGCAGCGTCACAACACAGTGATACTATTCTATAACATTACTATGTAGCTCTGCGTACAGACGGCTTCATCCTTTCTATCACGACACAGAAGCTTACACTCTAGATACTTGACTCTCGTCCTTATCGGCAGCAGGTTGTGACACGGGGACATTTAATGTTTCCTAGAGTATTTGTAGACCCAGCGCACGTAATGTGACCCCCTTGTACGAGATCTGGTCACGGCAGGTTGACGCCATTGTCTTCCTGTCTTCAGGTGAGGAGGATGAGTGCAAATGAATTCATGGTCTCGGTGTTCACCTGTCCCATATGTTCCTATTGTGCTATATACAATGCAATATTAGGACGGTATCTACATTGGGGCTTTGGTGAAGGGCAATACTTACACTAGTAAGTATTGGGCAACAGACGAAGGCTTAGAATGGTTTTTAATGTCTCATATAATGCACTGTGTGCCATGGTCTAGTATAAAAAACCATATACCTGTATATTACTAGCCTGGCTAAGGATTGATGGTGCCTAGAAGTTGGGACTGCTCTGATACGGGTATACCTTGACGTTTGGTAGAGCGGCTTAATATACATTTTTTGCAAACAACGTATTAACCAAATACCCTGTTTTTTCATCTTTTTACTAGCACTTGCTGTTTACTGTTATTTTTTTTACAACAGAGTATTTTTATAAGTTGGTTTTATTATGCTTTTCTGTGTTTTCAGTCTTCTGGTGGTGTGAACAGTGTCCCTACAGGCTTGTTCACTGTGTGCACGGCTCATGTGTTCTGTTCATATTCAATCATTTTCTTGTTTCTGCAAGACCAGGGAGGTTTCCACCCCTCCTTTGTGAGCCGTGCACATAAAAGCCGTTCTATGCAGCGCGTCCACATTGGACATTACCTTTCTGAATCCTGCTCATACAGGTATTATACGCATGACGAGGTTTTTAAATATATCAGATAGGGATTAAATACATTAGTCAGGGACTGCTCTGATACGGGTATACTTTGACGTTTGGTAGAGCGGCGTAATATACATTTTTTGCAAAAAACGTATTAACCAAATACCCTGTGTTTTTTCATCTTTTTACTAGCACTTGCTGTTTACTGTTATTTTTTTACAACAGAGTATTTTATACATTGGTTTTATTAGGCTTTTCTGTGTTTTCAGGTCTCTTCCTATGTAGAAAAACTCGAATGGGGCAAGGAAAAGCCAGCCAGGGACTCAGCTCGGACTAGTCATCTGAGATGCATTGTCCCGCACCGGATTGTCAAAGTATGCCAATGTCCGATTCATGCGAATGAGCTGATAAATTGGCAATGAGCATGAAAGACCTATAAACCACAGGGAAGCAGTGGAGACTCAGCGATGAAGTGTTCGAGCCGAGTTACACAAAACTGGACTAGCAGCAGTGTGGCAGAGTATTCTCAGTATTCTCAGTCATGTAACAGAGCTAAGTTTGTCACGGAATCCAATGAAAAGCTGACAGCGGTAAGACAGCGTTGAGTAAGCAACATAGCAGAGCCGAGTTTGTCACGGAGTCTGGTAAAGCAGAATTGGCCAGCGATATAGCCGAGATGCATTTGTCTCAGAATCCAATGTAGCAAAGCTTGCCAGTGGTATAGTTGAGCTGGGTTTGTCACAGAGTTCAGTATAGAAGAGCTGACCAGCGGTATAGTAGAGTACCTAGTACGCCAGAAACAATGAAGCAATTCAAAGTTGTGGCATGGACGCCAACTATCTGAATATTCAGGTGGTGAACCTCCACACAAGCCATCCTATAATACCTGTGGGTGGGGGAAGTAATGTTGCAGTATTGCCAAAGTAACCATACATACTGAGCAAGAAAGTGAGCTGGCGATAGGAGGATGACGCATCCCCCGGTCCAAGATCCAGCAAAGGTGAATAGAATTAACAAAAAAAAATACCCTTTCATCATCATTTTTTGCTTTTATGTGCCCCCCTTGGTTCTGCAGCTAATGTATACTGTATGCCAACAAGGACTAGCTTTCTGGACAGAGTAAATCTACTTCTCCCTCTGGCAGCTGACAAAATAGGAGAAGTCTGCTCAGCTGTACTGCCACGTTACTGCAGCGCAGGGCACAAAGCTATTTTCTACTGGCTGCTCTGATGTGAATAGAGGATAACTATGCAGAGAATTGATTGTGGAGAGGAAAGTGTCTATGCGCATGCATCATCATCAGCACTCAGCTCAGTAGGTGGCTTTACACTCTGAACACCAGGTGGCGCCGTACTATATGAATAAATGTCAGTGACGGGATTGAGTGGAGTGACGGGATTGAATCGCCCATGTAACCCATCACAGGTCATTAGTTTACGCTCAGGTACATTTGTAAACCCTGTTAGGTCATCTATTACAGAATAGTGTCAGTTTAAAGCAGTCACCAAATTTCACAATACAAACTGTATGCATTCTGAAATAAATCTTAGACCAAATGAGACTGGTGTACTTACTTTGAATATCCATGTCGGTATGATGGTATAGTCTTGATATAAAGATGAGACCAGCTAAAGAGTGGGATATCTTATATGTCCAAGTGTATTCAATCTCCCCTCATACTGTACTGAGCAGTGTGAGATCTCACAGCAGCAGGGAGGAGGGGCACTGAGGAGCTGTCACTCAAGCTAGGCGGGCGGAGACTGTTTTTCTAAAATTTCAGAAACGATTATACAGCCATTTTGACAGGGGTTTTTAAAGTAAGTACACCAGTCTTGAAGGGAACCTGTCAAAGTGAAAATGCAGGGTTTATAAGCAGGGTTTATAAGCATTAAAGCGCCGTTAACACGCCATTCGTTAGGGTTATAAAATCCCAATGTCAGGTTCCCTTTAAATGGAACCTGTCACCATGTAAGCACAGATTTTTGGTCCAGTGGGCGGTTCTATCAGTGACTGACAGCTATCATTATACATGTATACACAGAAACTAACAATCACTGATAGGACCGCCCACTGGACTGGAGATCCCAGAAAAAGAAGAGGATTAAATGAATAAAACACTGATTATACTGAATCTTCTATCATAAAATGATATATTAATCTGCTCAGCTCCTCCGGCTCTATAACATGCTGCCTGAAAACACAAAAAAGGCACAGTAAAACCAAAAATACTCTGTTGCAAAAAAATATAACAGTAAACAACAAGTGCCAATAAAATATGAAAAAACACAGGGTATTTGGTTTTTTTTTGCAAAAAATGTATATTAAGCCCCTCTACCAAACGTCAAGGTATACCCGTATTAGAGCAGTCCCTGCCTGCAGATTAGACTGTGCTTACATAGTGACAGGTTCCCTTAAAGGGGAGCCTGTCATAAGGATTTTATACCCCTAACTAATGGAGCTTAGTGGCGCTTATCTTACTTCTAGAATTTTATTTTCCGTTCTAGAGAAAAACGTTATGCTAATGAGATGCAAATGCAACGGAGGCGAGCACTGCACTTACAGCTCTCCGGTCTCTCTCCTTATTCCCAGCCCGCTGTCTGCCTCCAGTCTGTGATTGACAGGACACTGTTGCTTCATTGCCTCCCCTGCCCCAGATTTGGAACAAGTGCGGTTTTTGCATAGCAGTACAGTCCTGATGCCATTGCGAGAACCGGACTTTCGATCTGCGCCCGTGACTCCTCCTCTGAGATGACGCCGGGCACAGATGACGCCGTGCAAGGACTGCACTCGGTCAGGGACGCAGGTCACTGAAGCAAGAGTGACCTGTCAGTCGGAGGCCAAAGAGTGACCTGTCAGTCGGAGGCCAAAGAGTGACCTGTCAGTCGGAGGACAAAGAGTGACCTGTCAGTCGGAGGCCAGCGGAAGGAAATAGGAAGGAAGTCCAGGAGAGCTGGAAGGGCAGCGCCCACCCTGCAGCACTTATGGCTCATTAGCATAAAACTTAAAAGCAGGAGTTCTCTAAAAAGTAAAAACTAAATTCTACACGCAAAGAAAGGATTTCGTCAGCATTAAAGGACCTTTACAAGCCTGCACTTGGGTCAGGGATATCAAATCCTAATGACAGGTCCCCTTTATTTAGTAATGGATATTTGCACTGTAAAATCTGCCGACTGATCAGCGTTAAGTGGTAAAAAGCCGCGACAGGTTCCCTTTATGGAATAACTGATGTTGAGACTCCCACAGGACTCCGTAGAGAAGCAGAGCGGATATGCTCAGCTATTGTCAAGCCTCTGACGGGATACTTACTCCCTCCAGCTCAGCGCATAAAGGGAACCTGTCAGCAAAAAAAATGGTATTTACCTGCAGCCATGGAAGTAATCTGCGGGGAAATACCATTCCAATCTTTGTGGCAGCTTACAGCTGCAGGTAGAATATGTAGCTATGTTCCTCCTGCAGCTGCTCGCTTCTAGCCATCGGGCAGCGTAGTGGAGTGATCGGTTAGCGATCATTACAAAGTGATGCTCTCACTCCCTCTGCTCCTTGGCTGACATCATGCTCTACAGCAGGGTTCCCCAACTCCAGGCCTCAAGGCTCACCAACAGATCATGTTTTCAGGATGCACAGGTGATGCAATTATCACTTGATCAATACTAAGGAGATCCTGAAAACATGATCTGTTGGTGGGCCTTGAGGACTGGAGTTGGGGAACCCTGTACAGCAGCGGAGTCACCCAGATGCCTGGAAGAGAGCAGCTGTAGGGACAATATAACTTCCTTATATCACTTCCAGTTACACCCTGAAAAATGCTATTTATCTGCAGGTAGACGGCCAGTGTGCAGGTAATTAGCGTTAGAATGCTTCCTGGTCATCTTACTGAAAGTGCGGCTACAGGGAGAAAATTAATTTCTATCCTCCTGGAAGCCGCCGGCTTTCAGTCATGGCGTTAAGGATATGATTATGAAGATCTACAAATCATGGACGCTTATCTTCACCTTGATTTACTGTCGGCTCTACAGCGCATCTGTGCAGAGCGAGCTGCAATCAAGGTGTCGGAGCGTGCGTACGGAGTAATAAGAAGTGCGGTAAGCGGTGACTGTAGCAGCTCCATCACTGAAAGCCGGCGGCTCCCGGGAGGTAACAAGTTCATTCTTTCCCTGTGGCCACACTTTGAGTAAGGGCAGATTCAGACGAGTGTATAAATCTGACCGCAGTGCACGGACTGACCGGCGGCTCTGCTGACCCGAGCGTGACAGCTGCATAGAAATACATAAAGCTGTCACGCTCGGGTTGGGAGGGCCGCCGTCCAGTCCGTGCACTGCAGTCAGATCTTGCATCCATATTCTCACTGCCTGCGGGTACATATAGTATGTTTTTTATGAGTTTTCCTTTAAGCACCCGAACATGTCCTGATAAGGAAAAAAAGGGCCGGGCAAGGGAGAAGTTGTCATTATCCCTTTAATAGTTGTCGCTTCCTAAAGGAGACGCGAGTAAGCGGGGGCAGGACACCTTCCTATCTGCCCTTAGAACAAAGGATGGACATGTTGAAATTCAGCATGCCCCATCTCTGAGGTTGGCAGGTTCAGGCAGAAGACACAATTAAGATTTGCATTTGGTCACATTGCTGGAGCGTCATATATGCTCGGTTCGGGGCGGGTCTTGTGGTAGGACCAGTATATATATATATATATATATATATATATATATACTGGTTCTATATATACATATATATGTATGTATATATATATATACACTGGTCCACATATAGACTATATATAATATATAGTCTATATGTGCTGTTGAGTCTGATGCTCTTTATACTGTCACTGTATATATATATATATATATATATATATAATTATATATACGCGCTGCAGATTTTATTTTAATGTAAGCTGCGGCAGACGTGTATCAGTCAATATTACTGCACTTTTGAGCCCTGTCTACACCATAGGCTGCGTTTTCCTATTGCACAGTGTAGTTAGGGTGCAGGCACACAGTGCACCTGTCCCGGCCCCTCCAGCCCTGCCTGTGGCACGTAGGCTGCAGTTCCCAGTCGCCCGCTACATTTGGTCGCCTCTGACACCTCCTGTACATGTTGCTTCCTCGGTTTATTAGTACTATTTGCTTCCAGTCTCCTCCCAATTGCTGCTGCGTTTCTCAGCAGCCCTCAGTGCGCACGCGCCACTGCGACCACAGTGTGCATGTCCGAGTGACGCATTGCAGGTACCGAACGTCCAATCAGCGTTCAGCTCTGACCAATCACACACGTCCTCTCAGTCTTCGGTATGCATGCGCGTTGGAAAAACAGTCCCCTTCCTCAAGCGGAGCGCTCATCCTCTAACCGATAACTTCGGGATAATATGACGGTCGTTACTTCCGATACCGCGTGATGTGATTTGTACCCACCATGACTACTCGTATCTGGAGTACGGGCAGTTAGAGCGCGGCTCCTGTGAGCGGAGAAGCCGCGCCATCACTTTCTTCATTAGGGGGCGGGATTAGCGCGTTGGCGGAGGAATCTAGGGCGGAGGGAGGTGTTTATGAAGAGCGGTTGGCGGCGGTTGGAAATTAGTCCGAGTCGAGCCTGTGAGGGGTGAGGTTGTGTCTGCTGAGCTGCTCGCTAATTACATCCATTGGAAATGGTGAGTAACGCCCAGTGGCCGCCGCTGCCTCTCCGCGGGCTTTTCTCTTTCTTCAGGCTGTTCCTCCTTTGAGGATGATAATGGCTCCCGCTCTTCACGGTCCTAGTGCTGCGCATTAGACATCACTGCGGAACGTGTCTTCCAATGGTGGCTCTGACAGCCATGGCGGCTTATGTCATTCTTGGCTGACACACTGTTGCTAGTCTGTTTTTTCCCTGCTCTCTATTCTGTATAGGGTGCTGCTTGTACTCTATAGCTGCTGCAGAACCTCTTGTATCTGAGTGGTGCCCATTCCTCAGTCCCATGTGCCTTGTTTGCTGCAGAACTTCATGCATGTTGGGTTTTTTTGTAGCACAGATGCTACAGAACATCTGTCAGCCTGGTTAAGTGTTGTGACTGCTGCAGAACCTCTTGCTTTGGCGCTGTCAGAACTAAAGGATGGGTTGAAGATGCTGCTGTTCTTCTTGGGGGTGGGGGGGCTGATGTCTGTCAAACTCCTTTTATATAAGACTGTATGTCCAGCCTACTGGGGCTGTCAATGGCTTTTTGTTAATGCACATTGTGCTGCGTACCTAAAACGGCTGCTTGTAAAGGAGTTCATTCATTGCCCCGTATAATCTGGTTTGCACAGGGCTGCTGAATAAAGCCAGGGCTGCCGCATGCAGCTCTCCTCCCACGCCCTGCCGCTCGTTGACTGACAGGCTCTTTGTATCCTGAAAAGGCTGTGGAGTGGCGTTACATAATCTGCCATAACCCGTGTAAAAACTGGGTCGTGCACTAATAAGGCAGGGGTATGTGCATTTGCCAGCCCCCACCATAATGATGTGGCAGCCTTCTGCAGGGTTGCCCCTCCCGTCTTGTGCATTAATTGCACACGTTGCTTTATTTGGCAAGTACTATGGCCTGTGTGTAAATTGCCCCCTCCCCAATAAAATACTTGTGTTCCAAGATGCCCCTTGGTGAAAGTTCTGCAAGGAGGTGTCACATACACCCCCCTCCGTATAGGGAGTTGGCGGAGAAATGTCACCCAGTAGAGTAGTCTTCTCCTCCCTAGATCAGGGTGGGTCCAGCCGCATTGTGCTGCAGTTTCCGGAAGGAAGGGCTTGAGTCCTGCCTGTTCTGACTTGTAGATGTCCCCCAGGTTTTTTTTTTATTTTTATATATAAGCCTTCTATTTTTTTTTACTATCCCCCTTGTATAAGACCCAGTTTGTAGTGACGGCGTTGTCAAGACTTGCCGCCATTCCTGCAGTGTAACATGAGGTTGAGTCTTGTTTACACTGTGTTCACTCTTGTCTGTGGCTTTTCCTATCCTTGGCCTGATGTGTATGGTGGAGGTGTCGCTCTTAGGCGTGGCACAGCTATGAATGTGAACGTGTACGCCCGGTAATCCCTTGTCTGACGTAATATGAGCTATTTTACCAGGCCTCCAATTGTGGTTAGCATTTCTTTGCCGGCTTCCCTAAAATTGCATTTAATTGTGCGCTGCCCCACCAGTTTGGATATAGAATGGGCAGGAGGTCACAAAGACTGATTAGTCATGTAATGTAGGTTTTATCCCCCCTCCCTCCCCTGGCTGGGATGAGCTCAGACACTCAGATGACATGTAGCTGGTTGAAGCTGGGTCACCACCAACTAGGATGTGTTAACTTTTAACCTCTAGTCAGTTGACACTAGCAATCTGTGCTTGCTTTATGCTAAAATATTGGCAGATTGTAAGAGGCTCATTATCTTATGTCTTTCTCTGAATGAGGCCAGTAATGTGAACGCTGATGGCAGTTCCAGCAATACGAAAGCCTATTGAAATACAGATGTGTACATGGATGTAACCATGGCAACAAGAATGGAAATTTCTGCTTTGTTTATATAACAGCCTGTATCCTGAACTACAGTAACATTCTGCTTGAATTTCATGGTTCTTGAATCATGCCCTGTACATCCACTAACTCAAGACTGTCAAGCTGACAAATTAAAGTTCTGTTCTTTACCTCCTTCATAGCCTCTTGAAAGTAAATCATTGCTGTGCAATAATTATCTGCATAATTCAATGTTAGACTAGACTGCATTGTCCGATCAATCAATTCTCTCATGCATCTAGACCAGAGGTCTCAAACTGCATTCCTCAAGGGCTGCAAACAGGTCATGTTTTCAGGATTTCCTTGTATTGCACAGGTGATAATTTAATCACCTGAACAGATAATGATTCCAGCACCTAGTGCAATGCTAAGGAAACCTTGAAGACACGCACGGTTTGTGGCCCTCGAGGAATGCAGTTTGAGACCCCTGATCTAGACACTCGGGCTATAGTTGAACTTAGGATGCTTCCCAAAATCTGATGCCTAAAACATGAGTACATATGGAAAATGCTAACTTCCAGCAAGCCTAGTATTTTATCTTCTGAGTAATGATGCAGGAACAGTGCTTTGTCACAACTTGTAGGAACAATACAACTCCTATTTTGACCAGGGCACAGACTGTCATACCTAAATTCTCCTAAAAGTGCAACTGATCTGGTTTAGAATTAAGACTTAAACTTCTGCAATTACTATCCGACACTGACTTGTATGTGAGGCCCAGGATACCATGTAACTTTTTGTTGAGTCAGTAACAAGAATGCAGTCTCCTGCCTAAAAGACAATTCCTTCCTCCCCTTTAGCTCTGAGATCAGATTCACACATGTCAGCAGTGAAAATTCATATTGCCTTTCATAGTCATGCACATTAGATGGCAGAATGCAGGTTGCTGTTTATAGCAGCCTGTAATGTGCTGATGGTGGACATGCATCGTCTGCTTAGCCAGCTTATAAATAGAGTGGTTTTAACATGTGCTGATGAATTGTACAAATCTTCATTTATAGGTGTTGCTTTTGTAATTACTGGATTGGGCAGGGCTGCTTGGGATTGGCTTAATTAGTGAATGCCCATCCTCACCCAGTCTCCATCCATTCATGGTTTACTCATGAGATGATCATCAGCAATTCAAGTTTTCGTTAAATTGGCCTGCTCCACTGGGAGTAATAAGGCAAACCCCTGGCACTTGGTGTCTTTGGTAAGATGTTTAGGTACTGATGTATCACTTTGTGCTAATATTATGCATTGAATATTGTAGATTTTCTATATTGCACTCATTTATCCTATTTTGGCTACATGGAACTGAACGTATTGCTTGCTTTATTTAACCTTTTATATTAAGGACTGCTAGGATAGTTATGGGGCTTGGGCCTCTTTCACACTTCAGTCTTTTGGCGTCAGTGAAAAACGGATGCAAACGGGTCTATTTTTTGATGGATCCGCATTAAACTTTTGAACCTGAAAAATGCAGGTACGCATGTCTGGCAGAGACACCCCCCCCCCCCCCCCCCCGGACAGTGTTCTGGGCATTTTGAATGCATTTTCTATGGGAGCAATGGATCTGCTTTTTCTTTTTTTTTTCTTTTTTTTACTACTGTTTACCTGGATGTATAGATGGATATGACATGGTTCCAGAGATGGACTTCTTTATTTCATGCTAATTTTTTTTTTTTTTTTTTACTAATAGGACATGGCTCAAATAATTCTCTAGGGGATGGACACTTGGGCTGCTCTGTATGAGTAGCCTTTTAGCACCACCCCCATGGTAAAGGCAGCAGAAATGGGAGTACTTGGGAGCTGCAGGGAAGCAAAAACTGGCCAACATTGACCTGCTGACAGGTTGTCTCCTATGGACAAGTCTGTAGCCTTTAGGGAAAAGCCAAGCCACCATTTTGAAGTGGCATTGACAATGGGGACTGTCATTCTGATAGCATATTTTAGCAGGAGCTTCTATCAATGTCTTTTCAAGAAACCCAATGACTTACTGTTGCTATGCAGATGTCTGGCAACATAACATTCACATTACTAGTTGTATTGTCTCTTGGTGGAAGCTTAAAATTAAGTAATTCAATTATTTATTGACCACATCCTTGACAGTTGCCTTTGGTTAAGTTAAAGGGAATCTGTCACCCCATTTCTGGAGTATGAGATGCAGCCACCGCCATCAGGGCTTATCTACAGCATTCTGTAATGATGTAGATAAGCTGCCGATATTACCTGAAGGATGAGAAAAACGAGTTAGATTATACTCACCCAGGGGTGGTCCGCTGTCGGGTCTGATGGGCGTCATGGTCCTGTCCGGCGCCTCCCATCTTCTAGCGAAGCCATCTTCTCTGAATCCCGTCTCCTGCGCAGGCGCACTGATCTGCCCTGGTGAGGGCAGAGTACTGCAGTGCGCAGGCTCCGGGAAAGGTCAGAGGTCCGGCACCTGCACACTGCAGTACTCTGCTCTGCCCTCACAAGGGCAGATCAGTGCGCAGGAGCCGTGACGGGGTGCAGAGAAGATGGCTTCGCTAGAAGATGGTAGGCGCTGGACCGGACGGCGGACCGCCCCTGGGTGAGTATAATCTAACTTGTTTTTTTTCTCATCTTTCAGGTAACATTGGGGGCTTATCTACAGCATTACAGAATGCTGTAGATAAGCCCCTGATGGCAGTGGCTTCATCTCATACTCTAAAAATGGGGTGACAGATTCCTTTAAAGTACCAGCACAATGCACCAGATATTAAGAAACTTGTCAAACTTGCTGCAAAATACCATATTTTTTGGACCATAAGACGCCCTTTTTTCCCCCAAAATTTTGGGGGAAAATGGGGGTGCATCTTTTGGTCGCAACATACCAGAAAGTTCAGTGGCGGCGGCGCTCCCAATGCAGCTTGGCTGCGATGCGGTGGTGGTGTCCGGGCAGCAGCGGGCCTCTGGGCTGTGGGGGGCTCCGCCGGCATCTCGTCCCAGCCAGAACCACCCCCCGCAGCTGCGATGCGGTGGCGGTGCCGATCCAAAGTGCGGTGGTGGTGTTCGGGCAGCAAGCGGGCCTCTGGGCTGCGTGGGGGGCTCCGCCGCCATCTCGTCCCAGCCGGAAAGCCAAGCCCCCCCCACCACCCCACAGCTGCGACGCGGTGCTGGCATGAGGAATGGCCACCTGGGGCCTCCGGTAAGATGGCCGCCGCATACTCGTTCAAATCTCGGCAACGAGATCTCTTCCTGAGGACAAGATCTCATTGCCGAGATTTGAACGAGTATGCGGCGGCCATCTTGCCGGAGGCCCCGGGCGGCCATTCCTCATGCCGGCGTCGCAGCTGCGGGGGGGCTTTCCGGCTGGGGCGAGATGCCGGCGGAGCCCCCCACGCAGCCCAGAGGCCCGCTTGCTGCCCGAACACCACCACCGCACCACACTTTAAATCGGGACCGGCACCGCGTCGCAGCTGCGGGGGGGCTTTCCGGCTGGGACGAGATGCCGGCGGAGCCCCCCACACAGCCCGGAGGCCCGCTGCTGCCTGGACACCACCACCGCATCGCAGCGAAGCTGCATTGGGAGCGCCGCCACCACCGGATTTGTGAGTATATGGCCACCCCACAGTGCCCAACCACCCCACAGTGGTAAGCTAAATTCGGACTGTAAGATGGACCCCCATTTGACACATTATTATTATTTTTTTTTTTCCAATTTTCCTTCTGAAAATTTGGGGTGCGTCTTATAGTCCGAAAAATACAGTATATCCATAACATAAATTGACAGGAGCTGCAGACTTGAGATGCAACGATTTGTTAAAGAAGCACTTGCATCAAGTTTTTATATTGCAGTAATCACTATAAGGCATTGTGTACTTATAATTGCTCACTTTGCCTTTCTACCCAGCTAATTCTTATTTTCTCTGTACTTGTAGAAACAGGAAGTCTCTGTCCCTGCATTTCATTCCCCTCCAATTCCTGACCCAGCTGCTCTATCCCTCCCTGCCATAGACTTTTGCAGTGACTCATGACTTGTGTAGACTAAATTGACCTGTTTATACATAGAGCTTAGAAGGGTTCAGCTAGTCAGTGTTTAAAGGGGTGTCTGGGACTTTGTGGAAACACAAACTGCCTAAACACGAACAGGCTAGTAGTTGCTGCCTGTTGTGCCCAGCATCATTAATTGCTGGCTCAGTGGTAAGACAAAGCCTTCTGGGGATTCAGCTGCCTCTGACTTGTCTTCTAGAACGGCAGCTTCTTTGCCCTGTTCTATTGATGGTGTCTTCTGACATAATTCTGTTTGACTGCTAGATTCCTGCTGCCTATCAGAATGGAATCAGTCCTGCCCCATCAACAGAGCAGAGTGGAAAAGAAGCTGCCTCTGATGTGATGTCACCAAAGGCAGGTGAATCCGGGGGAGCAACTAACTTGCCTGTTAATGCTTGGGCACATCCTGTTTTGTTTTTCTGTCTTGGATATCCACTTTAATCATGTGGTGTCATCAACCTAATGGAAAACAGAAGAATTAACTTTACAATTGCTCACTTTGCCTTTCTGCCCACAGTGCCATATAATGACTAATATGGTAGAGTAAAAGCTTTGGGAGTTCTATGTTAATGCTGTGGATGTAGGTGTTAAATTTTGCTTTGCAGTTTGTCTTCAGTGCAAAATGCTACAGTGAAGAATAGATGCTGAGCAGACATGGCCTAAGATGCATCCATGTGATCATTCTCAACCAAATGGTAGTGGGTGACATATCTTCTACTGGCTTGTTTTCCTTAGACTCATCAGAATGAGTTTGTAATGGTGACATGGCTGTAATGCAGATTAAATTGATACCTTTGACAAAATCAACTCTGTTCTTCTGTAATTAGCATTTGAAGTTTCCTACTAACTGGGTCTCTCCCTCATCTTTGATTCCCTGACCCATGTGCCTGTCATTCAATGATGGATCACTGCTAAAAATTTCAACCAAAGGGGGAAGCTCATGCAAGTGAGAGGGCCAGGGAGAAGGCCCAGTGCAGTCCAAGCCCCTGTGCACCAAAATCTAATTTGCAGAAAACTTAAAGGGAATCTGTCACCCCATTTTAGCCATATCAGCTAAAGATATGACTGAATAGTGCATCCCACAAGC
This sequence comes from Oophaga sylvatica, assembly GCA_033576555.1. Lineage (NCBI taxonomy): Eukaryota > Metazoa > Chordata > Amphibia > Anura > Dendrobatidae > Oophaga > Oophaga sylvatica. The sequence goes on from JARQOD010000005.1 coordinate 516,576,107, forward strand.
AACCTATCGGTATGTAGCTTATATCCTGATACCCCTGTTTTGATAGCAAAATACCTTTGTAAAGTTCAAAATTTTGTCTGCAAATCAGGGCAGTCTGGTCCGATGGGTGGCAGTTATTCGCTTCCCCACCCGCCTCCATTCTTGCCGTGCACACTTTTTTTTTTTTTTTTTTTTCCCTTCCCTGTACATCGGCTTGCGCTGTGAAAGGCCCTCACGCATGCACATTGTGCTTTTACCAACAGTGGGCAAGCGTACAATGATTACTGCGCACACGTGAGGGCCCTGTTTCAACGTGCAATCGTGGAAACAGTACGCTGTCTGTGATATTCAGACAGTGTTGCAGGAGGGAGCGAATAACCGCCGCCCTGATTGACAGACAAAAATCCCAACTTTACAAAGGTATTTTGCTATCAAAATGGGGTTATCAGGATATAAGCTACATACCGATAGGTTGCTTATGGGCACACTATTTAGTCATATCTTTAGCTGATATGTCTAAAATGGGGTGACAGATTCCCTTTATTGGTTAGAGATGAACAAAGACTTCTTCACCAAAGGTATAGATTAAATTGTTATTAGTTATTTCATCACTTTAAATCACAGTTGTGCCAACAGATTCTCTCCTTAAAGGGAACCAGTCATGTCCTTTTTAGCATGTAAACTGTCCCCAGTGCATCACTAAAGTTGTTTCATTAAACATGGCAGTCTAGTCATGTGCAAACAAATTGTTACCTGCTCACTTAGTCATAAGGGTGTGCTTCATTTCATTGAGTCATGGTTGTCTCCACTCGTGCAGTTTGAATGATCCCTGGGTTTTGATGGTGTAACTCAAATCCATGCTTGTGCAGTGTATCAGGGAGCTATGCATGTGCTGCAAGGAACAGCTCCCAATCCATGAATGAAATGAAGCACGCCTAGGACTAAATGAGCAGGTGCCATCTAACTATATAAAGTGCCTTTTACACATGATTAGACCACTTTTTTTTAATGGGGGGGGGGGGGGAAATGTTGTGTATTTCAGCTGCAGATGGAAGGGAGGGAGACACAGTACTTCATTACTGATGGGTAGGCGGAGCCCAGACGGGATAGTCACCTCAGATTAAAAGTGTGCTGACCGGCCCCTCCAGCTCGGGCTCCTCCTACTCGGCTTACTCAGTTTACAATTTGAGGTCTCAGAGGATGGTCGCTGCTGGAAGCAGCTCCTCAGAAGATTTTATTATTTTATATCGGACAAGAGACTTGGATCACCAGATGTGGTCTAGAGGTCTCAGGGGTCTCAGCGCTGCTGGACTCCCACCTCTCCCTTGGCGGATCCGTATTACCCTGAGGGTGGTCCCTGCAGAAACCTGCCGGCCCGGGGGGATGAGGATGGCTTCCCTGGCGGGGACGCACACTGCGCTGCAGGGGTCACTGCGATCCCCGCCCTGGGGGGAAGCATGGGCACGTGCCAGAAACCCCTGGGGGTCCCTGTGGCGCATAATGGGGAACGGGGTGAGTACTCCACATGTTTATCAGTGTGAGTGAGTCACCGGCTGCTGCGGCAGCCGCTGGTACAGTTTCATGTGGTGATTTTGTGTATTTTGTCCGCAGGTGGATGCCTGCAGGACGGGGATCGCGGTACTGGAGAAGGGGAGCCCGCGCTTTTTTTGAAGGCGGGGGGCATGGCTTCGCGTCTCCCGGGCAGGAAGCGCTCTCTGAGCACGCTTTCCTGCTTCCTTCTCTTCCAGCTGCCTCCTCAGTGCGGCGGCCATTACAGCGCACCAGGCTCCTCTTCCTCTCTGCTCTCCTGCACAAGTGAAGAACACAGCACCGCAAAACTGTGAGTCGCTTCTGCCCAATCGGGGCAGAAGCTTAGAGAATCTTTTTCTCTCCCCTGTAGCGCAGGTTGCCACACGCTGAGTTTAGCGACGCTATTTGGGTCGCTGGAGGTCTTTGCGATACAAAATTGATCGCAAATATTTAGCGATTTAAGTGTGGTATTTTTGAGATGTTTTTTTCTGCCTGCTGCCTCATTGAGGCTCCTGGAACTCGCACATCTGTCACTTGAATACAGGTTGTGAAGAGTTTTGTGATTTTAACCCCTTATCAAGCGGTTAAATCTTAATGGTGGCTGGGGTAACCTTTTTTTCTTTAAGAGTTAACCCTTCAGCGTCTGGTTAAAAGGTTTTTTTCCTAAAACCACATTTTTTCGTGTTACTATCAGTGTAACCTGTCATTGTACTGAGTAAGACATGTCAGATCAGGGCACAGGTGCGGATCATCATCCAGCTCCGTTACGAGATCAGTCTCGCATATCTGAATCACAGACCTCGACATTGAGTGCAGCGGTCGGAGGACCCAGTGACGCAAAAATGGAGGCTCTCACTCGTTCGATTGATAGCCTGTCTAACCTTATAGGTTGTTGGGTGTCAGCCAAACCCCCTCATAGCAGGAAGCGTCATAGGCCGGTGTCTTTTCGCTCGTATAGCGACTCAGAGTTCTGACGTGGAGGGTTCCCCTTTAAGTTCAGAGGGGATATCCGAATCGGATAGAGAGGATCGGCAAATGCACTCTGCTTTTTGCTCGGGTCGTGTAGAGGCTTTAATTGAGGCAATGAGGGAGGCGTTACAGTTACAGGAGGATGTAACTACTCGCCCTGGTAAGTCGGCCAGGATGTTCCAGGAGTCGCATAAGTCAGTCGCGACTTTGCCATCGATGATTGAGTTCAACCAGGCAGTGGAGAAGGAGCATCTGTACCCAGACAAGCGTTTTCAGGGGACTCGTCTTTTGGAGTCACTGTATCCGTGTACTACGGAATCTAATGATTGTTGGATTCAGTCTCCCGAGGTGGATGTCTCCTTATCTCAGCTTAGCAAATCTTCTTTGCTACCTATTAAAGGGAAGGCGAGTTTGCAGGACCCGCTAGACAGAAGAGCAGAGTCAGCGGCAAAGTCCATTTATGAAGCCACGGGTTATGGCTTCAGAGCAATGTTAGGCTCCATGATAAAGCTGCCCTGGTCTGGTTGGGCCGTTTACGGAGGAAATGTGAACCTCAAGTACCTGAGGTGGATGGACTGTTTGAATTGTTAGAAAGTGCCTTACAATATGGACATGATGCAAACCTGGACACGGTGTCACTGCTGTCCAGGGCTCAATCCTCGGCGGTCTCAGTCAGGAGGGCACTGTGGCTTAGACAGTGGACCGGTGATGCGGTTTCTAAACATGGTTTGCTAGCCTTAGCTTACAAAGGCGGTCAGTTATTTGGATCTGACCAAACGGAACTGATTGCCAAAGCAAAGGCAAGGGAGACAGCTTTACCACAGCGAAGGACTGTGGCTTCTACGTCTGGCAGGCCTGGTACCAATAATGGTCAACGGTCCTTTCGTTCCAGGGGACGATTCGGTCAGCCCTCATGGGGGTCGGGTCGTCCCTCTTTTTCGGGAAAAAAAGACAAATCAGAAATCCCGCGCTCCCTGGAAACAGAGTTTCCGTCAAGATAAAAGGGAATCTGACAAAAAGCCCACTAAGGCAGATTGACGCCAGGGTCCCGCTCGAGGGCTCTCGAGTGGGGGGTCGCCTGCTCCAATTCAAATTGACTTGGGTTTCCCGTGTCCCAGACTCCTGGGTGACACGGGTTGTGTCAGCAGGCTATTTCATAGTTTTCTTCCCGACCCCCGAACAGTTATTGCCAGTCTCGCATGCCATCAGAGCCCGGCTATGTGCCGCTTTACTGCAGGAAGTCGAGTTTCTTCTGCAGAAGGGTGTGGTGGTTCCGGTTCCACCAGAAGACAGGGGAAGAGGTTTTTATTCCAACCTCTTTGTAGTCCCCAAAAAGGAGGGAAAGTTTCGCCCCGTCCTGGATCTCAAAAGGTTGAATCGGCATGTCCAGCCTGAAGGTTTCGCATGGAGTCGCTTCGCTCCGTAGTGGCAGCATTGTCACAGAACGATTCTTTGGTGTCAATCGACATACGCGACGCCTATTTGCACGTTCCAATCGGAGGGGCTCACCAGCGTTATCTTCGCTTTGCCATAGGTCAGGATCATTACCAATTTGTGGCTCTACCATTCGGTTTGGCCTTGGCACCGAGTCTTTACAAAGATTCTGGCACCTCTCATGGCTATACTTCGAAGGCAGGGAGTCACGATCCTCCCCTATCTGGACGATCTTTTGATTGTGGCATCCTCGAAGGAGGAGGCGGTGACGGCTCGCAATCTATCCCTTCAGCTCCTGGTGGACTTTGGGTGGCTGCTCAATTGGGAGAAGTCGTCTCTGGAACCGTCACAATTAATCCTGTTTCTGGGGATGCATTTCGACACAGTACGAGCAGTGGTGTCTCTTCCTCCAGACAAGCAAGCATATCTTATCCGACATACGCAGGTGATGAGGTCTTCAGTGACAATGTCTCTTCGAAGATGTATGCGTCTTCTGGGGTTGATGGTGGCTTCAATGGAGGCTCTTCCGTTTGCCCAGTTTCATTCCAGGGCGCTCCAAGGTTTCATTCTAAATCACTGGGATCGGTCGCAGACCTCACTGGATTGCAGTGTGGTTATCTCCCGCAAGGTACGAGAGTCTCTGGGATGGTGGATCCGTTCGACAGAATTGTCTCGGGGAAGTCCTTTCTTCCTCTGAAGTGGTCAGTCATAACCACCGATGCCAGCCTGACGGGCTGGGGGGGCGTTTGGAACGATCTCTGGGTTCAGGGAGTATGGTCGCCAGAGGAGTCTGTCTTGCCGATCAGCATCCTCGAATTGAGGGCAATTTTCCTTTGCCTCCAACACTGGACGGTCCCTTTACACGGTCTGCCTGTCCGAGTGCAGACAGACAATGCGACGGCGGTCGCTTATATCAATCACCAAGGCGGAACGAGGAGTTCCAGGCTTATGGTGGAGGTATCTCGGATCCTGATATGGGCAGAGTCCAGGGTCCCAGCCATCTCTGCGATCCACATCCCAGGAGTTCAGAATATCACGGCGGACTTTCTAAGTCGTGAGAGGATGGATCCCGGAGAATGGAGTCTCCATCCGGACATTTTTGCACTGCTGTGCTCCCGTTGGGGTACTCCTCAGGTGGATCTGATGGCATCCAGGGCCAATGCCAAGTTACCGACATTCGTGTCCAGGTACAGGGATCCAAAGGCTGTAGCGGTGGATGCTCTGGTGGCCCCGTTGGACCAATTCAATCTAATCTGTGTTCCCGCCGATTTCTATGCTACCTCTGGTACTCCGTCAGATCAGGCTGGAGAGGATCTCAGCTATTTTGATAGCTCCAGATTGGCCAAGGAGGACATGGTTCTCGACACTGGTGTCGCTTCTAGCGGCACCGCCATTTTCACTTCCTCTTCGTCCGGACCTGTTAACCCAAGGGCCCAGGCCCGTCGTCATCCAGACCTGAAGTCTCTGCGTTTTACGGCGTGGCTCTTGAAACCGAAATTTTGACCCGTAGAGGTTTTTCAGCCGAAGTCATTGCTACTCTGCGTGCTGCTAGAGGTCCAGCTACTACTAGGATTTACCACAGGACTTGGGAAGCTTTCTTTTTGTGGTGTTCGAGTTCTTCAAAGAACCCGAGAATTTTCTATTCCCAATTTGTTGGCTTTTATGCAACACGGGTTGGACAAAGGTTTGGCCATTAGCACCCTGAGGGGTCAGGTTTCGGCTGTCTTTACTGTTTCGGAGGGCTATCGCCTCGCGTAGGGACGTGCGTTCCTTTTTTCGTGGAATAACCCGTCAGTTTCCACCGCGGAGAACTCTTGTATCTCCTTGGCGGCTCAATCTTGTTTTGGAGGCTCTTCAACATCAGCCTTTTGAGCCTATGGAATCGGTTAGCCTTTATTTACTTTCTTGGAAGGTGGCCTTCCTAGTGGCAGTTACCTCTTTGAGGAGGGTTTTGGAGTTGGCGGCTCTTTCTTGCTCGCCTCCCTTCTTGGAGTTTCACCCGGATCGTGTGGTGCTTCGCACTCGGGGCGACTTCCTACCTAAGGTGGTGTCGCGATTTCATGTTAACCAGGATATTGTGTTGCCTTCTCTTTGTCCGAGGCCAAGGACTGTGAAGGAACGGGCCTTGCACATATTGGATTTGGTGCGGGCTTTGAAATTCTACTTGAATGTTACTCAAGGATTTCGGAAATCAGACTGTTTGTTATTCCAGCAGGTCGTCGACGTGGTCAGCGAGCTTCCAAGGATTCTATAGCTCGCTGGATTCGGTCGGCCATTTTGGAGGCTTACCGACTTAAGGGCGAACCTTGCCCGATTAAACTTCGAGCTCACTCCACGAGGGCTGTGGGCTTTTCATCAAGGGGCCTCGGCGGCTCAGCTCTGCCGGGCGGCGACCTGGCGCTCCGTTCACACTTTTACAAAATTTTATAAGGTGGACGTTAGTGCTTCCGCTGATGCAGCCTTGGGACGTAGGGTCCTGCAGGCAGCGGTAGTTTAAGAGTCTAGTTAACTTGTTTGGCGCCTGTTGCGCTTTTATTCAGGTTGTTGGGTTTCTGCCTATTTTGGTTTTGTTTCCCACCCTAATGTTTTGAACTGCTTTGGGACGTCCCATCAGTAATGAAGTACTGTTCTCCCTCCCTTCCATCTGCAGCTGAAAGACAGATTTTGGTAAGAACTTACCTGTAAAATCCTTTTCAGCGAAGGGAGGGAGACACAGATCCCTCCCATGGCAGAAGTGTGTTGTTAATTTACAGAAGCAGCGTGGCCCTTCTCTGATAGCGATTTCTGGGCTGAGGTCAACGCACTACGGCTCTGTTCCAGCATTGCCAGCTCATCGCGGTGGTCAGGTTCCGTGAGTAGTACCTGGAACTGTGGTTTTTTTGCCTATCTGCATGCATAACCTGTATTCTTGTGGTTTTTTTTGTCTCTGAAGTTCTTCAGAAGGGGTTATGTTGCTCCGCTGGTGATATTGCTCTTCCTTAAGCTTGTGTACAACTGAGTAAGCTGAGTAGGAGGAGCCCGAGTGGAGGGGCCGGTCAGCACACTCTTTTAATCTGAGGTGACTATCCGTCTGGGCTCCGCCTACCCATCAGTAATGAAGTACTGTGTCTCCCTCCCTTCCTTCGCTGAAAAGGATTTTACAGGTAAGTTCTTACCAAAATCCGTCTTTCATCACTAACACACTGGGGAAAGTTTACATGCTAAAAAGGACATGACAGGTTCCCTTTAAGTCTTCAAACTAAGTTATGTTGGTGTTACTATGTCAGTTTGTCTTTAACAAAACTAGGCCCTTATTCATGAACTGTTTTAATTTCCCTTTCTTATTTTGCAAAAAAAGATACACACTGGTACTCAAATACATCAAGGGTGCTGAGTGAAGTTACACCAAATTCTGTGATTTTCAAAAACTCCACCCAAAAGTTGTGCAAAGGCCATGATGAATGAGGCTGGAGACACTCTGGTGTTAGTCAATCTGTCCCAATAAATTTTAATGTCTTATCTATGGCCATTGAGACTGCTTTCATCTGACAGCTGATATGAGTCAGTGAGTGGCTAACACATGGTGGCATTGCCAAAGGCCTTGTTTTCTCTATAAAAACGCAGTAATCTCTGCTCTTGCAGAAGCATTTAGTGTAGGGCATACTACCCCATAAAGTTTTCCTACATTAATCTGGGTGAGAAGTGAATTCATGTTGGACCTATTAGAGCTTTGCAATATCTACATAGCATCACGCTTGGACTTTTACGAGAGCTTATTGACTTTAACTTTATTGTAAAAGTTGCAGGTGAGGATGGTTGGGGTTGTAGTAGGTGCTGCTTCTATTAAGTGCATTTACAAATTAAGTTCAAATAGTGCCCTGAGTAAGAATTTGACTGCAGACCCAGAGCAGGCTCATGTCTTGTGCCATTTCTGAAAGGGTGCAGCATGGTTCATGAATTTAATTTGGGTGTCATGCTCCACCCCTCAACTCTGTACTACTAGATGTGCCTGTTTTGCTTGGGCTGTGACTTGGGTAGTGGCCCATTGATTCTTTATGGCTTGTAGTAATGCCTGAGTAAGTGGTATTCTCATTTTTCACCAATTTGGTGTGAGAATTACACTTGATAGGTCCTGGCACAGTTGATGAAGCCTCTTGTAATTTATACAGTTTTTTTGTCTTTGTTTAAAGGGGTTGCCTGGTCCAAATTAATAAGTCTGCAGTCACTGCCTGCAGGGCACCAGTTTCTGAGCAGGGACCAGTGGGTATGAATTGGCTATACACACTCCCAGCAAGTGGGCACAGCCTCTTTTCCATACACTTGTATGGTGTGAGGCCACACCCACTAGACAGTGCCTGGCCAGGAGTATATATAACCTGTCATGAATCCCCAGGGAAAATTGTTTGAGTCAGTCTGCAGACTTACTGTTTTGAACTGGACAACTCCTTTAAAGTGTCATTAGGGGGTACAGTGTAGCACAACTGCAGCTATGTAGATCTAGACCTGCCTGCACTGGGTAGAGCTAACAGGAGCAGAATGCAACTCAAAAGATCCATCTGGAGATGATGGTCAAAATATACTTTCTGACATGCCAACATTTTGGAGAAAAATAAACCTAGCTGCTACTGTGGCCTTTATTTAATCCATGCTTCCCAAACTGTAGGCTGCATGACTCAAATGACCAGTTCCCTTTTAAGCCAAAAAGTACAGCAGGAATTTATTGCACATGGGCAGATCAAAAGATGTGATGAATTCTTTAGATGTGGCCACTTGAAGATGTTGCCACATCTTGCTTCTGAAGACCTTTCTTCAAGTCTAGGGTGTAAAATGCCAGTCCTGATGAATCCCACCTTACATTTTTTTTTAATGTGAACCTGTGTAACTGCTGTTCATGGCAATTTGCTCCTGTGTTCCAGAACACTCCATATTCAGGCAGGCAACCACTTTAGCACCAATCTTCACATCTCCTCATGAGTTTGTCAAAAGCTATGGCCTGGATGACTTGTGTATAAACTGTTACATGTTTGCATTATACTAGGCATATGCCACTTGGTCTTATTGAATAAACTGGACCCTGACATCTTGGTAAGGGGCTGTGTTCGATCCAGGATTACAGCCTTCCATCCATAGTATAAATTGGACTCATCCAAGGTTAGACATTGTAGTGAGCTCAGTTCACTTGTTTGCAGACTAATTTCACCACATCTGTAAATCTTGTCAGAATCTATTCTCTCCACTATCTTCTGCAGTGTGGTTCACAAGTTTCACGATCTTGTGTCAAATGCTGCTCATAATTTGGATTGTTACATTAATGCTGGTTTAGGCAGCATAAAGTGATGGCGGTCAGACCGATGTTGGCAAGTTATTTTCTACTTGGTTTTCACTGGTCAACTGCTTTTTAGAGTATTCAGAAAACATGTAGGTTTAAATATGTGGGGACCTGTCATATTGCAGATGCAATGTGTCCTAGGGACAGCATGGTATCGAGATGGATCTACTCAGTGACTGACTATATGCCTGCAGTTATACAGGGAAGACTCAGTCACTGACTTGGGCATCTTCGCAGGAAAAGCTTCAGTGAAGCCTCTTATTGATCCTTGGTGTTTGTATACATGAGGCTAGTGGGCTGTCCTATCCACCAGTTGTGGGAAGTCACGCCAGGAAGACTTGATATGACTTATTCGGTATAATACCACCAACTGGACTTTTATCCATACAAATGCCAAGGATATCAAATTAAATGCTTTACTGGAACTTTTCCCACAAATGTAAGCTTCTGATAAGTTTATCTTTTGTGCTGAGCAAAAGCAACTTTCTACATGGCAGGCTCATGTAAAGGGTAGGCACAGTTCATCTGTATAATTCTATGGGATGTTTGACTAAATCTGGCCTTGGAAGGGAGACAGATGCTGTCCTACCTCTCATTGCACATGCTCATCATGGCTTCTATGCTATTTCAGGTGAAATTGCAGTCTGCATATCAGTTGCAGGTTACCCTCACAACCATATTGGGACAACCCTTTATTAAAATAAATGTTCCCTGATAACATAATGAAGCCTATACGCTCCTCATGCCAGTGCTGTTCCAGCAGTGTCAGCACATGTGGTCCTGGGGTTGTGATGCCCAGTCAGCACTGGCCTCGCATTCTCTGCCTTCTGACAAGCTGAGCATGGAGAGGATGTCTGAGATGCAGCCCAGACCTCTTCATGTTCAGTTTGTCTGAAGACTGAGACAGTGACGCCAGTGATTGGGTATCAAGTGTCATTCCACCGCATCACAGCCCTGGGAACACTAGTTGCTGGAACGGAGCAGACACAGGATGTGAGTATATGCAAGTGATTGGGCATAACATATAGTTTAAGAAGGGGGTTGTTCTGGTAGTGGGCAACCACTTTAAGGCCGGCCTGTCACCAGGTCAGAAGCATGTCAGAATGACTGTATATGTTTGATATAGGAAAGATGTATATCTTCGTACCGTGTTAGCCAGTAGATAGAAAAATATTTAGACTTGAGAGTCCTCAGTGGTTGATACCTTTTTAATGGCTAACTGAAAAGATGGTAACAAATTGCAAGCTTTCGAGACTACTCAGGTCTCCATCAGGCAAAGACTAAAACAAGCATTAATGTAACAATCCAAATTATGAGCAGCATTTGACACAAGATCGTGAAACTTGTGAACCACACTGCAGAAGATAGTGGAGAGAATAGATTCTGACAAGATTTACAGATGTGGTCAAATTAGTCTGCAAACAAGTGAACTGAGCTCACTACAATGTCTAACCTTGGATGAGTCCAATTTATACTATGGATGGAAGGCTGTAATCCTGGATTGAACACAGCCCCTTACCAAGATGTCAGGGTCCAGTTTATTCAATAAGACCAAGTGGCATATGCCTAGTATAATGCAAACATGTAACAGTTTATACACAAGTCATCCAGGCCATAGCTTTTGACAAACTCATGAGGAGATGTGAAGATTGGTGCTAAAGTGGTTGCCTGCCTGAATATGGAGTGTTCTGGAACACAGGAGCAAATTGCCATGAACAGCAGTTAAGGGTATGCCACACTAAACAACGTCGCTAACGGGATCGCTAAAAAACGTCACTATTTAGCGATCCCGTTAGCGATGTTGTTTGTGCGGCAGCTTCCAGCGACGAGCTTCCTGCTGTGATCTCGCTCGTCACTGGAATCGTTCCGGACCCTATTTTCGTCGCTGGCGCCCTGCTGGGTAAGTATATATCGCTAGTGTGGCACCTTTTTTAGCGATTTAGCGGTACTTTTGTACCGCTAAAGTCGTTAAGGAGATCGCTAACCGGATAGCGTCCTAACTGACATCGCTAAAATAGGTAGCCACTAGCGATATAGAAACAATCCCGCTAGCGATCTCATTAGTATGCGACGCTAACGAGATCGCTAGCGGGATTGTCTAGTGTGGCAGTACCTTTACACAGGTTCACATTAAAAAAAAAAAAGTAAGGTGGGATTCATCAGGACTGGCATTTTACACCCTAGACTTGAAAAAAGGTCTTCAGAAGCAAGATGTGTACATCAATTAAGGAATCTGCTTCTCTGACCTGGGGGCATCAAAACACAATACCAGACCCCAATCAGAGGGCAATAAAAATCTCACTCCTTATCTATGAACTGTTCCAATATTTATGTTCATCCCTCTGCCATAATGACAGTTCTGCTTCACGTCACATGTCTTACCTATTGCATTATTCCTGTGTCCTCTTGTGTATAAATATGATTCTTCAGTTTTTGTTTTAGTCTTTGCCTGATGAAGAGACCTGAGTAGTCTCGAAAGCTTGCAATTTGTTACCATCTTTTCAGTTAGCCATTAAAAGGTATCAACCACTGAGGACTCAAGTCTAAATATTTGTATAGGTTTGAACGTTGATTTCCGCATACAAAGACAGATTGACAGCTCCTCAGGGTCCTTCCTCCCTGGTAAAACCTTATGTTGCTTAGTACAAGCTGCAGCAGTTAGGCTGAAAGACTTATGGTTTAGCACTTGCCTCTGACTTGGGATTGATCCCAACACCACAGTGGCATGGGCTCTAGTCTTCAACTCTTCAGACTTGATGACATGTTTGGGTTCTGATGTGACTGATGTATGGTTCCAAACACATCTAAGATTACTGATTGTAATTGTGTTTTCTTGTTACAGGCTGACCAACTGACAGAAGAGCAGATCGCTGGTAAGTTTGTCAAATGCTAAATGGGCACTAATCACTTGTGTACCAGTAGACATTAATACTTCATCCTGTTATTGTAAATTATGTAGTATGATCACTAACAGGATACCACTGCTGGCACAGGAACTTCCCTGATGGCCACTGCCCAGTCTTTCTGCAGAGAGCCTAACATTGAGCATTACTACTTGCTTGGCTGTAAAATGCTCTTGTTCCTATAAACATCAGTCATTAGGGCATGTATAGTTGTGACTAAACGGGTCTAAACATGAGTGCTGCAGGTGTAGGATGGGAGTTGTCATTCCAGAAGTCTTATGATTCATTTTTCTATTTCTAGAGTTCAAAGAAGCTTTCTCACTATTTGACAAGGATGGTGATGGCACCATTACAACAAAGGAGTTGGGCACAGTGATGAGGTCGCTTGGGCAGAACCCCACAGAAGCAGAACTGCAGGACATGATCAATGAAGTAGACGCTGATGGTCCGTTTATCTGCTGGTTTTGTATGATGGCAATTTGCATCCAATCCATTTTATTTATTTTCTTTAATCCAACAGGTAATGGAACTATTGACTTCCCTGAATTCTTGACTATGATGGCTAGGAAAATGAAGGACACTGATAGTGAAGAGGAAATCAGAGAAGCATTCCGTGTGTTTGACAAGGTATTTAATGTTTTGGCAATTAAAAGGATGGTCCTACCACTTCAAAAACCCTAAATGAGCATGATGACTTCACACATTCTTCCACTCTCAGACACTTCTGTGACCACATCTGGCCAACCACAGGAGGTAGTGATGAAATGTAGCTTGTGGTTGGTAATTGACCATGTCCATCACATATCCTTCCACACTGTAAAAGTAAAGATCAGTTAGTCATTGGGGAAACTAGATCACAACGAGTATCCCTGCTTTCATTGCCTACAGCTGTTTCTAAAGTGTTCAAATCAGTACTTAGTGTCTTGGCAGTGTCAGATTGAAATGATAAATGTGTGGCAATAAGGACTTGGCCTACTGGTAGTTTTAAAACTTTCAATGTTAACAAGCACCATAGCCATCTATGAGACTCCTTTTAGACCAGTGTTTCTCAACTCCAGTCCTCAGGACCCACCAACAGGTCATGTTTTCAGGATTTCCTTAGTATTGCACAGGTGATGATTTTATCACCTGCTCAAGCATTAATTCCATCACCTTTGCAATACTAAGGAAATCCTGAAAACATGACCTGTTGGTGGGTCCTGAGGTCTGGCGTTGAGAAACAGTTTTAGACTGTGTACATACCAGTTTAAGATAACTGCGTAGCATATTGCAGGACTCATACTGCATTTCACATAAGAACTTTTGACTATTCAAGATGAATTGGTATCTTGGATTTATTTGCTGTGGCTTGTGGTCTTTGTAGGCCTGGCATACAACCACACATGCTTCACTGCATCGGCACTTAGAACTAACTATATGAAAAGTTTAAAAATGCCAATACATCTTGCTTAGTTGCCTCTTTTTATGGTTAAATGTTTAACATCTTAGTAAGGGTTAGCTTTTAGCTGCCAAACCCTTCATATTATCTGGCAGGCTAGATCACAGGCTTATTACTCTTCTTTCCACTGTAGTCACTGGTTGTAGGAAGTGCCCTGGACTCAAAGCAGATTTGCATATGGTTTATCCTGCTGGCCAGGATTGACACATCATACAGCATTTTAGTTTGCATACAGCACAATCACAATGTAGACAGGTGCTTCCACCAAACAGTAAAAATTTTAAAGAAAATGTCTACTCCAGAAATTCAGGGTATGGATGCAGTCACTCCTTAACTAGACTGGTGGCTTGTGTGGTCAGGACTACAGCTGTTTTCATGTTACTCTATAGTGTATCCTACCTCTGTAAACAATAAGTTTCTCTTGGCTCAGACTTTGTTGTAACTTTGCACATAAACAGGTTAAGTTGCTATCATGTTTATACAGTGGGAGTAAAGAAACATCTCACACACTATGCTTATAGTAATCCAGGTTGCTGAATAGTATGACTGCATGCAGGTGTAACCTGGGGTGCTGCCATTCTGAGTTCTGTGGACACCGCTCTGAGTCTTCTTATTTCCTACAGGATGGAAATGGCTACATTAGCGCTGCTGAGCTCCGTCATGTGATGACAAATCTGGGTGAGAAGTTAACGGACGAAGAGGTCGATGAAATGATCAGGGAAGCAGATATTGATGGAGATGGCCAAGTAAATTATGAAGGTGGGTTCCAGCCTAATACTTGGACTGACTTTCTGCAAAGCCAATAAGATTAGGTATAGACTTTGGCACTCAAAAATCTGCAATAGAGCATTTATTAACAAAATTAACCCAAATGGATTCCAGATAATCGAAACAGTCAACGTTTTCGGTATAGTTTTAGTATATCCCTTCAATTTTGTAAGTCTAGCAATATATGCTAATTTCCCCTTTTTCTCCTTCCTAGGCCCTAAGGCTGGGGTCACACTGCGTTTAGGCAGTCCATTAGACGGCCTGCTTTACACTGTGGTGTAATGCAGTTTGGTAACGTTGCCATTGACACTCATTGTCAGGTGTATCGCATGCCATAAAGCAGCATGCGTTCTCGATGTGCCATCATTCAGCAACGGAGCCTCGGCTGCAGCGTCTGGGGATCTGTCACCGCTAGCACAGATGATTCATGTGCGCTAGCGGGTATAGCATAACGCGATCGTGTTATGCTATAACATTACCAGCCCGTCAACACTTTGCGTCGAGCGGGCTGGTTAAACGCAATGTGAACCTTGCCTAAAACTAGTTTCACACATGTTTGAGTGTCGAAGTCTGTAAATCTTATTGTGTCTATTTACTTCTGAGCACTATTGTCAGATGGTTGAGCACCCATTTTCCACTATATTTCTGCAAAGCCAGTTATCTCATGGTATGGACCCAATGGGTGGGGCTGTATGGTCTTGTGAAGCAGAGGGTTTCAGTTAAACATGCTGTAAAGACCTGATTAATGTGGTGCACATCCTATAGCCCTCTACACTATTGATGGACAAAATTTGCACCACACTGCAAACCTGAAATGTTGTTCACCAGATGCTTAAATGTCAGTCTTTCTGCATAGCCCCATTCAGGTCTTTTTGGCCACTTTCAGTTTGCTCCCTATTGTCAGCTCTTGTTTATAAATAACTGTGGTCCCAGATCAAAAAATGTGCCATAGCCACAGGTTGGCCATACATGGTAATCTGAGTGAAGCAGTGGTCACTTATTTTTCGGAAGCCACATAAGCAATTCTAAGTCTGCAGATGCTGAGCACTGCTCCAATGTCCATAAACTGATGTTCATTATGGACAAAAAGGTTTTGTTGACTTTTCCTAGTTGACAAACTATACAAGCAAACAAATAGTTTTGGTCATTACCTTAACACTCTATATTAAATGTATTGATGAAAAAGGTAATTCCTATCCTTAAGTGGATAAATTGCAAAACTTTAAATCAAATGCTGTAGTTGGCACAACAGGTTTGCAAAGGGATAATCCAAATAAGGTGGCAGATCACCAAATTCCTTGAGCTTTTTGTAGCGCGAGACTTGCAAGCAGATAACTTATCGTGCAAAAGACTTTTGAGTGTTGTAAAGACGTTCCAATCTTTCTTACAATTGCAAAATTACAACTTTTTTTTTTTTTGCAATGACAACCTTTTCTGCTAACTTTTGCACAAACACTTGTTAAAAAAAATTATACTTTTTGAATCGCAACAAGACTTGTCTGCTACAAATGGTCAAAGCCAACTATTAATGCTTTAGACTTTGATCAGTAACTAGTGTAAATCTCCATTATGTTTTAGTCTTGGCCTAAAGAAACAGTTAAGTGCTCACGATCCAGAAGTAGCAGTGTATTTTCACTGCTTTCTATTGAACGTAGGTTAATCTGCATGCGTTCACAGAACCATGTGGATTTACCACATTCAATAAATTCTGTTGGTGAGAAATTGACATGCTGCAGGCCTGAAAGGACATGCTGCATATCAGTTTCTGCAGGTGGTCCACAGTCACACACGCATAATAAACACTGGATTTCTAGAATTCCCATCCACTAGTCTGTAACATCCGGCCGCTGCAGTTCTGATGCTGCACATGCGCAGCGTCAACCGCAGCAATTCCTGATCGTGAGCACATACCCTAAGTAAAAGTGAGAGATGCTTCTGCCACATGAATATTTTTAGACCAAGCAAAAAGCATGCACAACTAACTCTTGGTGATAATGTACTGTGCCCTCCCCTTGACTCTGTATCTTTTCATAATCTGCCTCTGACCTTTATAGAAACCCTCTAAAGGTTCTGGGTAGGCTTACTGCACTGACTTAGTAAATTTTATTGTAACCTGTGACTTCATTCTTCTCCTGTTCTTTTTCTTGCAGAGTTTGTACAAATGATGACAGCAAAGTGAAGATTGTACAGAATGTGTTAAATTTCTTGTACAAAGATGTTTATTTGCCTTTCTTTGTTTGTAACTTATCTGTAAAATGTTTCCCCCTTACTGTCAGAAAATGCATGTATAGTAATTTAGAATTCCATTCATGTTTCCCATATTCCTGTCACTGTCTTTTCTTAAACTTTTTATTTCGTTTCCATGGAAAGAGTTGATCAAGTAACAAATGCTGCATGTGGCTTACTCTGGATTTTTATCAAAGCCCTTTGTGCACATGGAAGACCTTGACGAATTTAGTCACACGGGAACATCCAGGCTCTTCAGTTTTTAAACAACATTTTTTTTTTTTTTTTCCTTCCCCCTCAAGTTGGATTTCTTCAAGTAACTTGTCTGCTTGTTGGAATGTGGAGTAAACAACTCTAAACTACAGATAGTTAACAATATTGAACTTATGTTGCACTAATGCAAAGCTGGTATATCCAGATACATGTCTTGTTTTCTCCTTCCACCCTTCTTGCCTCTCCTACTGTATTGTTTGCTCCAGACCTGGAACATTTTCACCATGCTTACTACTACAATATTTTTTCTTATCTTTTGAATTACTGATGTGAGGGGTCTGCATAGCATTACCCAGCAGTGAGTTGCAAGCTCCTTCACCAGGTTAAAGTTTACTTTGGTCTAGCCACTTTTCAGAAGAACCTGCTTATGGCACAATTTGCCTCAAATCCATTCCAAGTTGTATATTTGTTTTCCAATAAAAACAAAAAAGTCAATCTTGGTGGCTGTCTTGTATGTGTGGGTATATGGCAAGTAAGAGGATGAGCACCTTTAAGTTAAAGGAAATCAGTTGCCAGAAAACTGGTGTAAAGCACAGGAAGGGCCTATGCACACAATGCGGATTCCTGCTGCCTGCAAAGGTCTCAATCAACACCCCAATCATTTTACTAGTTTGCAGCTCAGCAAAAAAATGGTTGGAGATGGTACAAGCATGGTTGTGATGTGTCCTCAATGCCAGAAATGTTACTCGAGTCACTGAGAATGTGCCTCGTAAGGCTGACTGGAGTGCAAAGCATTAAATTCTGCCCCACTTTCTGAAATCACTCCCAACAACCACAGTAATAGATGCCTAGGAGTGTCAATTCTCTCTGCACATGGGGAGCACAGCATGAAACAACTAATCATCCTCTGTAACTACATTCAGCAGTAACTTCACAGGAAAGGAACTGGCATATTAAAGCATGTATTCAACTTGAAGGGATTTGTCCTACCAGTGGTGAGGTGCACCTGGCACCCCCACTGTTCAGTTAGCAGCGGTCAGATGTGGTGGTTTGTAGCACAGCTCCAGCAGGGTACTGTAGATCTGACCAAGTCAAATGGGCCAGGGGGTGGATGTGCAGTACCAGTCACCACAGATGAGCTGTGTAATATATAACTGATCAGAAGTGGCTAGGGAGTAACACAAAGCCAATATGGCTGACCTAGGAAACTGGTGGCATGATATAAGACTATTGATAAGCTTACTGGTCAGTGGTCACTTAATAGGCTGATCTCCCCATGAGATCTCTGTGCACATGCTCTGCTGAGAACCATCAGCAGCTTGAGTCCCATTAACACCACCAAGAACTTGATGCAAGAAAGCATTTCTCCCAATGAACAAGCAGATCTATGGACAGCCTGTTGACACCTAGTTTGTCATATGTTAATGACACTTGTCAATTATCTTGGTGTGTGGCTAGGTCAGTATGAAAACCCTGGATAACGCCCTCTACATGTTCATGCCTTCTGCCAAGGTCTTGCGTGGTCTACACTGACACTCATCTATCTGATCATGGTGTAAATGCTTCAATTAACTTAGGTGGCAGCCTGACAACATACTTCCAAGCTTTGCTTTAAGGTATATTTGTAACGCATGATGCCTTAGTCAGTGACTGTTGGGTTGCATAATGAATCCTGGGGTGGGGTAAAATGGTTTGGATTTCGGTGGTGGGTCACATTCACTTTCATGATTTAGTCAGAGTTGTGTTTTGCTATCAATGCTTTCAGCAGCCTTTCTTTTTTTTTTTTTTTGCCCCAAAACATGTTAATAAAGCATTATAGCTCCTGATTAAAGTGGCTACTGACAAAATTATGACCAAGAGCAGTGACCCAATCTGCATCAAAACATCCATATCTTCCCCCACCCTTACCTCCCCAGGCTTGAACCCTCAATAGCTATTGACTCATCTTTATGTGGTGTGGCCATAGCCTTCAGGCCTGCTCACATTTCCAGCATAGCAATGTTTGACCTTCAGATCACATGGTTCCATGGTGCATGTGACTTTTTTTTTTTCTTTTTTTTTTTTTTGGTGAGACTAATCACCATGATGCCTAATTACTGCCCTATTTTCACAACTGTACACCAATGGTGGAGCCTTTAAAATGGACTTGTCAGCCAGCACATATGGTAGATCTCTAATTGTGCTGTGTGTTGCACCTTATCAGAAATGAGCATTCTTTAATATTGTTAAATGAATATTTTTAAGTATACACAGGCTTCTGATCACCCAATGAACACAAATAGCATTCATTCAGGTTTGCACAATATCATTCTCCATAGCACATTGTCCTGTGTAAACAACCTGTGCTGCCGACTCTTTCCAGATTATAAAAACTTGATTCCAGCTCACCCAGTTGCTCTATGCTCATCCATCTGGGGCTCAGACACCGGCCTCACAACAAGGATAGTAGAAAAAATGGTGTCTGTCTCAACAGGACTGGATTTTCCTTTTTTTTTTTTTTTTTTTTTTTTTTTGTTTTCAAAAGAAATCCTAGTGCATACAAAATTCTCAAGGTCGACATGACCCAGTCAATACATTTTTGACTGAACTAGCAGTCTTACTCATGACAGGCATGTCATGGGTAAGACTGCTTAATGCAGTCAAAACACAGCGACTGGCTCATGTTGACCGAGAGTTTTCTTTTATATGCACTATAATTTCTTTTGAAAAATAAAGGAAAATCCAGTCCTGTTGAGCTGGACTCCAATTTCTTTCTATTATCCTCTTTCCAGATTGTTCAGTTTTTGCATCTGCAGTGGTCGGCTTTTGTGTACTGATCACATTAAGGTGTGATTTAACAAGGACAAGACAGTCTAGTGTAGATGTCTGCTGGGGAAGACTGTTGTAAATGTAGGTGCTTAATGTGAAGGGAGAAAGTTGCTGCTATAAAGAAGTCTCAGACTGAAACCTAACATAGCAGCCTTAAAATTCTTCCTGCAAACAATGTAGGTGTTGAGAGCTACTACAAGTCTTTTTGTAGGGTGATGCATTTGATGCTTTAAATACATTTTTCAGCTGCAGATGGAAGGAAGAGAGCCACAGTATTCATTACTGATGGGTAGGCGGAGCCCCAGATCAGGATGTCACCTCAGATCAAAAGAGTGCTGACTGGCTGGCCCCTCCAGCTCGGGCTCCTCCTACTCAGCTCCAGTCTAAGATTTGAGGTCCAGAGGATGGTCGCTGCTAATGCAGCTCCTCAGAAGATTTTATTATTTTATATTCGGACAGGAGACTTGGATCACCAGTTGGTCTAGAGGTCTCAGGGGTACCAGCGCTGCTGTACCCCAACCTCTCCCTTGGCGGATCTGTATTTACTCAAAGTCCCTGCAGAATCCTTGCCGGCCCTGGGGGATGAGGATGGCTTCCCTGGCGGGGACGCAAACCACACGTGCGGTCACTGCGTTCCTCGCCCTGGGGGAAGCATGGGCACAGCGCCAGAAACCCCTGAGGGTCCCTGTGGCGCCTTGGCTGGTGAGTACTCCACACAAATTTTTTATTATAATAATGTGTGAGTGCTTTAGCGTCTGAATGAGCAGCGCTATTACTTGTATGTCAGTATGCTTCAGCGCTGCTGTGACAGCACTACTACATGTATGTCAGTATGCTTCAGCGCTGCTGTGACAGCGCTTTTACATGTAGATGTGGTGATTTTTTGTCCGCAGGCAGATACCTGCAGGACAGAGAGGGAGCAGGAGCGGGGGAGTTCGCGCTCAATATTCGAGCTGGCGGGGGGCGTGGCCTAACTATTCCCGGTCTTCTGAGCAGGAAGACGCGCGCTCTGGCGTTTCTCCTGCGACTCCCTCACTGTGGCGGCCATTACCAGGCTCCTGGGCTCCTCAGACCGCCCTCTCCTCATAAGACACCACGGCCAGCTGGGTGAGTGCTGATTCCTCACCCTGCAGCGCAGCGATCGCTATCCTGCAGCTGCAGTCTCATTAGAGACATAAAAATTGGCTGGGGCTCACAAATATATATATTGTGGTGAGTTTGCAATATTAACCCCTCTGAGGGTTATTTCTACCAGCTAAATTTTTTGACTGAATACCGCTGGGGTAACCCTGCTTGGTGGAGCGTTAACCCTTCAGCGTTTAAAAAAAAAAAAAAAACGCATAGTTTTTTGCTGGTATTACCGCTTTGACCTGCTCATACAGGTGAGGCATGTCTGAACAGAGTTCAGATGCCGCGGACCATGTCCCAGTGCCATTACGGCAATCAGATACGCAGACCTCCACAGCGTCTAGCGCTGCGGTCGACAGCGGTGGAAAATTGGACGATATCGCTCGATCGATCAACAACTTGTCTGACCTTTTAGGTCAATATGTGTCCCTAATTCCTCTCAGAGGAAGCGACGCAGGCCGTTACCGGCCTCTACACGGAGCAAGTCAGATGTATCTGATATTGGGCAGAGTTCCCCTTTAAATTCGGATGGAGAAATATCCGATTCTGATGCGGACGAGCCGCAGGGGCGTTCCTCTATGGCGAAGCGTACGGAGGCATTGATTGAAGCCATGAGAGATATATTACAGTTACCGGAGGAGGTAACTAGTCGTCCTGGTAAATCAGCACGCATGTTCCAGGAGTCCCGTGCTTCGCGTACAACATTGCCAGCTCTGGATGAGCTTAATAGTGTAATAGAGGAGGAACGTCTGTGTCCAGATAAGCGTTTTCATGGAACGCATTTCTTTGATACACTTTATCCTTGCTCTGCGGAGTTAAAGGCTAATTGGACTTCTGCTCCTGAAGTGGATGTGTCTTTATCTCAGCTTAGTAAATCCTCACTACTCCCTATTAAGGGAAAAGCAGCTTACAGGAGCCTTTGGATAGAAAGGCAGAATTGCGGCAAAAGCAAGCTATGAGGCTGCGGGTCATGGATTTCGAGCAGTGCTAGGATCCATGTGTGCTGCTAGAGCTTCTCTAAGCTGGCTGGCACGTCTGAAGACGGAGTTGCAAAATGAATCTCCGTTATCTGAGATACGGGAAACTTGTGAATGGTTAGAAACGGCAGCCTGTTATATATTTGATGCCGGTCTGGATACGGCATCTCTGCTGGCCAAAGCGCAAGCTTCAGCGGTCACAGTCAGAAGAGCTTTATGGCTCAGACAGTGGGCCGGGGACGCAGTTTCCAAACAAGGGTTGTTGGCCTTACCTTACAAGGGTGGCCATCTTTTTGGATCCGACCTCACAGAGCTGATTTCCAAGGCTAAGGCGAAGGAATCAGCATTACCACAGCGTAGGGCCATGGCCTCGGTGTCCAGTAAGCCTGGTGTCTATAGTGGTCGGCGGTCCTTTCGGGGCCGAGGACGATCTAGTCACTCCTCGTGGGGATCGGGTCGTCTTTCCTTCTCAGGAAAGAAATCCTCTCAGAAAACTCGTACTCCCTGGAAGCAGAGTTTCCGCCAGGACAAGCGGGAACTTGACAAGAAGCCCGCAAAGTCGGATTGACGCCAGGGGTCCACTCGAGGATTCTCGAGTGGGGGTCGCCTGCTTCTTTTCAAGGAGACTTGGATGGCTCGCGTTCCAGATTCCTGGGTAACGCGGATAGTGTCGGCAGGCTATTTCATAGAGTTTGCTTCTCGACCCCCAAATGTTTTTTGTCAATCTCGCGTTCCGTCGGAACCCGAGCTTGTTGTCGCTCTACAGCGAGAGGTCGAATCTCTGCTACAAAAGGGTGTAGTGATACCGGTTCCGTCAGAGGACCGAGGGAAAGGTTTTTATTCCAACCTTTTTATAGTTCCCAAAAAGGAGAACAAATTTCGCCCGATTCTGGATCTCAAGCGATTAAACCGGCATGTCCATGCCCGGAAATTTCGCATGGAGTCGCTTCGTTCCGTTGTGGCAGCTCTGTCACAGAACGATTTTCTGGTGTCAATCGACATTCGCGACGCTTATTTGCATATTCCCATCGGAAAGGCTCATCAGCGCTTTCTTCGATTTGCCATAGGTCAGAATCATTACCAGTTCGTGGCTCTGCCGTTCGGCTTAGCCTCAGCGCCAAGGGTCTTTACAAAAATTCTGGCGCCCCTCATGGCAATCCTTCGAAGACAGGGGATTACGATTCTCCCTTATCTGGACGATCTTTTGATCGTGGCTTCCTCGGAGGAGGAGGCGTTGACGGCTCGGGATTTGTCTCTTCAGTTTCTGAAGGACTTCGGTTGGCTGGTCAATTGGGAGAAGTCGTCCCTGGAACCATCGAGGACAATCCTCTTTTTGGGAATGCATCTCGACACGTTTCGGTCGGTAGTTTCCCTACCACCAGACAAACAGTCATGTCTTCTTCGACATGTACAGATTATGAAATCCTCAACGGCAATGTCCCTACGGAAGTGTATGCGTCTTCTGGGACTGATGGTGGCGTCCATTGTGGCAATTCCTTTTGCCCAGTTCCATTCCAGGACTCTCCAAAGGTTCATCTTGAGTCGATGGAACCAGTCGCAATCGCTGGATTGCAGTGTCACCATTTCTCGCGCGGTGCGGGATTCTCTAGAATGGTGGTTACGTCCAGGGGCATTCTCCCTGGGGAAGTCTTTCCTCCCTCCGAAGTGGTCAGTCATAACCACCGATGCCAGCCTGACGGGCTGGGGGGGTGTTTGGAACAATCTCTGGATTCAGGGGGTATGGTCATCGGAAGAGTCTTTTCTTCCGATCAACATCCTGGAATTGAGGGCGATTTTCCTTTGCCTCCAACATTGGACGGTCCCTTTGAGCGGTCTGCCAGTCCGAGTGCAGACAGACAATGCGACGGCTGTCGCGTATATCAATCACCAAGGTGGGACAAGGAGTTCCAGACTCATGGTAGAGGTGTCCCGAATTCTGATTTGGGCAGAGGCCAGTGTACCAGCCATTTCGGCGATTCACATTCCAGGGGTTCAGAATATTACAGCGGACTTTCTCAGTCGCAGAAGGATGGATCCCGGGGAATGGAGCCTCCACCCGGAAGTTTTTGCACTACTGTGCTCTCGCTGGGGAACCCCCCAAGTGGATTTGATGGCATCCAGGTCCAATGCCAAGTTACCGACATTCATGTCCAGGTACAAGGACCCGAAGGCGGTGGCGGTGGATGCTCTAGTGGCTCAGTGGGATCAGTTCGAGCTGATCTATGTATTCCCGCCGATATCCTTACTTCCTCTAGTACTGCGTCGGATCAGACTAGAGAGAATTCCAGCTATTTTGATAGCTCCAGACTGGCCAAGAAGGGTGTGGTTCTCGACAATAATGTCGCTGTTGGCGGCACCTCCTTTTCCACTCCCTCTTCAACCGGACTTGTTGACTCAGGGGCCCGTTTGTCATCCGGACTTGATGTCCCTGCGTTTGACGGCGTGGCTCTTGAGACCGAAATCTTGACCGTAGAGGTTTCTCAGCGAGGTCATTGACTACCCTTCGTGCTGCAAGATGTCGGCTACTACTAGGATTTACCACAAAAATTTGGGAAACCCTCTTTTCGTGGTGTTTGGGGTCTCTCGACCGAGAAAATTTGCCATTCCCAACTGTTGGCTTTCTGCAGCATGGCTAGACAAGGGTTTGGCAGTCAGCACTCTGAAAGGTCAGATTTCTGCTCTGTCCTTATTGTTCCGGAGAACCATTGCTTCAAATAGAGACGTGCTCTACTTTTTCCGAGGTATATCTCGTAAGTTTCCGCCGCGGAAGGCACCCGTGTCTCCTTGGCGGCTCAACCTTGTTTTGGAGGTTCTTCAGCATAAACCTTTTGAGCCTATGGTTTCTGCTAGCCTTTCTTTACTTTCTTGGAAGGTGGCTTTCCTTGTTGCAGTCACTTCCTTGAGGAGAGTTTCTGAGTTGGCAGCTCTTTCTTGTTCGCCTCCTTTTCTGGAGTTTTTTCCGGATCGTGTAGTGCTTCGCACTCGGGGTGATTTTTTGCCTAAAGTGGTGTCACAATTTCATGTTAACCAGGATATTGTGTTGCCTTCACTCTGTCCGGATCCGAAGAATGCGAAAGAGCGAGATTTACACACATTGGATTTAGTGCGGGCCTTGAAGTTTTATCTATCTATTACTCAAGGTTTTCGTAAGACGGACTCCCTGTTTGTGGTTCCAGCAGGTCGTCGGCGTGGTCAACGAGCTTCCAAGGATTCTATAGCTCGTTGGATCCGGTCAGCTATTTTGGAAGCTTACCGCCTTCGGGGTGAATCTTGCCCGATTAAGATTCGAGCCCATTCCACGAGAGCTGTGGCCTCATCGTGGGCTTTTCATCAAGGTGCCTCGGCAGTGCAGCTCTGCCGAGCGGCAACTTGGCGCTCTGTCCACACGTTTACAAGGTTTTATAAAGTGGACGTCAGTGCTTCCGCTGATGCAGCCCTCGGACGTAGGGTCCTGCAGGCAGCTGTAGTTTAAAGTTCTGGATGAACTTGTGTTTAGCGCTGGTTGCGTTTTGTTGTTAAGGTTGTTGGGTTTCTGCCTTTTGTTGGTTTTTCCCACCCTTATTTTTGAACTGCTTTGGGACGTCCCATCAGTAATGAATACTGTGGCTCTCTTCCTTCCATCTGCAGCTGAAACACGGATTTTGGTAAAAACTTACCTGTAAAATCCTTTTCAGCGAAGGAAGGAAGAGAGACACAGCACCCTCCCATGGCAGAAGTGTGTTGATGTTTTCAGATGCAGCGCGACCCTTATCTGATAGCGATTATCTGGGCTGAGGTCAGCGCGCTAAGGCTCCAGCATCGCCAGCTCATCGCAGTAGTCAGGTTCCGTGAGTAGTACCTGGAACTCTGTGGTTTTTGGCTTTCTTTGCATGCATAACCTGTATCCTTGTGTTTTTTCTCTGAAGTTCCTTCAGAAGGGGTTATGTTGCTCCGCTGGTGATCTTGGCTCTTTTCCTGAAAGCTTTGGTACGACTGGAGCTGAGTAGGAGGAGCCCAAGCTGGAGGGGCCAGCCAGTCAGCACTCTTTTGATCTGAGGTGACATCCTGATCTGGGGCTCCGCCTACCCATCAGTAATGAATACTGTGTCTCTCTTCCTTCCTTCGCTGAAAAGGATTTTACAGGTAAGTTTTTACCAAAATCCGTGTTTTGGCCCTTGCACTAGACAGCAGATGGTTGGGGGGGATTGGCACCAGCTAACATGGGAGTTTTTCTTTAGAATTGGTCATCAAATCAATGGGGATCTTGCCTCAAGGGACCCCACTGATTAAAGTGGCCTTGTCATACTATTAATGGGACTAAACTGTAAACCTGGGTGCAGATGTTAATAAAAGAGCTTGGCTGTGCCTGTCATTGGGATCAACCCTCCAGAGTGATTTATGAGCAGGTCATAGAAAGTTGGATAGTGATACATTATCTGCAAACTAATCTTTTTGCAGAGAAATTCACTATTCCTATATGTAAATGAGCTGTTAATCTGTGGGCCGGTTACCAGCATGAGACATGTAATGGACAGTGCACTCACAGCAGAGTTGTGTGAATGGAACTGTCAGTCATTACATGTCTCACACTAGTAACACCCCCTCATTTATGCAAAATAAGCCATGGCGGTAGAATCTCAGGGAGATCTATGTCTGGCCTGTAGGTCTAAATTGCAAAAAATGATTTTAGCTTAAGTAAGATTGTCCCCCATAGCCTTCAATTATTGTCAACAGTGGCATGAAAAGACTCAACATATACATCTTTGTTTTCGTTTGATATTTCCAAGTGCTGTAATCAGTTCTTGGACATGCGCAGTCTGAAGTCCGCATGCGCATTGAA
The DNA here is from genome assembly GCA_033576555.1 of Oophaga sylvatica. Lineage (NCBI taxonomy): Eukaryota > Metazoa > Chordata > Amphibia > Anura > Dendrobatidae > Oophaga > Oophaga sylvatica. The sequence continues at coordinate 516,602,607 of JARQOD010000005.1, forward strand.
CGCATCCATGCACATGTCCTTGCGTACCAATGCGTTCCCATACACAGTAATGCGTTTTGACGCACTCATGCACATATTTGATGCTTCAAAAAAATGCAAAACAATGCATGTGTACACAGTGTTAAAGATATGTACGCATGTGGATCAAACACTGCGCACAGATACCCAAATGTGAAACCAGGTGTACTAGCAGCGCACCAAACCCAGGGCGCATGATGTATCCAATATGGCGACCGAACCGGAGTTGCCTTTTCGAAAGATGCTACACTTGGTCTTAGCCAAAAGGTCGATATACAGACATTTCATTTAAAGGATAAGTGATTACAAAGCTTAAGAAAACCCCAGGATTCCCCGGAGACTGCCTCTCGCTGTTGATCCCTTAATAAGGGGATTACTTCTTGTTAGAAATGACTGTCACACACGTATTAGCAGTAAGTGAGCATTGGCGAGCCTTGCGGGTGGTGATTACATTGATCACAGGATCTTTATTTTCTGTGGATTATATAGTTAGACTTTCTGGGGCTTCTTCCAGTTTGGGATTATGACCAATTGGCATAATTTGGCGCATACATATCCAGAACTTCCTTTTCGTTTTACCCTAATCTCCCGGATTAGCAGTCATTCCTGGAGCACATGGTCTGTGCCATTTATAAGTAACTTCAGGATGGATCCGCATGGGAAAGCAATCTCACTTTCTCTAGTGTCCTCCGTACACGTTCACTAATCCTGTAACCTATGAATAAGGGCATTATATGGATCCATCCAAATCTTCATCTACTTGGTCAATAACCAGAATGCTAAAAATTGTATGTATTGAGCTTTATCTCCTGATTGGCATGTAGCCCGGTATTATTGATGGGCGTTTAGGAGTAAAATGCACCATCTAATGAATTGGGCGCATCTTAACACTGACACGCGCCTCGCCTTTAAGTGCTCTGATTTTGCAAGAATTTGTTGGCAAAGTTTCTCCACGTCCTGCCTATGTCCTACCTAAAAGAAAAGAGAAAACGCCAAAAATGGCAACATTTGTACACAACTTTGAGATGTGTAAAAGTTTTGTGATTTTTCAAAGTGTTTAATGCTTTGATGAATTGGTGCCTTATTCAAGTAATAAGACCAAACTGCCCAAGCCAGAAGAGTTGTCATAAGGACGTTGAAAGGATAGATGTGCGCCGCTCACTTCTACATTGGAAGATCAAGTTTGTAATGAACAACCACCTTGAAGTAGAGAAACTAATGCACCTGTAACCTTTGATACTTATTACAAAGCAAAGAAGAAAGACACTAATTAACAAAAATAATGGGGCTAGACAAAAATTTACAGAACATGAGGTTCTTAGTTTAACATTCTGATCAGACTGTTTGAAGCCCATTGCCCGTGATGGTGAACCTCTCAGTGAGTCACTAACCTTTCCCTAGTCTTAAAGGTGTGTCACTGCACCAACAGTCCAGGTGACCTGGTGACTCACAGTACAAGGTGTGACTCCAGGCCACCCCACCCCATAGGCACAGCAACTGGCCGGCACCAACACCTAGTGAGAGGAGCAAAAACTCATCTTCCTCATGTTCTCAGATTGAGAAAGTAGATCAAAAATAGGCGGAACCCCTCTTGGGGTATCCTATTTATTAAAAACGCCTTGGACGAGTGCTTGTCCAAAAAAACGGGACAGATCATGCAATATGCCATAGCTGCAGAGAAAGACATGGACCGCAAATCCAAAAATCATACATTGATCTAACGCCATTGGGCAAAAATTTACGAAACTGAACATGAGTTTCTTAATTTAGCAATCTGATCCGACTGTATAAAGCCACCGCCACGTCACGGTCATATTTAGCAGGAGGCTGTAAGCGTGGTGTCGCCTATATTTGCTGAGATCATGTGCAAGGTGAGGTTTTTTGTTTTTATCTATTCACTTGGTGTTGGTGCTGTATGGCCGCCATTGTTGCTGTGATTTTGTGCTTGTGACCTGGAGTCACGGGGACTCAGCCTGGGTGCTGTGAGGCGCAAGGTCACCCTGCTGGTGTACTACCATCCCGTTGTGGAGGTGGTTTGCGCACAGCGCCGCACCTTCAACCCCTTCACTACCTTGGGATTTTGCGGTTTTTTTTGCTCCCTTTCTTCCAAATGCCATAACTTTTTTATTTTTCCGTCAATATGGCCGTGCCATGGCTTTTTTTTCTTTCCGGGATGAGTTGTACTTTTGAACAACACCATTGATTTTACTGGAAAACGGGGGAAAAATTCCAAATGCAGTGAAAATGCAAAAAAAAGTGCAATTCCACAACTGTTTTTTTTTTTTTTTTCCTTTACCATGTTCACTAACTGCTAAAACTAACCTGACATTATGATTCTCCAGATCATTATGAGTTTGTAGACACTAAACATGTATAGGTTATTTTTTTTATTTAAGTGGTGAAAAAAAAATCCAAAATTTGTAAAAAAAAAAAAATATGGTGTCTTGAACTTTTATATTTTTTTAATATATTTTAATTTTTTTTTGTATTTGCTTTAATAGTAAACTGAGTAGACTAGAAGCTGCGATCTTCTGATCGCTTGTGCTACACATAGCAGGTCTCCAGCAGTCTGGTTGAGCTGCTCTGTATAGCCTGCAGCGGGTGTCATGGCAAACAGTTGCACTACCGGTATGAGGAAGCTGCGGGGGGCCATTGTCTCGATTGTCCGGTTGGGCCACATGTCAGCGAAACGTATAATACATTGTTTTGGTTACCAAGAATTAGTAAAATGGCAGAAGTGAAGGTAAGAGGGAGAAATCCGCCGATCAAGCGGCAGAAGAAGGTAACGTATCCCCATCTGTCTGACTTTCTTGGTGCACGGTGGTAATTTATCTTCTACAATGGATGATATAAACGTCTGGATCAGTGTGAGCCCCGGAGGGAGCATATTTGTTGAGAACGATGAGAAAGGAAAGTTTAGACTGCGGTAGAAGATAAACTGGTAACATTGGATATTGCACATTTTCAAGTTGTTTTTTAATATGATTGATTATTGATTTTAATGTTTATTTCAACTCTTTGGGATTCGATTAAGTGGCTCACATCCAATCCGTGCTCATCATGAAAGTACCGGTATCTGTTTCATATGTAGAGTTTTTTTTCAATGGACCATACTCAGAGCTGACATTTTTGCAGAGCCCTCGGTCAGATACCCACAGTCCCATCAAAATCAGCGTGACCATAAACTAAATGGGCATGGGAGCCTTAATGGGGTTGTCCGCTTTTGGGGACTTTTTTATAAGTCCGTATATTTGGGGCTAGAAATCATTTTGCATTTGGCTTTTATTAAAAAAAAAAAAAATTTGCACCGTTTGATTCTTACAGTCTCTTTGTATCCACGCACATTCATCATTGATGTGGTCTATGGTTATAAATCAGCTGAGAGCAGGCCAGAAAGAGACAGATAAAAGAGTTACAAACTCTCCCATCAGATCGTCAGAACCGGCTCATACTCAGCTTCTCGGATAACTCATCCTGCAGCCAGCAATAGACAATGTAACATACAGAGGCTGCAGAAGGCAAGCGATTAGTGATGAGCGAGCATGCTCGGGTGATCTCCCGAGTATTTTGGCGTGCTCGGAGATTTAGTGTTTGTCCACGCAGCTGCATGATTTGTACGCAGCGTCAAACCCGCAGCAACTCCGGATCGTGGGCACGTACCCTTATTCCTATCAATATGGGGCGGATGTGCAGGACCCGGCCGCGGCCACTTCTCCGTCTATGGAGCTGTTCAGCTAGATAACTGAGCAGTTCCAGCCGCCAGGAATCGGATCCCCGCTGATCAGCCATTGCTGACCTAGGTGATCAAAGTTAAAGTCCTAGACAACCCCTTTTACAGTCTGTTGCCTGTAACGAAAACCCAAATAAAATCACAACTTTGTAAAAAAAAACTGATTTGTATCTTTCTGTTGACAGAGCTTTGTGAGGACGCTTTTTGGCTTGGCAAGCTATCGTTTTTTGGGTGTGATTTTGGGGTACACTCAACGTTTTCAGTCTTTTCTCTGGGTTTCCTCTTGTATGTACCCCATTGGTTTCTGCGTATTTAGCAGATTTCCCTACTTGTTAAAATTGTAAGATAGAAACAAAATGAATAGTGATGAGCGAACGTGCTGGGATAAGGTGTTATCTGAGCATGCTCGGGTGCTACCCGAGGGTCTTCTGCTGTAAGAAGGTGAAAAGCAATAGTGCGTATAAATAACACAGGTGCTCAGTAAGCACTGTTTTTGATTTAAAAAGAAAATGGTGCTCGTGGGATGGCTTTTATGGCTTTTATACTTTTCTTTTTAATCAAAAGCAGTGTTTACTAAGTGCCCTGTGTTATTTTTATGCACTGTTGCTTTTTACTTTCTTATAGGATCGCTTATGTTCATTTTTTTTCTATCTTAGGTTTTGTCTGTTTAACGGCCGGTGTGAACACGCTCCTACACGTTACCTGTCTACCAACTTATGCTCCAGTTCGTTTCTTTCGGTTTTGTTAAAATTTGTGCAGCTTTTCTGTTCCAAAACACAAGGTAAACAAAGATTTATGTTTTCTTTCGGAAAAGACATTGACGAGAAGGAACCTGGGTTTTGTTTTTGTGTTGGCATCGGTCCTTCCAGCGGGAACAGGCACAGATCTACAATCTAAAATATGTGAAAGCGAGAGAGGTAAACGGACCTCCCGCCTGATCGGAAAGCCCGCACAAGCATGAAGGGAATGGCTGGAGAAGCTTTCCCGGCTTTGTGCCCTGTGATTATCTGCACACTATGCGCAGACCCCGCGTTACAATGTGACCGCCGCGTTTAATTAGTGTTAATGCGTCCTGGGGAGTGAGAGAAAATAATAAGCCGCAATGATAGTAATGACGTGACAATTTACTATAAGAACGATGATAGACCTTCCAAGGACATAGATGGGACTACTCTGCAATATTAAACAGCTTGGCTGGGAAACTGGTCCAACAAGGTGTCCCAGGGTAGGTTGTGAGAGTCACGAGAAAGCCTACCACCCATAACTATCACCAAGACTCACGTGGAAGGCTACCACCTATCACCATCACCAAGAGTCACCCACATTGCATGTGACATGCATTGAAATCTATGACAAGTGAGTCGTGTGTGACTTGAAACAGAAAATCCAACACGTTTGGAATTCAATCTCACTGCCGAATTCTCAGTTAACTCATTCTACAGCCAGCAATGTGCAGGGAAACGAATGAGCAGGTAAAAATTGCAAAATATTAATGGAAACTCAATTGGAAAATTGCTTTTTAGCCCAAAATATGTGTATTTAAACGGGTTGTCCACTACTCGGGCAACCTCTTCTGAACTAAAATATTCCTTCAGAATAAAAAGAGCTTGTATTCACTTCCAGGGCCGGCGCCATTCCAGTGATGTTGAAGCTCGGTCTCCCGATGCTTGCGTGACATTATGTCACGTGAGCCCTGCAGCCATTCAGTAACCGCTAATGGGTTGCTTCACTCTCACTTCCTTCGTATGAAACTAGCAACTGGAAGAAGCGAGAGCTGCTGCTGCTCTCTGACCTCCACCGAATGTCAGGTACATCTGAAGAAAGTGAGAGTGAAGTGACCCATTAGCGGCTACTGATTGGCTGCAGGGCTCACATGAGGCTGCGCCCACTAGATGGGTTATCTCTTGCATACATAACTGCAGGGCCGGACTGGCAATCTGGCAAATCCCAGAAGGGCCTGCCTGGTCTTAAGCTGCCATGACTGCTACATTGCTATCAGTATCTGCATCCTCAAGACGCCCACACTGTTAGCAGTTGTGACAGCACAAAGTCACTGGCTTCATCATCTACCCCAGCAGGCCACGGGCGTCCCTTTTGTCTGCGACCTGCCGAGGCCATCACCAACAAGGTAACATGAAAAACTGTAAAGAATGATTACTCTAGAACACTGAAACTGCATTACTGCCATAGAAAATGGGAAAACCAGCACTATATAGTGTATATATTAAATATTCATCTGCAAAATTGCTATGAAAAATACAGTAAAAAAGAAGTTACTTGGTGCATAGATTGGCCAATGTGAGCCCAACTGCCATGTCAAGGCGTCCTTTAAAGTTGTGTCCCTGTCCTGATATGTCACCTCTCCTGAGCAAAAAGGCAAAATCTCTAATGGGACCCCCAATTATTGCAAGTCTTTAATAGCATTAGTCTTTTTATATAGGCCAAAGGGACTTTTGGGACCCCCTAGGCTCCAGGGCCTGGGTGCGATTGCAGCCCTTGCACCTACTGTAGTTTTGCCCCTGATCATTTTACCCCACGTATGTGATTTGCATACATTCAGTCAGGTGCTGACTAGACGTGCACGGCCTCGCTCAGTACAAGTGAAATTAGCAAAGCCATGACGGCCTGCTCCCAATGCCGGCACCGGAGAATCCTCACAGTGCGCTATGAGGAGTCAGAAGTCTGAAATTACATAAACCTCAACCCATTTAACAATCAGTATTGTTGTATTATCTGTACTGTAGATGCTGATAATATTTGTCTGTAATATTGCAATATTATTATTTTGACATTATAATTATTTAATCTTATATAGCAATATTATTGGTATTATTAGAAATATTGGTCTTGTAATAAATCTTGAATTCCTCTAGGCATGGAAATATTAGTAATATTTCCCCATTTATGGTTCGGGGGCGAGGACAGCATGGGCCTCTGTGATTTCAAAAGCCAGGGCTGAATTTCAGTCTCAGTCCATCCCTGATAGGTGACAATGTACTGTATATACACTGCGCAAAAAAATAAAGGGAAGACTCAAATAACACATCCTAGATCTGAATGAATGAAATATTCTCATTGAATACTTTGTTGTGTACAAAGTTGAATGTGCTGTCAACATAATCACACAAAAATCATCAATGGAAATCAAATTTTTGAACCATTGAAGGCCTGGATTTGGAGAGACTCCCAAAATAAAAGTGGAAACAAGTCAAAATGATGCTCAGTATTGAGTGTGGTCTCCACGTGCCTGTATGACCTCCCTGCAACGCCTGGGCATGCTCCTGAGGGGGCGGATGTTCTCCTGAGGAATCTCCTCCCAGACCTGGACTAAAGCATCCGTCAACTCCTGGACAGTCTGTGGTGCAACGTTACGTTGGTGGATGGAGCGAAACATGCTGTCCCACATGTGCTCAATCGGATTCAGGTCTGGGGAATGGGCAGGCCAGTCCATAGCTTCAATGCCTTCATCTTGCAGGAACTGCTGACACACTCCAGCCACATGAGGTCTGGCATTGTCCTGCATTAGGCGGAACCCAGGGCCAACCGCACCAGCATATGGTCTCACAAGGGGTCTGAGGATCTCATCTCGGTACCTAATGGCAGTCAGGCTACCTCTGGCATGCACATGGAGGGCTGTGCGGCCCTCCAAAGAAATGCCACCCCACACCACTACTGACTCACTGCCAAACCGGTCATGCTGAAGGATGTTGTAGGCAGCAGGTTCATACTCAGCATATGTGACAGAGTCTGGAGACGCCGTGGAGACCGATCTGCTGCCTGCAACATCCTTCAGCATGACTGGTTTGGCAGTGGGTCAGTAATGGTGTGGGGTGGAATTTCTTTGGAGGGCCACACAGCCCTCCATGCGCTCGCCAGAGGTAGCCTGACTGCCATAAGGTACCGAGATGAGATCCTCAGACCCCTTGTGAGACCATATGCTGGTGCGGTTGGCCCTGGGTTCCTTCTAATGCAGGACAATGCCAAACCTCATGTGGCTGGAGTGTGTCAACAGTTCCTGCAAGATGAAGGCATTGAAGCTATGGACTGGCCTGCCCGTTCCCCAGACCTGAATCCGATTGAGCACATCTGGGACAGCATGTCTCGCTCCATCCTCCAACATCACGTTGCACCAAAGACTGTCCAGGAGTTTGCGGATGCTTTAGTCCAGGTCTGGGAGGAGATCCCTCAGGAGAACATCTGCAACCTCATCAGGAGCATGCCTAGGCGTGGTAGGGAGGTCATACATGCACGTGGAGGCCACACTCAATACTGAGCATCATTTTGACTTGTTTCCACTTTAATTTTGTTTTGTTTTGATTTTCATTTCGACTTGTTTCCACTTTCATTTTGGGGGTCTCTCCAAATCCAGGCCTCCAATGGTTCAAAAATTTGATTTTCATTGATGATTTTTGTGTGATTATGTTGACAGCACATTCAACTTTGTACACAACAAAGTATCCAATGAGAATATTTCATTCATATAGATCTAGGATGTGTTATTTGAGTGTTCCCTTTATTTTCTTGATCAGTGTATATATACATATACACACACACATATTTCCACAGCAGTATCACCTATATATAATGTGTATACACACATCAGTAGCAGTATTGCCTATATAATGTACATAGACTGCTGTATATACATTATATAGGTGATACAGCGATTATATACAGCAGTATCACTTATATATTGTATACACAGCAGTCTATATACATTATATAGGTGCAACTGCTGTATATACATCAAAAAAGTTTTCATCTTGGGACTCACCCAAGTCTGTGAGATGGGGGGAGGATGAAGCGATGAGGCGGGTCCTGTCCAGCGTCGGCGGTGAAGAGGATCCCTGGACTTGGTGAGTGTTCTCTGACGCTTGTACAGTCAGGCCAGCGTCAGACACAGATGGAGGCGCCCTCTGCGCACCGCGGCGACCTTTTCAAATCTCTGCCTTGGCCCTGTGTACGCGCGCTGTCTCCAGCTTGCCCGCACTGAGAAGGGCAGCAACCACGCACACGCATGAATGAGGGCCGCGGCCGCAGCCGTGCTCGCGCACTGACGCAGGTCTCCACCACAAGGTGGGCCGCTGGCCCTTTAAATCTTCTGTGTGAAGTCCCTGTGTGCGTGCGCTGTCTAGTTGCATGCGTTGACAAATGCGGCGCCGGCCCGCGTCTGTGCGTGAGCACCGCAGAGGCCGCGGCCTTTGTCAGTGCGTGCAACTAGACAGCGCGCGCACATAGCTTCCACGGTATATACACAGCGTAGGTTTTTATAGGATCAGTGTCTCACAACCCTTTCACATCCAATTCATAAATATTACAAAAAAATCCTCACTGGACATGCTCATACACAAAAATAGTACCATATGTAACCTCATGTTCACATTATATATCGTTGTTTAACAGTATATTTACTCACACATATATAGATTCTCATATCTTCCACTAATTGCTTGTATAGAAAAAATACATACAGCTGTGATCACAATTATGAATTGTGCATAGAGGTACTCGCTTATCAGGTGGAGCTATGCCGCACATGGAGGATGCTAAGAACGCCATATTAAGACTGCACGCTACTCAGCTGCGCATGTCTCTTGTGTATCAACATCGTTTTATAAATTATATATAATGTGAACATGAGGTTACATATGGTACTATTTTTGTGTATGAGCATGTCCAGTGAGGATTTTTTAGTAATATTTATGAATTGGATGTGAAAGGGTTGTGAGACACTGATCCTATAAAAACCTACACTTGAGGGTTTAACACTGCTTGAGGAAAGCTCAGGGAGCCGAAACGTTGCCATAACATGTGGGTTCAATAAATATCCACTTTATACTACTGACCTGTGGAGTGCTGCCTTTTTTTTTTTGTATATATATATATATATATTACCCCGATTAATTGTGAGAAAAGTGTCGGACTCTTTATTGGCCCACGTGGCAACGTTTCAGATCCACAACAGAACATTTCTCTGATATGGAAGTGAAATGTTGCCACGAGGACTAATAAAGAGTATGAAAAAATCGGTTCCATTTTCATCCAGAAAAATGGTATGATTTTCTTCTCACTTGCTATCCATGTGCAGTCATTTTTTTTTTCTCAGCAGTTGTTGCAGTCCGATACACGTCGAGTCAGACCATTGAGGAGATGGAGAAATTAATTTCTCTGTCTCCTCCACACCTGTGCTGCAATTCTCTATTGCGAGAGCATCGGAGCACTGACACTCGGATCACATTCGCAGCAGAGCAAGAGCCAAAGGTCATTAGACTATCACATCGGATGCCATATGGTAGTGTGAGTCCACCAGAATTCTGCGTACCTGTAGTAAGCCCACGTTCACACGTTCAGTATTTGGTCGTATTTTAATCAATATTTGTAAGCCAAAACCAGGAGTGGAACAATCAAAGGAAAAGTAGAATAGAAACACGTTACCACTTCTGTATTATCACACACTCCTGGTTTTAGCATATAAATACTGATGTAAAATACTGATCAAATACTGAACATGTCATTGTGGCCTTATTCTGTATATATACACTGCACTGTACCACTCCTGTCCTGTAATACACATTGCACAGCACCACTCCTCCTGTCCTGTATATATACACTGCACAGTACCACTCCTCCTGTCCTGTATATATACACTGCACAGTACCACTCCTCCTGTCCTGTATATATACACTGCACTGTACCACTCCTGTCCTGTATATACACATTGCACAGCACCACTCCTCCTGTCCTGTATATATACACTGCACAGTACCACTCCTCCTGTCCTGTATATATACACTGCACTG
>JARQOD010000005.1:516613254-516659886 GCA_033576555.1 Oophaga sylvatica
GGTTGTTGGGTTTCTGCCTTTTGTTGGTTTTCCCACCCTTATTTTTGAACTGCTTTGGGACGTCCCATCAGTAATGAATACTGTGGCTCTCTTCCTTCCATCTGCAGCTGAAACACGGATTTTGGTAAAAACTTACCTGTAAAATCCTTTTCAGCGAAGGAAGGAAGAGAGACACAGCACCCTCCCATGGCAGAAGTGTGTTGATGTTTTCAGATGCAGCGCGACCCTTATCTGATAGCGATTATCTGGGCTGAGGTCAGCGCGCTAAGGCTCTGTTCCAGCATCGCCAGCTCATCGCAGTAGTCAGGTTCCGTGAGTAGTACCTGGAACTCTGTGTTTTTGGCTTTCTTTGCATGCATAACCTGTATCCTTGTGTTTTTTCTCTGAAGTTCCTTCAGAAGGGGTTATGTTGCTCCGCTGGTGATCTTGGCTCTTTTCCTGAAAGCTTTGGTACGACTGGAGCTGAGTAGGAGGAGCCGAGCTGGGGGCCAGCCAGTCAGCACTCTTTTGATCTGAGGTGACATCCTGATCTGGGGCTCCGCCTACCCATCATAATGAATACTGTGTCTCTCTTCCTTCCTTCGCTGAAAAGGATTTTACAGGTAAGTTTTTACCAAAATCCGTGTTTTGGCCCTTGCACTAGACAGCAGATGGTTGGGGGGGATTGGCACCAGCTAAACATGGGATTTTCTTTAGAATTGGTCATCAATCAATGGGATCTTGCCTCAAGGGACCCCACTGATTAAAGTGGCCTTGTCATACTATTAATGGGACTAAACTGTAAACCTGGGTGCAGATGTTAATAAAAGAGCTTGGCTGTGCCTGTCATTGGGATCAACCCTCCAGAGTGATTTATGAGCAGGTCATAGAAAGTTGGATAGTGATACATTATCTGCAAACTAATCTTTTGCAGAGAAATTCACTATTCCTATATGTAAATGAGCTGTTAATCTGTGGGCCGGTTACCAGCATGAGACATGTAATGGACAGTGCACTCACAGCAGAGTTGTGTGAATGGAACTGTCAGTCATTACATGTCTCACACTAGTAACACCCCCTCATTTAATGCAAAATAAGCCATGGCGGTAGAATCTCAGGAGATCTATGTCTGGCCTGTAGGTCTAAATTGCAAAAAATGATTTTAGCTTAAGTAAGATTGTCCCCCATAGCCTTCAATTATTGTCAACAGTGGCATGAAAAGACTCAACATATACATCTTTGTTTTCGTTGATATTTCCAAGTGCTGTAATCAGTTCTTGGACATGCGCAGTCTGAAGTCCGCATGCGCATTGAACGCATCCATGCACATGTCCTTGCGTACCAATGCGTTCCCATACACAGTAATGCGTTTTGATGCACTCATGCACATATTTGATGCTTCAAAAAAATGCAAAACAATGCATGTGTACACAGTGTTAAAGATATGTACGCATGTGGATCAAACACTGCGCACAGATACCCAAATGTGAAACCAGGTGTACTAGCAGCGCACCAAACCCAGGGCGCATGATGTATCCAATATGGCGACCGAACCGGAGTTGCCTTTTCGAAAGATGCTACACTTGGTCTTAGCCAAAAGGTCGATATACAGACATTTCATTTAAAGGATAAGTGATTACAAAGCTTAAGAAAACCCCAGGATTCCCCGGAGACTGCCTCTCGCTGTTGATCCCTTAATAAGGGGATTACTTCTTGTTAGAAATGACTGTCACACACGTATTAGCAGTAAGTGAGCATTGGCGAGCCTTGCGGGTGGTGATTACATTGATCACAGGATCTTTATTTTCTGTGGATTATATAGTTAGACTTTCTGGGGCTTCTTCCAGTTTGGGATTATGACCAATTGGCATAATTTGGCGCATACATATCCAGAACTTCCTTTTCGTTTTACCCTAATCTCCCGATTAGCAGTCATTCCTGGAGCACATGGTCTGTGCCATTTATAAGTAACTTCAGGATGGATCCGCATGGGGAAAGCAATCTCACTTTCTCTAGTGTCCTCCGTACACGTTCACTAATCCTGTAACCTATGAATAAGGGCATTATATGGATCCATCCAAATCTTCATCTACTTGGTCAATAACCAGAATGCTAAAAATTGTATGTATTGAGCTTTATCTCCTGATTGGCATGTAGCCCGGTATTATTGATGGGCGTTTAGGAGTAAAATGCACCATCTAATGAATTGGGCGCATCTTAACACTGACACGCGCCTCGCCTTTAAGTGCTCTGATTTTGCAAGAATTTGTTGGCAAAGTTTCTCCACGTCCTGCCTAGGTCCTACCTAAAAGAAAAGAGAAAACGCCAAAAATGGCAACATTTGTACACAACTTTGAGATGTGTAAAAGTTTTGTGATTTTTCAAAGTGTTTAATGCTTTGATGAATTGGTGCCTTATTCAAGTAATAAGACCAAACTGCCCAAGCCAGAAGAGTTGTCATAAGGACGTTGAAAGGATAGATGTGCGCCGCTCACTTCTACATTGGAAGATCAAGTTTGTAATGAACAACCACCTTGAAGTAGAGAAACTAATGCACCTGTAACCTTTGATACTTATTACAAAGCAAAGAAGAAAGACACTAATTAACAAAAATAATGGGGCTAGACAAAAATTTACAGAACATGAGGTTCTTAGTTTAACATTCTGATCAGACTGTTTGAAGCCCATTGCCCCGTGATGGTGAACCTCTCAGTGAGTCACTAACCTTTCCCTAGTCTTAAAGGTGTGTCACTGCACCAACAGTCCAGGTGACCTGGTGACTTACAGTACAAGGTGTGACTCCAGGCCACCCCACCCCATAGGCACAGCAACTGGCCGGCACCAACACCTAGTGAGAGGAGCAAAAACTCATCTTCCTCATGTTCTCAGATTGAGAAAGTAGATCAAAAATAGGCGGAACCCCTCTTGGGTATCCTATTTATTAAAAACGCCTTGGACGAGTGCTTGTCCAAAAAAACGGGACAGATCATGCAATATGCCATAGCTGCAGAGAAAGACATGGACCGCAAATCCAAAAATCATACATTGATCTAACGCCATTGGGCAAAAATTTACGAAACTGAACATGAGTTTTCTTAATTTAGCAATCTGATCCGACTGTATAAAGCCACCGCCACGTCACGGTCATATTTAGCAGGAGGCTGTAAGCGTGGTGTCGCCTATATTTGCTGAGATCATGTGCAAGGTGAGGTTTTTTGTTTTTATCTATTCACTTGGTGTTGGTGCTGTATGGCCGCCATTGTTGCTTTGATTTTGTGCTTGTGACCTGGAGTCACGGGGACTCAGCCTGGGTGCTGTGAGGCGCAAGGTCACCCTGCTGGTGTACTACCATCCCGTTGAGGAGGGGTTTGCGCACAGCGCCGCACCTTCAACCCCTTCACTACCTTGGGATTTTGCGGTTTTTTTGCTCCCTTTCTTCCAAATGCCATAACTTTTTTATTTTTCCGTCAATATGGCCGTGCCATGGCTTTTTTTTCTTTCCGGGACGAGTTGTACTTTTGAACAACACCATTGATTTTACTGGAAAACGGGGGAAAAATTCCAAATGCAGTGAAAATGCAAAAAAAAGTGCAATTCCACAACAGTTTTTTTTTTTTTTTTTCCTTTACCATGTTCACTAACTGCTAAAACTAACCTGACATTATGATTCTCCAGATCATTATGAGTTTGTAGACACTAAACATGTATAGGTTATTTTTTTTATTTAAGTGGTGAAAAAAAAATCCAAAATTTGTAAAAAAAAAAAAAATATGGTGTCTTGAACTTTTATATTTTTTTAATATATTTAATTTTTTTTTGTATTTGCTTTAATAGTAAACTGAGTAGACTAGAAGCTGCAGTCTTCTGATCGCTTGTGCTACACATAGCAGGTCTCCAGCAGTCTGGTTGAGCTGCTCTGTATAGCCTGCAGCGGGTGTCATGGCAAACAGTTGCACTACCGGTATGAGGAAGCTGCGGGGGGCCATTGTCTCGATTGTCCGGTTGGGCCACATGTCAGCGAAACGTATAATACATTGTTTTGGTTACCAAGAATTAGTAAAATGGCAGAAGTGAAGGTAAGAGGGAGAAATCCGCCGATCAAGCGGCAGAAGAAGGTAACGTATCCCCATCTGTCTGACTTTCTTGGTGCACGGTGGTAATTTATCTTCTACAATGGATGATATAAACGTCTGGATCAGTGTGAGCCCCGGAGGGAGCATATTTGTTGAGAACGATGAGAAAGGAAAGTTTAGACTGCGGTAGAAGATAAACTGGTAACATTGGATATTGCACATTTTCAAGTTGTTTTTTAATATGATTGATTATTGATTTTAATGTTTATTTCAACTCTTTGGGATTCGATTAAGTGGCTCACATCCAATCCGTGCTCATCATGAAAGTACCGGTATCTGTTTCATATGTAGAGTTTTTTTTCAATGGACCATACTCAGAGCTGACATTTTTGCAGAGCCCTCGGTCAGATACCCACAGTCCCATCAAAATCAGCGTGACACAAGGTAAACAAAGATTTATGTTTTCTTTCGGAAAAGACATTGACGAGAAGGAACCTGGGTTTTGTTTTTGTGTTGGCATCGGTCCTTCCAGCGGGAACTAAATGGGCATGGGAGCCTTAATGGGGTTGTCCGCTTTTGGGGACTTTTTTTTAAGTCCGTATATTTGGGGCTAGAAATCATTTTGCATTTGGCTTTTATTAAAAAAAAAAAAAATTTGCACCGTTTGATTCTTACAGTCTCTTTGTATCCACGCACATTCATCATTGATGTGGTCTATGGTTATAAATCAGCTGAGAGCAGGCCAGAAAGAGACAGATAAAAGAGTTACAAACTCTCCCATCAGATCGTCAGAAACGGCTCATACTCAGCTTCTCGGATAACTCATCCTGCAGCCAGCAATAGACAATGTAACATACAGAGGCTGCAGAAGGCAAGCGATTAGTGATGAGCGAGCATGCTCGGGTGATCTCCCGAGTATTTTGGCGTGCTCGGAGATTTAGTGTTTGTCCACGCAGCTGCATGATTTGTACGCAGCGTCAAACCCGCAGCAACTCCGGATCGTGGGCACGTACCCTTATTCCTATCAATATGGGGCGGATGTGCAGGACCCGGCCGCGGCCACTTCTCCGTCTATGGAGCTGTTCAGCTAGATAACTGAGCAGTTCCAGCCGCCAGGAATCGGATCCCCGCTGATCAGCCATTGCTGACCTAGGTGATCAAAGTTAAAGTCCTAGACAACCCCTTTTACAGTCTGTTGCCTGTAACGAAAACCCAAATAAAATCACAACTTTGTAAAAAAAAACTGATTTGTATCTTTCTGTTGACAGAGCTTTGTGAGGACGCTTTTTGGCTTGGCAAGCTATCGTTTTTTGGGTGTGATTTTGGGGTACACTCAACGTTTTCAGTCTTTTCTCTGGGTTTCCTCTTGTATGTACTCCATTGGTTTCTGCGTATTTAGCAGATTTCCCTACTTGTTAAAATTGTAAGATAGAAACAAAATGAATAGTGATGAGCGAACGTGCTGGGATAAGGTGTTATCTGAGCATGCTCGGGTGCTACCCGAGGGTCTTCTGCTGTAAGAAGGTGAAAAGCAATAGTGCGTATAAATAACACAGGTGCTCAGTAAGCACTGTTTTTGATTTAAAAAGAAAATGGTGCTGGTGGGATGGCTTTTATGGCTTTTATACTTTTCTTTTTAATCAAAAGCAGTGTTTACTAAGTGCCCTGTGTTATTTTTATGCACTGTTGCTTTTTACTTTCTTATAGGATCGCTTATGTTCATTTTTTTTCTATCTTAGGTTTTGTCTGTTTAACGGCCGGTGTGAACACGCTCCTACACGTTACCTGTCTACCAACTTATGCTCCAGTTCGTTTCTTTCGGTTTTGTTAAAATTTGTGCAGCTTTTCTGTTCCGAAACACAAGGTAAACAAAGATTTATGTTTTCTTTCGGAAAAGACATTGACGAGAAGGAACCTGGGTTTTGTTTTTGTGTTGGCATCGGTCCTTCCAGCGGGAACAGGCACAGATCTACAATCTAAAATATGTGAAAGCGAGAGAGGTAAACGGACCTCCCGCCTGATCGGAAAGCCCGCACAAGCATGAAGGGAATGGCTGGAGAAGCTTTCCCGGCTTTGTGCCCTGTGATTATCTGCACACTATGCGCAGACCCCGCGTTACAATGTGACCGCCGCGTTTAAT
Organism: Oophaga sylvatica; assembly: GCA_033576555.1. Lineage (NCBI taxonomy): Eukaryota > Metazoa > Chordata > Amphibia > Anura > Dendrobatidae > Oophaga > Oophaga sylvatica. The sequence continues at coordinate 516,619,447 of JARQOD010000005.1, forward strand.
TAGTGTTAATGCGTCCTGGGGAGTGAGAGAAAATAATAAGCCGCAATGATAGTAATGACGTGACAATTTACTATAAGAACGATGTTAGACCTTCCAAGGACATAGATGGGACTACTCTGCAATATTAATCAGCTTGGCTGGGAAACTGGTCCAACAAGGTGTCCCAGGGTAGGTTGTGAGACTCACGAGAAAGCCTACCACCCATAACTATCACCAAGACTCACGTGGAAGGCTACCACCTATCACCATCACCAAGAGTCACCCACATTGCATGTGACATGCATTGAAATCTATGACAAGTGAGTCGTGTGTGACTTGAAACAGAAAATCCAACACGTTTGGAATTCAATCTCACTGCAACATCCTTCAGCATGACCGGTTTGGCAGTGGGTCAGTAATGGTGTGGGGTGGAATTTCTTTGGAGGGCCACACAGCCCTCCATGCACTCGCCAGAGGTAGCCTGACTGCCATAAGGTACCGAGATGAGATCCCCAGACCCCTTGTGAGACCATTTGCTGGTGCGGTTGGCCCTGGGTTCCTTCTAATGCAGGACAATGCCAGACCTCATGTGGCTGGAGTGTGTCAACAGTTCCTGCAAGATGAAGGCATTGAAGCTATGGACTGGCCTGCCCGTTCCCCAGACCTGAATCCGATTGAGCACATCTGGGACAGCATGTCTCGCTCCATCCACCAACGTCACATTGCACCACAGACTGTCCAGGAGTTGGCGGATGCTTTAGTCCAGGTCTGGGAGGAGATCCTTCAGGAGAACATCTGCAACCTCATCAGGAGCATGCCTAGGCGTTGTAGGGAGGTCATACAGGCACGTGGAGGCCACACACAATACTGAGCATCATTTTGACTTGTTTCCACTTTCATTTTGGGGGTCTCTCCAAATCCAGGCCTTCAATGGTTCAAAAATTTGATTTCCATTGATGATTTTTGTGTGATTATGTTGACAGCACATTCAACTTTGTACAGAACAAAGTATTCAATGAGAATATTTCATTCATTTAGACCTAGGATGTGTTATTTGAGTGTTCCCTTTATTTTCTTGATCAGTGTATATATACATATACACACACATACACACATATTTCCACAGCAGTATCACCTATATATAATGTGTATACACACATCAGTAGCAGTATTGCCTATATAATATACATAGACTGCGGTATATACATTATATAGGTGATACAGCGATTATATACAGCAGTATCACTTATATATTGTATACACAGCAGTCTATATACATTATATAGGTGCAACTGCTGTATATACATCAAATAAGTTTTCATCTTGGGACTCACCCAAGTCCGTGAGATGGGGGGAGGATGAAGAGATGAGGGGGTCCTGTCCAGCGTCGGCGGTGAAGAGGATCCCTGGACTTGGTGAGTGTTCTCTGACGCTTGTACAGTCAGTCCAGCGTCAGACACAGATGGAGGCGCCCTCTGCGCACCGCGGCGACCTTTTCAAATCTCTGCCTTGGCCCTGTGTACGTGCGCTGTCTCCAGCTTGCCCGCGCTGAGAAGGGCAGCAACCACGCACACGCATGAATGAGGTCCGCGGCCGCAGTCGTGCTCGCTCACTGACGCAGGTCTCCACCACAAGGTGGGCCGCTGGCCCTTTAAATCTTCTGTGTGAAGTCCCTGTGTGCGTGCGCTGTCTAGTTGCATGCACTGACAAAGGCCGCGGCGGCCCGCGTCTGTGCGTGAGCACCGCAGAGGCCGCGGCCTTAGTGCGTGCAACTAGACAGCGCGCGCACATAGCTTCCACGGTATATACACAGCGCCATACTATCTACACTATATATATATATATATATATATATATATATATATAATATATATATATATATATATATAAAGAAAAACTGGAGCAGCATAGAAATTACGATATCTAGGGTGCAAATCCTCTTCAGCAATAATCCCATACTTGCCAACTTCAATATCCAAAAGACAGGCAGCACTCCACAGGTCAGTAGTATAAAGTGGATATTTATTGAACCCACATGTTATGCCAACGTTTCGGCTCCCTGAGCCTTCCTCAAGCAGTGTTAAACCCTCAAGTGTAGGTTTTTATAGGATCAGTGTCTCACAACCCTTTCACATCCAATTCATAAATATTACAAAAAAATCCTCACTGGACATGCTCATACACAAAAATAGTACCATATGTAACCTCATGTTCACATTATATATCGTTGTTTAACAGTATATTTGCTCACACATATACAGTATAGATTCTCATATCTTCCACTAATTGCTTGTATAGAAAAAATACATACAGCTGTGATCACAATTATGAATTGTGCATAGAGGTACTCACTTATCAGGTGGAGCTATGCCGCACATGGAGGATGCTAAGAACGCCATATTAAGACTGCACGCTACTCAGCTGCGCATGTCTCTTGTGTATCAACATCGTTTTATAAACGATATATAATGTGAACATGAGGTTACATATGGTACTATTTTTGTGTATGAGCATGTCCAGTGAGGATTTTTTAGTAATATTTATGAATTGGATGTGAAAGGGTTGTGAGACACTGATCCTATAAAAACCTACACTTGAGGGTTTAACACTGCATGAGGAAGGCTCAGGGAGCCGAAACGTTGCCATAACATGTGGGTTCAATAAATATCCACTTTATACTACTGACCTGTGGAGTGCTGCCTGTTTTTTTGTATATATATATATTACCCCGATTAATTGTGAGAAAAGTGTCGGACTCTTTATTGGCCCACGTGGCAACGTTTCAGATCCACAACAGAACATTTCTCTGATATGGAAGTGAAATGTTGCCACGTGGACTAATAAAGAGTATGAAAAAATCGGTTCCATTTTCATCCAGAAAAATTGTATGATTTTCTTCTCACTTGCTATCCATGTGCAGTTGTTTTTTTTTCTCAGCAGTTGTTGCAGTCCGATACACATCGAGTCAGACCATTGAGGAGATGGAGAAATTAATTTCTCTGTCTCCTCCACACCTGTGCTGCAATTCTCTATTGCGAGAGCATCGGAGCACTGACACTCGGATCACGTTCGCAGCAAAGCAAGAGCCAAAGGTCATTAGACTATCACATCGGATGCCATATGGTAGTGTGAGTCCACCAGAATTCTGCCTAGCTATAGTAAGCCCACGTTCACACGTTCAGTATTTGGTCGTATTTTAATCAATATTTGTAAGCCAAAACCAGGAGTGGAACAATCAAAGGAAAAGTAGAATAGAAACACGTTACCACTTCTGTATTATCACCACTCCTGGTTTTAGCATATAAATACTGATGTAAAATACTGATCAAATACTGAACATGTCATTGTGGCCTTATTCTGTATATATACACTGCACTGTACCACTCCTGTCCTGTATATATACACTGCACTGTACAACTCCTGTCCTGTATATACACACTGCACAGCACCACTCCTCCTGTCCTGTATATATACACTGCACAGTACCACTCCTCCGGTCCTGTATATATACACTGCACAGTACCACTCCTCCTGTCCTGTATATACACTGCACAGTACCACTTCTCCTGTCCTGAATATATACACTGCACAGTACCACTCCTCCTGTCCTGTATATATACACTGCACAGTACCACTCTTCCTGTCCTGTAAATATACACTGCACAGTACCACTTCTCCTGTCCTGTATATATACACTGCACAGTACCACTCCTCCTGTCCTGTATATATACACTGCACAGTACCATTCCTCCTATCCTGTATATATACACTGCACAGTACCACTCCTCCTGTCTTGTATATATACACTGCACAGTACCATTCCTCCTGTCCTGTATATATACACTGCACAGTACCACTCCTCCTGTCTTGTATATATACACTGCACAGTACCATTCCTCCTGTCCTGTGTATATATACTGCACAGTACCACTCCCCCTGTCCTGTATATATACACTGCACATTACCACTTCTTTCCTGTATATATACACTGCACAGTACCACTTCTCCTGTCCTGTATATATACACTGCACAGTACCACTCTTCCTGTCCTGTATATATACACTGCACAGTACCACTCTTCCTGTCCTGTATATATACACTGCACAGTACCACTCCCCCTGTCCTGTATATATACACTGCACAGTACCACTTCTCCTGTCCTGTGATATATACACTGCACAGTACCACTCCTCCTGTCCTGTATATATACACTGCACAGTACCACTCTCCTGTCCTGTTATATATACACTGCACAGTACCACTCCTCCTGTCCTGTGTTATATACACTGCACAGTACCACTCCTCCTGTCCTGTAATATACACTGCACAGTACCACTCTCCTTCCTGTATATATACACTGCACAGTACCACTCCTCCTGTCCTGTATATATACACTGCACTCCATACCCTCCTCCTGCCTGTATATTACACTGCACAGTACCACTCCTCCTGTCCTGTATATATACACTGCACAGTACCACTCCTCCTGTCCTGTATATATACACTGCACAGTACCACTCCTCTTCCTGTATATATACACTGCACAGTACCACTCTCCTCCTGTCTGTATATACACTGCACAGTACCACTCCTCCTGTCCTGTATTATACACTGCACAGTACCACTCCTCCTGTCCTGTATATATACACTGCACAGTACCACTCCTCCTGTCCTGTATATATACACTGCACAGTACCACTCCTCCTGTCCTGTTATATATACACTGCACATACCACTCCCTGCCGTATATACCTCACATACCACTCCCCTGTATATTATATACACTGCACAGTACCACTCCTTCCTGTTTCCTGTCATATTACTACTTGCTATATTACGCACAGTACCATCCTCCTGTCCTGTATATATTACACCTGCCACAGTACACTTCTACCTGTCCCTGTATATAACACTGCACAGTACACCTCCTGTATATACACTACAGTACCACTCCTGTCCTGTATATATACACTGCACAGTACCACTCCTCCTGTCCTGTATATATACACTGCACAGTACCACTCCTCCTGTCCTGTATATATACACTGCACAGTACCACTCCCCCTGTCCTGTATATACACTGCACATTACCACTCCTCCTGTCCTGTATATATACACTGCACAGTACCACTTCTCCTGTCCTGTATATACACTGCACATTACCACTCCTCCTGTCCTGTATATATACACTGCACAGTACCACTCCTCCTGTCCTGTATATATACACTGCACAGCACCACTCCTCCGGTCCTGTATATATACACTGCACAGTACCACTCCTCCTGTCCTGTATATCTACACTGCACAGTACCACTTCTCCTGTCCTGTATATATACACTGCACAGTAACACTCCTCCTGTCCTGTATATATACACTGCACAGTACCACTCTTCCTGTCCTGTATATATACACTGCACAGTACCACTTCTCCTGTCCTGTATATATACACTGCACAGTACCACTCCTCCTGTCCTGTATATATACACTGCACAGTACCATTCCTCCTGTCCTGTATATATACACTGCACAGTACCACTCCTCCTGTCTTGTATATATACACTGCACAGTACCACTCCCCCTGTCCTGTATATATACACTGCACAGTACCACTCCCCCTGTTCTGTGTATATACACTGCACAGTACCACTCTTCCTGTCCTGTATATATACACTGCACAGTACCACTCCCCCTGTCCTGTATATATACACTGCAAACTACCACTTCCCCTGTATATATACACTGCACAGTACCACTCCTCCTGTCCTGTATATATACACTGCACAGTATCACTCTTCCTGTCCTGTATATATACACTGCACAGTACCACTCCCCCTGTCCTGTGTATATACACTGCACAGTACCACTTCCCCTGTATATATACACTGCACAGTACCACTCCTCCTGTCCTGTATATATACACTGCACAGTACCACTCCCCCTGTCCTGTATATACACTGCACATTACCACTCCTCCTGTCCTGTATATATACACTGCACAGTACCACTTCTCCTGTCCTGTATATACACTGCACATTACCACTCCTCCTGTCCTGTATATATACACTGCACAGTACCACTCCTCCTGTCCTGTATATATACACTGCACAGCACCACTCCTCCGGTCCTGTATATATACACTGCACAGTACCACTCCTCCTGTCCTGTATATATACACTGCACAGTACCACTTCTCCTGTCCTGTATATATACACTGCACAGTACCACTCCTCCTGTCCTGTATATATACACTGCACAGTACCACTCTTCCTGTCCTGTATATATACACTGCACAGTACCACTTCTCCTGTCCTGTATATATACACTGCACAGTACCACTCCTCCTGTCCTGTATATATACACTGCACAGTACCATTCCTCCTGTCCTGTATATATACACTGCACACACAGTACCACTCCTCCTGTCTTGTATATATACACTGCACAGTACCATTCCTCCTGTCCTGTATATATACACTGCACAGTACCACTCCTCCTGTCCTGTATATATACACTGCACAGTGCCACTCCTCCTGTCTTGTATATATACACTGCACATTACCACTTCTCTTTTCCTGTATATATACACTGCACAGTACCACTCTTCCTGTCCTGTATATATATACTGCACAGTACCACTCTTCCTGTCCTGTATATATACACTGCACAGTACCACTCCCCCTGTCCTGTGTATATACACTGCAAAGTACCACTTGCCCTGTATATATACACTGCACAGTACCACTCCTCCTGTCCTGTATATATACACTGCACAGTATCACTCTTCCTGTCCTGTATATATACACTGCACAGTACCACTCCCCCTGTCCTGTGTATATACACTGCACAGTACCACTTCCCCTGTATATATACACTGCACAGTACCACTCCTCCTGTCCTGTATATATACACTGCACAGTGCCACTCCTCCTGTCTTGTATATATACACTGCACATTACCACTTCTCTTTTCCTGTATATATACACTGCACAGTACCACTCTTCCTGTCCTGTATATATATACTGCACAGTACCACTCTTCCTGTCCTGTATATATACACTGCACAGTACCACTCCCCCTGTCCTGTGTATATACACTGCAAAGTACCACTTGCCCTGTATATATACACTGCACAGTACCACTCCTCCTGTCCTGTATATATACACTGCACAGCAGGGCTGCCACTAGGAATTTTGGGGCCCCATACTGGCAAAATTTATGGGGCCCCCCTTTAAGCTCCACCCCAAGTTCCGCCTCCACCCTAGCTCCTCCTCCACCACGCGAACCATCCAAAATCCCTCCGCCTTTTCTTGGAAAAACTCCACTTCTGCACCACGCCCTCACCAATGACACATTAACATCAAATCACATGCATAGCCATCAGCTTTTGTTTTGACCAAAAGATTTTTTTAAGCCACCACCACGACAAGGTAATATGGGTGAAATGGTGTGCACTCAAGTCTAGTGTATAGGAGGTGCTGGTGAATTGGTCCTAAGCGGCACCAACAAATATAGGAAGAGCAAAATTCACCGCACACTACAATTGATTACTATGCAGAAAAATATTTTTATTTGAAAAATTATCCAATCCAAAAGAAGAAAGTGCCAGTGCCGTAATAATAATATGTACAATATACAGATACCCAACGTTTCGACCCTCCCGATCTTAATCATAGGGTACTAGAGAAAAATAGAAGAAACATAGTGTGAGGCAATTATATACAGTGATTACATATATAACATATATACAGATATGGGCTGGATCATATATAATTGATTGCGAAAAATGTCATGTAGATAATAATCCAGAAAGTAGAATATATCGTTAAAGTACATAAGGAGCCTCATTATACAATCTTAACATGGAGATATATAGAGTAACGATTTATATAATCATAGTAGAACAAAAGCACAATGATATAAGAAACAAAGAAGTAGCGCATTTCTACCTTGTAAAATTAGTACAACAGAGATATGGCACATAGTAGAGGCAATAAATTCCTTGTAAATTCCCTTATAGCAGAGCCAGATGCTGCAGATAATATCAAAATGATTAAATATAGGGAAACAGGGGTCACCATCATTGAAATGTCAGAGATTACCTGCTGTGTACAAAGAGCAGGAGTTAAATGTATCCAGAATAGGGTAAAGTCTGTCCTGAGCGGCGTCCTGATAGCCTGTACAGGGAAAATGTAACACAAATTATAGCCCATTACAGTGGCAGATGGAGTGGACTATTTACATGAAAACATACCTTTGGAGGTGGATGAAATGAAAATATAGGCGGCGCACCTGCGCCCTGCCGTGTACAAAAAGTAGGGGTTAAATGTGCCCTGGACGGGGTTAAAACATGTCCTGGATGGCGTCCACAGAGCCTACATGGGGTAAATGTGGCATAAGTTGCAGCCCAGAGTGATGGCAGATGGGGGAACCGCTTTGAATCAAAGACATACCTTAAGAAGCGAATGTACAGGTTTACAGGCGGCGCCCCTGCGCCCTGCCTTGTCTGCTGGGTGACCAGGTGTATGGGACGGGAGCAAATGGGGGTTTAAATGCGGCGCCGTGTAAAGCCGGACTGGAAGTGCGTCATCCGGACCGAAGTGACACGGCGCCACATGCAGGCCTCTAGTCTCCTCCCCCTAGATTTTGTCTCCTATACAGATTAGTGTCTCTCATAGTCCTACTTATATTTGCCTTTTCCCACCGAAAACATGGCGGCTGCTACCGCTATCGCGCATGCGCGATTACATCAGATCATGTTGCGCCGTGTCACTTCCTGTCCGGATGACGCACTTCTGGTCCGGCGGTACACGGCATACAAAATACCTCCTATATAATGCTCCATAAAGGTTAATAATGGCCCCATAAGATGCTCCATAGAATAATATGGCCCATATGCTGCTCCATAAAAGTTATGCCCCCATAAGATGCCCCATATATTTTATGTCCCATATGATGCCCCATAGATTTTATACCCCCATATGATGCCCCTTAGATTTTATACCCCCATATGATGCTCCATAGATTTTATGCCCTATATGATGCTCCATAGATTATGCCGCCATATGATGCTCCATAGATTATGCCGCCATATGATGCTCCATAGATGTATATTCCCCCATATGATGCTCCATAAATTTTCTGCCCCATATGAAGCTCCATAGATTATGCCGCCATATGATGCTCCATAGATGTATATTCCCCCATATGATGCTCCATAGATTTTATGCCCCCATATGAAGCTCCATAGATTATGCCGTCATATGATGCTCCATAGATTATGCCGCCATATGATGCTCCATAGATTATGCCGCCATGTAATGCCCCATAGATTATGCTGCCATATGATGCCCCATAGATTATGCCGCCATATGATGCTCCATAGATTATGCCGCCATATGATGCTCCATAGATTATGCCGCCATATGATGCCCCATAGATTATGCCGCCATATGATGCCCCATAGATTATGCCGCCATATGATGCTCCATAGATGAATATTCCCCCATATGATGCCCCATAGATTATGCCGCCATATGATGCTCCAAAGATTATGCCGCCATATGATGCCCCATAGATTATGCCGCCATATGATGCTCCAAAGATTATGCCCCATATGATGCCCCATAGATTATGCCGCCATGATGCTCCAAAGATTATGCCCCATATGATGCTCCAAAGATTATGCCGTCATATGATGCCCCATAGATTATGCCGCCATATGATGCTCCAAAGATTATGTCGCCATATAATGCCCCATAGATTATGCCGCCATATGATGCTCCAAAGATTATGCCCCATATGATGCTCCAAAGATTATGCCGCCATATGATGCCCCATAGATTATGCCGCCATATGATGCTCCAAAGATTATGCCACCAAATGATGCTACAATAGATTATGCCGCCATATGATGCTCCAAAGATTATGCCGCCATATGATGCCCCACAGATTATGCCGCCATATGATGCTCCAAAGATTATGCCGCCATATGATGCTCCATAGATTTTATGCACCCATATGATGAGCAGGCGGGGGGGCCGCACGCAGCAATCCAACAGGGCCCCAGCCCAGGGCAGGCAGGAGGGGCCCGCAGCATCCAGCAACAGGGTCCCCAGGCCCCCTGTTGCTGGATGCTGCGCCTGCGGGCCCCCCCCCCCCGCCTGCCCTGGGGGGCCTTTTGGTGGATGCTGGGCCCCCCCTTCCTGCCCTGGGCCCTGTTGGTGGTGCGTGGTGGATGCTGGCGCTGCGGCTGTCCTGGCCGGGCCCCCCCTGCGACAGACTACTCACCCTGCTGAGCTCTCCTGCCGCCTGCACCCGGTCCGTCCGTCCGTCCGCCGCTCCCAGCCACTTGGCAGTGTGTGTCTGGCACAGCACACCGACGTGATACGCTGCTCGCTCTGCTCCAGAATGAGGAAGTGGAGCAGAGCAGCTGTGACGTCACGGCTGGACCATGATGCATCAGGGCGGGCCGTAGCTTAAAGCTACAGTGCCTGCCCATTTAATTTGCCAGCCAGGAGGTCAGGACTGGGGACAGTGGGGAATATAAAGCAGCGAAGGCACTGCGCCTGCTGCCGGACCGTGCTGCCAGCGTGCTCGGGCGGCGGGCCCCCCTAAAGCACCGGGCCCCATACATTAGTAAGGGCTGTAATGCCCTGATGGCGGCCCTGCTGCACAGTATCACTCTTCCTGTCCTGTATATATACACTGCACAGTACCACTCCTCCTGTCCTGTATATATACACTGCACAGTACCACTCCTCCTGTCCTGTATATATATACTGCACATTACCACTCCTCCTGTCCTGTATATATACACTGCACAGCACCACTCCTCCTGTCCTGTATATATACACTGCACAGTACCACTCCCCCTGTTCTGTGTATATACACTGCATAGTACCACTCCCCCTGTATATATACACTGCACAGTACCACTCCCCCTGTTCTGTGTATATACACTGCATAGTACCACTCCCCCTGTCCTGTGTATACACACTGCACAGTACCACTTCCCCTGTATATATACACAGCACAGTACCACTCCTCCTGTCCTGTATATATACACTGCACAGTACCACTCCTCCTGTCCTGTATATATACACTGCACAGCACCACTCCTCCTGTCCTGTATATATACACTGCACAGTACCACTCCCCCTGTCCTGTGTATATACACTGCACAGTACCACTCCCCCTGTCCTGTATATATACACTGCACAGTACCACTCCCCCTGTCCTCTATATATACACTGCACAGTACCACTCCTCCTGTCTTGTATATATACACTGCACATTACCACTTCTCCTTTCCTGTATATATACACTGCACAGTACCACTTCTCCTGTCCTGTATATATACACTGCACAGTACCACTCTTCCTGTCCTGTATATATACACTGCACAGTACCACTCTTCCTGTCCTGTATATATACACTGCACAGTACCACTCCCCCTGTCCTGTGTATATACACTGCAAAGTACCACTTCCCCTGTATATATACACTGCACAGTACCACTCCTCCTGTCCTGTATATATACACTGCACAGTATCACTCTTCCTGTCCTGTATATATACACTGCACAGTACCACTCCCCCTGTCCTGTGTATATACACTGCACAGTACCACTTCCCCTGTATATATACACTGCACAGTACCACTCCTCCTGTCCTGTATATATACACTGCACTGTATATACACTGCACATTACCACTCCTCCTGTCCTGTATATATACACTGCACAGTACCACTTCTCCTGTCCTGTATATACACTGCACATTACCACTCCTCCTGTCCTGTATATATACACTGCACAGTACCACTCCCCCTGTCCTGTATATATACACTGCACAGTATCACTCCTCCTGTCCTGTATATATACACTGCACAGTACCACTCCTCCTGTCCTGTATATATACACTGCACAGCACCACTCCTCCTGTCCTGTATATATACACTGCACAGTACCACTCCTCCTGTCCTGTATATATACACTGCACATTACCACTCCTCCTGTCCTGTATATATACACTGCACAGTACCACTCCTCCTGTCCTGTATATATACACTGCACAGCACCACTCCTCCTGTCCTGTATATATACACTGCACAGCACCACTCCTCCTGTCCTGTATATATACACTGCACAGTACCACTCCCCCTGTATATATACACTGCACAGTACCACTCCCCCTGTCCTGTGTATACACTGCACAGTACCACTTCCCCTGTATATATACACTGCACAGTACCATTCCTCCTGTCCTGTATATATACCTGCACAGTACCATTCCTCCTGTCCTGTATATGTACATTGCACAGTACAACTTCTCCTGTCCTGTATATATACACTGCACAGTGCCACTCCTCCTGTCCTGTATATATACACTGCACAGTACCACTTCTCCTGTCCTGTGTATATATACTGCACAGTACCACTCCTCCTGTCCTGTATATATACACTGCACAGTACCACTTCCCCTGTATATATACACTGCACAGTACCACTCCTCCTGTCCTGTATATATACACTGCACAGTACCACTTCTCCTGTATTGTATATATACACTGCACAGTACCACTCCTCCTGTCCTGTATATACACTGCACATTACCACTCCTCCTGTCCTGTATATATACACTGCACAGTACCACTCCTCCTGTCCTGTATATATACACTGCACAGCACCACTCCCTCTGTTCTGTGTATATACACTGCACAGTACCACTCCCCCTGTCCTGTGTATACACACTGCACAGTACCACTCCTCCTGTCCTGTATATATACACTGCACAGTACCACTCCCCCTGTCCTGTGTATACACACTGCACAGTACCACTCCCCCTGTTCTGTATATATACACTGCACAGTACCACTCCTCCTGTCCTGTATATATACACTGCACAGTACCACTCCCCTGTCCTGTGTATATACACTGCACAGTACCACTCTCCCCTGTATATATACACTGCACAGTACCATCCCCTGTCCTGTGATATACACTGCACAGTACCATTCTCCGTCCTGTATATTACATGCACAGTACAATTCTCCTGTCCTGTATATATACACTGCACAGTACCACCTCCTGTCCTGTATATTACATGCACAGTACAACTTCTTCTGTCCTGTTATATATACTGCACAGTACCACTCCTCCTGTCCTGTATATATACACTGCACAGTACCACTTCCCCTGTGTATATATAACTGCACAGTACCACTCCCTGTCCTGTTATATACACTGCACAGTCACCACTCTCCCCTGTATATATACACTGCACAGTACCATTCCCCTGTCCTGTTATATTACGCTGCACAGTACCATTCCCCTGTCCTGTTATACACATTGCACAGTGCAACTTCCCTGTCCTGTTATATACACTGCACAGTACCACTTCCTCCTGTATATATACACTGCACAGTACCACTCTCCTGTCCTGTGTATATACACTGCACAGTACCACTCCTCCTGTCCTGTATATATACACTGCACAGTACCACCTTCCCCTGTATATATACACTGCACAGTACCACTCCTCCTGTCCTGTGTATACACTGCACAGTACCACTTCCCTTTTGTATATATACACTGCACAGTACCACTCCTCCTGTCCTGTATATACACTGCACATTACCACTTCCTCCTGTCCTGTATATTACACTGCACAGTACACTCTCCTGTCCTGTATATATACACTGCACAGCACCACTCCTCTTTCTGTGTATAACTACAGTACACTTCTGTCCGTGTATACTCACTGCCATGTAACCGATCTCGATCCTGTATTATACATGCACAGTAAACACTCCCCACCGTTTTATAATCACAGCAAAAGTACACATCCACCTGTTGTCTGATAATTACACTATGACAGTCACCTTCTCCGAACCAGTATTATACATCTGCACAAAACATACATCGTCATGTATATTACCATGCAAGTACTCCATCTCCTCCTTATATTACACTCACATACCACTTCCCCTGTCTGTGTAATACACTGCACGTACCACTTCCCTAGTCATATATCGAGTTCACAGAGACCATTCCGTGTCCGGTCTATTACCACTGAACAGTACATCCCTCCTCTTGTATATAGTCATATTGCACAGTAACCTTCCTGTCCTGTAGATCATACTCTGCACGGCGCACTCTACCTCTGCCCGCTGGATATTCACTGCACAGTACCACTTCTCCTGTCCTGTGTATATATACTGCACAGTACCACTTCTCCTGTCCTGTATATATACACTGCACAGCACCACTCCTCCTGTCCTGTATATATACACTGCACAGTACCACTCCCCCTGTCCTGTGTATATACGCTGCACAGTACCACTCCCCCTGTCCTGTGTATACACACTGCACAGTACCACTCCCCCTGTTCTGTGTATATACACTGCACAGTACCACTTCCCCTGTATATATACACTGCACAGTACCACTCCTCCTGTCCTGTATATATACACTGCACAGTACCACTCCTCCTGTCCTGTATATATACACTGCACAGTACCACTCCTCCTGTCCTGTATATATACACTGCACAGTACCACTCCCCCTGTCCTGTGTATACACTGCAACAGTACCACTTCCCTTGTATATATACACTGCACAGTACCATTCCTCCTGTCCTGTATATATACACTGCACAGTACCATTCCTCCTGTCCTGTATATGTACATTGCACAGTACAACTTCTCCTGTCCTGTATATATACACTGCACAGTGCCACTCCTCCTGTCCTGTATATATACTGTAACATTTCCAGGGGTATTAGCTCTAGGATCGCTGTCTGGGTAGACAGAATGGCACGGAAACAGTTCATTCAGACAGCAATTATGGTAAAAACTGGCCGCAACCAGTTTTATTAAAGTCCACAGCAAACAGATAAGACAAAGCATAAACAAAAGACCTAGGCTTGTCTAGCCACTAATTACACTTATGTAATGTCCCTTTCTATCAGGAACCCAGACTCTATCAGTCTGTGCCCAAAACAACACATATGATATATGGTACCAGTATGGAGTCTCCCAGATACTCCTCCTTATGTCTGAAGGTCCACCCGACTTCCAGACTTGAGAAAGATCCACTCCTATTCAGTAGTCATTATGCTGGAGGTTCACAGAGACACTCCTGTGTCCGGGGTCCTTCCTGCACCCAGACTGAGACGGCTCCCCTCCTCTTCAGTAATCATCAGCATGTATTCTCACAGAGACTGCTTCCTTGTGCCAGGACACCTCTCTGTGTCCAGGCTGAAGACAGCTCTAACACTCTTGGCTTATCCGCATGGATTCTCACAGAGACTGCTTCCTTGTGCCAGAACACCTCTCTGTGTCCAGGCTGAAGACAGCTCTAACACTCTTGGCTTATCCGCATGGATTCTCACAGAGACTGCTTCCTTGTGCCAGAACACCTCTCTGTGTCCAGGCTGAAGACAGCTCTAACACTCTTGGAGACTGTTTCTTGTGCCAGGACACCTCCCTGTGTCCAGGCTAAACTAGCTCTCAGATTGTGTTTGCAGACACCTACTTCTGGTCTCCTAATTAAGACCTGAGTAGTTTCAGGCTTGTGCTGCAAGTGTGTGCTGAATGTGAGGTGTAGTGACCTTTCTCTACCAATAGGTTTACAAAGCCACACATTTCCCTTATACCTAGGTGAAATGTACACCCCATTCATCCCATATTCACTCACTGTCTCACATATCCCCTCCCTCTTCTCCAGACCGGAGGGCTGGTCATCCAGACCGGAGGGCTGGTCAACAATCCAACAGAGACAGTGAACTCCGGACCAGTCATGGCCCTCACCAGCTTCATCTCCACCACTGTCACTTGTATCTTCACCTGAGTCATAGCCAACATCAGCTTTCTCTTTATCTGAAGCATCCGCACTACCCTGTACCCTCCCAGGCCTATACTCTCTGCGGGCCTCGGGTACCCTGCACGGTTTCATCTTGACCTTAGGGCCGGGCTCATTTTCGATATAGTGCCTGGCCAGAGAAGTACGACCCGACACATCAGAACACTTCTGCTGACTCTTCCTCAGAAACTCACGTACCTCCTGTCCCTGGTACACTGACCCTGTGTCACCAGCTGTCACAGAAGGTATAGGGGGTTTTTTCACTTTTCTCCAGTTCCCCACTTTCAGGCTCTTCTGGCAAGACATGCCCAGAAGCCCCACCGTCCGTCCCACACTCTACTTCTTCAGTCACATCTGGCTCACTGTCAGGGCTATACCCTTCATTTTCATTCATATCCTGCTCACTGTCAGTGTCACACAATTCATTTTCACTCACATCCTGCTCACTGTCAGGGTTATACAATTCATTTTCATTCACATCTTGATCTGGAACCTTAGTTAACATGTCATCCACAACATTAACTGCACCATCTGGTCCCTCAAGTATGTGACTATGTGACAACCCCAGCACTACACTTCTATATAGTTCAGGCACTAGGAGCTGACTCACAACCTCTCCCTGGACTTCAGTGTTTATGGCAACATGAGAGAACCTCTCCTCAGAGTCAGGCTCCTGGGAAACCTCATTTAGAACAATCATATTTTCCTGTGCTGTTTTAAGAGAGGGTTCTCGCCACTGCTCACTCTCAAAACCGTCACAGGACACAGGCAAGTCAGGGACACTCGGTTCCCGAGAACCACCATCCTCGTCTCCCAACATCACCTGCAAAGGAATTTCATCACTATCACAGTCATCATTATTATCAACATCATTATCATGACTATGATCAGTATTATCATCACTATCATTATCAGCATCAGCACCATTTTCATGGTCATCATCATTATCAGGATCATCATCATCATTAGCATTATCATCATCATTATCACATAATTTTAACATCCCACTAGCATCGTGTTCCGCCCCTCGGACTGCGTACCCTCAGTAGGGGCTTCATCACACTGTCCATCAGAATCACCCTTCCCCCAGAGATCCTTAGACCGGGGAAAGTCATTACCCAATATAACGGGTTGCACCAGGGTCTTCACTACCCCCACTTCACATGAAATCTCCCCGAGTTTGGGGACCAAGTCCACGGCAGTCTCTGGGTAGACTTTGGTGTCTCCATGGATGCACACCCTACTCAAGTGCTTATCAGGGATGAAGTCCCTATCAATCAGGCTGTCACATACGGAAGTCACTGGACTCTCTGAGTCCAAGAGGGCCTGCGCTGAGCAACCATTTGTAACCACCGGGACACCTGTGGTCCAGTCTCTTCGGTTGCGGTGGTCACACACACAGGTTCTGCGCAGAGAGAGAGGGATCTGCCAACATCACGGCACATAGGCTCCCCTCTAGTGGACAGTTGGCTGCAATTTCACGACATCTCCAACACTGTCCATCACACTCTTCCACCCACATGTCCCCTTGGGCCTGAACCCGCTTATCAGCATACCCCATGTCCCCAACAGCTGGAACGCTCTTACCGGAGAGTTCGACGTCCGGGAACTCTGAAGTGACGTCCTCTCATACGGCTGTACCTCAGGAGAACATGCTCGGGTGTAGCGGTTCACTACCACCTTTTCAACTCCATAATCAGGCCTGCTGACTGCAGACTCCCAACTGTATCTCCAGTCATGAACTCCCCTGGCATGGGCTGTCACCGTAACACCCAGCCGGGTAAGAATCTCCACTTTCATCTTAGCATAGTCTTGGGTGTCCTGCTCGCTCAGGTCAGCATATGCCCTTTGGGGCTCTCCAATCAGATATGGTGCGACCATCATGGCCCATTCAGATAGGGGCAGATTCTCCTTCTCTGCCAGTCTCTCAAACCTAGTGAGATATACCTCCACATCATCACGAGGTGTCATCTTTTCCAAGGACCGTCTTACCGCCCTCTTCACAGCGGACAAGTCAGGTGACTTTGCAACATTACTTTGGGACGATGCACCACAAGTCCCCTGCAGTGATGCAACCTGCTCAAAAAACAACCGGTTATTCTCCTGCTGCTGCTGCAGGATTTGCTGCTGGTACTGCTGCATTTGCCGCTGGTACTGCAGGCGCTGCTGCTCCATGCTCTGCTGCATGCTTCGCTGGGCCTGTACCAGGTACTCAATGAGCTCCTTCACACGGCCGGACTTATCTGTCTCAACCACGGCAGTTTTATGTTGCACATTAACTTGCGCCATTTGTTCAAACAGCGCCTCCATGCTGTCATCCATGCTGTCAGACTTCTCTGTCTTAACAACGGCAGTCTTCACTCAAGACATACACACTACACAGCTTTTTTCCACAGAAAATTCAGCCTTGCTGTGCAACCACTTTTTTTTTTTTTTTCCTTTGCAAAGTCTATTAGGGCTACTGTCTCTTTAAGACTGCTCCACAAACTTTTCTTTTGCTGCTGCACATTCCACAGTCATTTTCACAACAAGTTCAGCTTTGCTGTGCATACATTTTCTCTCTGCAGACCCTATCAGGGCCACTGTCTCTCCAAGACTGCTCCAAACAGACGTTTCTGCTGACACACACTTTTTTTTTTTCTGTTGCTATTTCAATAGACTTCACCTTTAATGCTGTCTCTTGCCACTGTGCTGCATGCACACTCCAGCACCAACTGTACCAGGCCCTGCGCTGCCCCAGCATTCTCCACCAATTGTAGCCTTTCCGGGGGTTTTAGCTCTAGGATCGCTGTCTGGGTAGACAGAATGGCACGGAAACAGTTCATTCAGACAGCAATTATGGTAAAAACTGGCCGCAACCAGTTTTATTAAAGTCCACAGCAAACAGATAAAACAAAGCATAAACAAAAGACCTAGGCTTGTCTAGCCACTAATTACACTTATGTAATGTCCCTTTCTATCAGGAACCCAGACTCTATCAGTCTGTGCCCAAAACAACACATATGATGTATGGTACCAGTATGGAGTCTCCCAGATACTCCTCCTTATGTCTGAAGGTCCACCCGACTTCCAGACTTGAGAAAGATCCACTCCTATTCAGTAGTCATTATGCTGGAGGTTCACAGAGACACTCCTGTGTCCGGGGTCCTTCCTGCACCCAGACTGAGACGGCTCCCCTCCTCTTCAGTAATCATCAGCATGTATTCTCACAGAGACTGCTTCCTTGTGCCAGGACACCTCTCTGTGTCCAGGCTGAAGACAGCTCTAACACTCTTGGCTTATCCGCATGGATTCTCACAGAGACTGCTTCCTTGTGCCAGAACACCTCTCTGTGTCCAGGCTGAAGACAGCTCTAACACTCTTGGCTTATCCGCATGGATTCTCACAGAGACTGCTTCCTTGTGCCAGAACACCTCTCTGTGTCCAGGCTGAAGACAGCTCTAACACTCTTGGAGACTGTTTCTTGTGCCAGGACACCTCCCTGTGTCCAGGCTAAACTAGCTCTCAGATTGTGTTTGCAGACACCTACTTCTGGTCTCCTAATTAAGACCTGAGTAGTTTCAGGCTTGTGCTGCAAGTGTGTGCTGAATGTGAGGTGTAGTGACCTTTCTCTACCACTAGGTTTACAAAGCCACACATTTCCCTTATACCTAGGTGAAATGTACACCCCATTCATCCCATATTCACTCACTGTCTCACAATACACTGCACAGTACCACTTCTCCTGTCCTGTGTATATATACTGCACAGTACCACTCCTCCTGTCCTGTATATATACACTGCACAGTACCACTTCCCCTGTATATATACACTGCACAGTACCACTCCCCCTGTCCTGTGTATACACTGCACAGTACCACTTCCCCTGTATATATACACTGCACAGTACCATTCCTCCTGTCCTGTATATGTACATTGCACAGTACAACTTCTCCTGTCCTGTATATATACACTGCACAGTGCCACTCCTCCTGTCCTGTATATATACACTGCACAGTACCACTTCTCCTGTCCTGTGTATATATACTGCACAGTACCACTCCTCCTGTCCTGTATATATACACTGCACAGTACCACTTCTCCTGTATTGTATATATACACTGCACAGTACCACTCCTCCTGTCCTGTATATACACTGCACATTACCACTCCTCCTGTCCTGTATATAACACTGCACAGTACCACTCCTCCTGTCCTGTATATATACACTGCACAGCACCACTTCTCCTGTCCTGTATATATACACTGCACAGTACCACTCCTCCTGTCCTGTATATATACACTGCACAGTACCACTCTTCCTGTCCTGTATATACACTGCACATTACCACTCCTCCTGTCCTGTATATACACTGCACATTACCACTCCTCCTGTCCTGTATATATACACTGCACAGCACCACTCCCTCTGTTCTGTGTATATACACTGCACAGTACCACTCCCCCTGTCCTGTGTATACACACTGCACAGTACCACTTCCCCTGTATATATACACTGCACAGTACCACTCCTCCTGTCCTGTATATATACACTGCACAGTACCACTCCTCCTGTCCTGTATATATACACTGCACAGCACCACTCCTCCTGTCCTGTATATATACACTGCACAGTACCACTCCCCCTGTCCTGTGTATATACACTGCACAGTACCACTCCCCTGTCCTGTGTATACACACTGCACAGTACCACTCCCCCTGTTCTGTGTATACACACTGCACAGTACCACTTCCACTGTATATATACACTGCACAGTACCACTCCTCCTGTCCAGTATTTATACACTGCACAGTAACACTCCTCCTGTCCTGTATATATACACTGCACAGTACCACTCCTCCTGTCCTGTATATATAAACTGCACAGTACCACTCCCCTGTCCTGTTATATACACTGCACAGTACCACTCCCCCTGTCCTGTTATATACACTGCACAGTACCACTCCCTGTCCTGTTATATACACTGCACAGTACCACTCCTCCTGTCCTGTATATATACACTGCACAGTACCACTCCTCCTGTCCTGTATATATACACTGCACAGTACCACTCCTCCTTCTGTATATATACACTGCACAGTACCACTTCTCCTGTCCTGTATATATACACTGCACAGTACCACTCCTCCTGTCCTGTATATATACACTGCACAGTACCACTCCCCTGTCCTGTATATATACACTGCACAGTACCACTCCCCCTGTCCTGTATATAACACTGCACAGTACACTCCTGTTATACACTGCACAGTCCACTCCCCTGTCCTGTATATATACACTGCACAGTACCAGTCTCCTGTCCTGTATATAAACACTGCACAGTACCATTCTCCTGTCCTGTATTTATACACTGCACAGTACCACTTCTCCTGTCCTGTATATATACACTGCACAGTACCACTCTCCTGTCCTGTATATAACACTGCACAGTACCACTTCTCCTGTCCTGTATATTATACACTGCACAGTACACTTCCTCCTGTCCTGATATATATACACTGCACAGTACCACTCCCCTGTCCTGTATATATACACTGCACAGTACCCTCCTCCTGTCCTGTATATATACACTGCACAGTACTCTCCTTCTATTATACCTGCACATACCCCTGTATATAGACACTGCACAATACCACTTCTCCTGTCCTGTATTTATACACTGCACAGTAACACTCCTCCTGTCCTGTATATATACACTGCACAGTACCACTTCTTCTGTCCTGTGTATAGACACTTCACAGTACCACTTCTCCTGTCCTGTATTTATACACTGCACAGCAACACTCCTCCTGTCCTGTATATATACACTGCACAGTACCACTTCTCCTGTCCTGTATTTATACACTGCACAGTACCACTTCTCCTGTCCTGTGTATATACACTGCACAGTACCGCTCCTCCTGTCCTGTATATATACACTGCACAGTACCACTTCTCCTGTCCTGTGAAATGTGAGTTCAAATCAGCTCTCCAGAAAATAAGAGAGGAAATGAGTGAATTACAAAAGGACAATGAAAGACTCAGAAAGGAGATCACAGAACTAAAAACTCAGACTCCTCAATGTCTGACCCAGCAGTGGGCAATGGAAACAAGCCAGAGAGCAGACAACATGGCCTCCACTGACCAGAATGTGGAGACGCCAAACAACAACACAGCAATAACCAACAACAATCCTGAAACCAAGAAAAGTGAACCAGCGAGAAGAGAACCAACCACCAGCAAAGCCAGCATCACAGACCCCCACCAGCAGCCACTTAACCCACCCCAGACACCACAAAGTCCTGATATCGTCCTAATAATGGACTCAAATGGGAAGTACCTAAATGCACAACGGTTATTCCCAGGAAAACGGGTCAAAAAATTCACTGTGCAACTATTGAACAGGCGACAGAGGTCATCAATAATCCACGTTTTACCAACCCAAACCATATTATCATACACACAGGTACAAACAATCTGCCAGACCAGCATCAGCAGATCGCAGGACAACTGGCCCAACTAGCAAAGAAGGCAAAACTAAAATTCCCAGACAGCAAAATCATTCTGTCATCTCTGCTCCCAACAAAGGACATATCCAGGCAAACCACCCAAAGCATCAATATGGAACTGACAGAAAGGGTCAAGACTGTCCCAAACGTGACCCTGGCACAACACCTTTCCATAAACCACCATCACCTATATGATAATAAGCACCTCAACAAACAAGGGGTCAGCCTCCTGGCCAAAGAGCTGAAAGACATCGTACTAAACAGAGGACCCAGGCCTGGATTCAACAGTGACCAACATCACACCGAAAGACCCCTAACAATAAAAAGACAGAAAACCCCAATCCTATCTCCAGAAGCTGGAAACAAAGCTCTTCACCCAAAATCAGACCATCAGAGGAGGAGACCTCCATGGAGGGGTCCACCGACCCCACACAGATACACGCAGAGCAGAGATATGGATGAGATAAAGACCCTGCTCAGCGCACTATGCAGGAAACTAATGTGACTGGATGGAACCAAGCACACCTACAAAACAGTCAGAAATCCAGTTTGTCCTACATAGCCATACTCATTACAAGGTATATACACACAAGATAAATAGAAAAAATGACTTCACTTACAATCAGCAGCTGGAATATTCAGGGTCTCAACACCTCGACCTTTGGATGTAAAACAAATGACCCTGACTTTATACAAAGACTGAAAAATATAGACATCCAGATCCTCCAGGAAACATGGACCAGAGCCGAAAACGAATCCCTGGTGCCCATCGGATACAGGGAAATCTCTGTCCCTGGTCTGAAAAATAAAAACATCAAACAGGGCCGGAGCTCAGGAGGAATACTGATCTGGTATAAAGATGAGCTCCACCAATACATCAAACCGGTGAAGAGAGAGGTAGCCACATATGGATCAGGATCAGCAGCTCCATCCTCACCTCTCAGTCTGATGTCCACCTCTGCGCCACCTATATACCACCGCCAGAGTCCCCCTACTTCAATCCAGAGAGCTTTGAGATCTTACAAAGAGAAGCCGCCCTACTATCAGGCCCTGGGCAAAGTTCTCATCTTTGAGAACCTCAATGCAAGAACAGGGAGAGAAAACGACTTCCTGACCACAGATGGGAACATCTACATATTTGGAGCAGAGAATGACGGCCAAGACTCAGTACACACAGAGAGAAACAGCTATGACAGTACAGTCAACAAAAGTGGTAAAAAGCTCCTGAATGTATGTAGAAGTTTAGGACTTCATATTCTTAATGGACGTACCAAAGGAGACTCTTTGGGTAGGTGTACACTAAACTCCCATGTAGGGAGGAGTGTAGTAGATTATGCCATTACAGATATGATCCTGGCAAATATCAGCGCCTTCATAGTCACCCCACAAACGCACCTGTCAGACCACAGCCAACTTCTTCTGTACTTGAAATCTACAGAGAAACCATCCACTCAAAAGCCACAGCATAGCGGCCTCTTCAACCGGCCTCCATCCTATAAATGGTCCAAAACGTCGGCATTAAAGTATAAAGAGGCTCTCAGCAGACCTGAAATACAGCGGATGCTCCACCACTTCTACAACTATGAGTACCAGCCTAACTCAAAGGGAGTGAGTCAAGCTACAAAAGACCTCAACAATATATTCTATGCAATGGCCAGACTGTCCGACCTTAAAAAAGTAGACTACAAGAGACCAAAAGAAAAACAGATCAATGGTTGGTTTGACAGAGAATGTAATGCCGTACGGAAGACCCTGAGAACTGCCTCAAACAAGAAACACAGAGACCCCAACCACCCGGGTCTGAGGGAAGCCTATGAAACCATACAAAGGCAGTACAAAACCATCCTCAGGAGGAAGAAGCAGAGTTACATCTCTACCAAGCTTAACCAACTCCAAGATGCTCTTCAAGACAATTCCTTCTGGGAACTATGGAACCACATGGGCACAAAAGACAAGAAAAACAACATCCATATCCAAAATGGCAACATCTGGCTCCAGTACTTCAGAGACCTCTATAAAGACATCCCAAAGGAAGAACTAAACCAAGAACAGGAAAGCATAATGGCAAAACTAAAAGCAATGGAGGAAAAAGTAAAAAATTTCCAAAACCCCGTGGATACACCTATTACATTCCAGGAAGTAGCAGAGAGAATCTCTTCCATAAGATGTAGAAAAGCCGGTGGCCTGGATGGAATCCTACCAGAAATGCTGAAGTACAGCCCACCAGAAATACAGGCTGCAATGGTTAAACTCTTCAATATTGTGCTAAGTGCCGGCTACTTCCCTCGTACCTGGAACCAAGGCCTCATCACACCCATCCACAAGAATGGGGACAGGTATGACCCAGCCAACTACAGAGGCATATGTGTCAGCAGCAACCTGGGGAAACTGTTCAACAGCATCCTGAACAAGAGGATCCTCAGTTTCCTCACCGAACATAACGTCCTCAGCAAGAGCCAAGCAGGGTTCATGCCAAACCACCGCACCACTGACCACATCTATACCCTGCACAGCCTCATTCAGAGACACGTCCACAATACAAAGAACGGGAAGATATACGCCTGCTTCGTGGACTTTAAAAAGGCCTTCGATTCGGTGTGGCACCCGGGCTTATTCCTGAAACTGCTGGAGAGCGGAATAGGAGGAAAGACCTATGATGTTATCAAAAGCTCCTACACCGAGATCCTCTGCAGTGTGAGTATGAACGGTAAAAGAACGGCTTATTTCCAGCAGAGACGTGGAGTCAGACAAGGCTGCAGCCTAAGTCCAACGCTCTTCAACATTTACATCAACGAGCTGGCTACTGCTCTGGAATCTTCCACAGCACCAGGTCCCACCCTCCACGACACCCAGGTGAAATTCCTGCTGTATGCAGATGACCTGCTGCTTCTGTCAGCAACCGAGAAAGGCCTCCAAGACAACCTGAAAATCTTAGAGAAATTCAGCTCCACCTGGGCACTACCGGTCAACCTAAAGAAAACCAACATCATGGTGTTCCAGAGGAGAAAGAGAAAATTAGACCAGCACCTTTCATTTGTCCTCAACAACTGTGCCCTTACAGGAACAGACAAATATACCTACCTGGGCCTAGAGATTCACCGGCAGGGAGCTTCAAACAAGCCATAGAGACCCTGAAAGACAAGGCATGTAAAACCTTCTATGGCATCCGAAGGAAACTCTACCATCTGAAGCCACCAGTGAGGGTCTGGTTAAAAATCTTCGACTCTGTCATCGCCCCAATCCTCCTGTATGGCAGTGAAGTCTGGGGTCCTCACACCTACCCAGACTGGTCAAGGTGGGATTCCAGCCCAACAGAAATATTCCACCTGGAATTCTGCAAGCACCTTCTCCAAGTCCATTGGAGCACCCCCAACAGTGCCTGCCGGGCCGAGCTGGGCAGATTCCCTCTACACCTAACGGTTCTAAAGAGGGCACTGTCATTCCAGGCTCACCTACAAGCTCCCATCACCATAAAGCCCTGACACACGTAGGTGAAACAGAAAAACTAGGACCCTCGGAACAGCTCACCCAAACCCAACCTGACCAGAACACCAATCACAACAACCTGACAAAAGCCGAAATCAGGAAGATGGTAGACGAAGGCCAGGAGAGGTATGTCAGTGACTGGAAGAACGACATCATCAGCTCCCAGAAACTGACCATGTACCGGAGTCTACAGAGAGATTACAGACTGGCCCCATACCTGGAGAAACTCCCGGACCCCAGAGACCGCAAGATCCTGAGCCGGTATAGACTCAGTGCCCACAGTCTGGCCATCGAATCCGGCCGACACAGGCAGAGCTACAAGCCCAGGGAGGAAAGACTATGCCAACACTGTGACCAGGAGGCCATAGAGGACGAAACCCACTTCCTGCTACACTGCTCCAAATACTCAGCAGTGAGGGACACTCACTTCAGGAGACTCTCACATCTCTTCCCGGATTTCATCACCATGAAGGAGGAAGAGAAAACATATATCTTGCTGGGGGAAGAAGAGAGAGCAGCGGAGATAGCAGCGCGGTATGTGAGCGAATGTCATAGACTGCGAGAAAGAGAACTATGATATGCCATGGACTTCTATAGCCCCCACCCCGGATCTGCCCCCATCCCCCCTCCCTATGCCATGGACTTCCATAGCCCCTACCCTAGATCTGCCCCTACCCAACATCCCTATCCCTATTCCCTTTTGTACACTTGCTTTGGCAAAACTAAAGTGTATTTAGTCCTGCCAATAAAGCTTCCTTGAATCTTTGAATCTTGAATCTACACACTGCACAGTACCACTCCTCCTGTCCTGTTATCGGAGAGGCAACATTGGTCTTTGGGAAGGTCAATACTGGTTTATTATTTTCAGTATTCCTATTGGAAAATAAAAAAAATATATATTGGAAAACCCATTTAAATGGATTATCCCAAGTAATCCCCTATCCCAAGAACTTTCCAATGGCTGGGGTCCAAGCGCTGGGACCCCCATGATCCCGAGAACTGGAGCTCTAAAGAGCACCATGTAAATGGACCTGTGGTTGATCATGCACTCTGTGGTGCCATTCACATGTGGCTCTACAAATAACGCCTTTAAGACAATTGTTGAGGGGCACCACAAAGTAAAGCAAAATCCACTGATCGGGGGTGGGGAGTGTTCTAGTATGTGGGCTGGTGGGGTTTGTGTGGCAGGGCTGCTTTTTTTTGTCCCAGTCATATATACTCACTAGTTCTCTTTATCACTGTTATTATGGAAAACAATGGATCATGACTGTCACTATTGTTGATATGCTTTTTATTTAGTAGACACTTCTAGTAGTTTAGTTCCCATACTATTGTTTTCTATGGAAATACTTAATGTTTATTGCAGCTAATTGTGGATTTGTTCTTAACAGGATCCAGACAGTGAGCAGGAAAAGCTGTTTACAGAGCGGGATGCATGGTGGTTATATTCATACAGGGTAAGCATGCAAGTCATATATTAGCGTGCAGGGCGGGGGTCCGGATCTTCCCGTCACTCGGCTATGCAGATCTGTACTGTAAATGTCACAGCCATATAACTGCCATCATGGGCTGCAGCATACATTCATACATTAATGCAATATTCAGGCCATTCACTCTAGCGCTGCAAGTTCACCCCAGCATGTAAAGAATAAGACAGACACATTCAACCATACATGCACATATTGGCAATGTATGAACCACAAGAAAACAATTTATGACAATCAAGAACATTTAACTGTTCTTTCACACAAAACCTGTAGAAAAGCATTGTTTAGCTGCTCTCGCCTCCCCCCCCCCAACATTTTTAAACATGTTTTGGAGGACATACCAGTCTAATATGTCCAAGAACCATATAGATTCCTATGCGCTGTAACTTGCCATCCACTCTTCTTCTTTCCTCTCTTCTCCAGCATTCTGCCAGTCCTAAAAGTTCTGGAACTTTCTCTGCCTCCCTTCCCTATATTGCTTCTGCTGTTGTCCAATGACTTGCCTGAACTGAACTGAAAGTCCACCTTTCTGTTTAATATCTGACAAGAGAGGAGAGATAAATATTTCTCTTCCTGTAGAGAGATAAATACTCACCCCCACTTACTATAGTATGACTCACCCCCACTTACTATAATATGACTCACCCCCACTTACTATAATATGACTCGGGGTATCTCTGCTGCTATACACAGGAACAGTTGACAATGGGCAGCGACAGCAAGTTAGGCCTGAGTCACACTAGAGAGGAATATGGACGAGTGAGAGGCGTGAAAATCACGCATTAAACTCGGACCAATATTTCTCAATGGAGCAGCTCTGATCATGCGTATATTTCTCGGCCGTATTTTACGGTGCGAGACACTCGCAGCATGCTGCGATTGTCATCGTATTACGCCAGTAGTACGCCAATGAAAGTCTATGGGTGCGAGAAAAATACAGATTACACACGGACTACACGTGTGACTTGCGAGAAATACGCACCGGTGTCCTTTAGAAAAGCCGACAATTCATCCCCGGCTATACTGTAAAATCACACTGACTGGTTTAATAAAGAATAGAAAGAATACATATACACACATAGAATACATACATATATATATATATACATGTCATTGTGACATATATATATATTTATAGTTCATACACTTCTACATAGTATAATAGCCGCTAATTCAATTGCCGACTTCTGTCAAATCATTACAGAACCCGACATGAAATGACACTTGGTTTACAAACAGTAAACCATTTCATTTCATGTAGTATGATATATGGTTTTGATGAACAATTACATGAGTGTATGTGTGCAAAATTTCATACATGTAGGTGTTAATTAAATGTGTAAATTCGTTGAAAAAAAATGCGTGGGCTCCCGCGGTATTTTCTCCACCAGACAGGGAAAGCCAGTGAGTGAGGGCAGATAATAATAGCGCAGGGAGGGAGCATTTTTTTTGTGCCCCCCTGGCTACTAACATCTGCCCCCAGCCACCCCAGGAAAGGCACATCTATGATTAGATGTGCCTTTTCTGGCACTTAGCCCGTCTATTCCCATTGCCCTGTAGCGGTGGCTAATGGGTTATTAATGGGTTAAGGCCACCTTGCTATTGGAAGGTGACCTTAAGCCAGGTTAATAATGGAGAGTTGTCAATTAGACAACTATCCATGATTAATCCTATTGTATTAAATGGTTAAAAAAAACACACATTAAGTAAAAATCATTTTAATGAAATAAATACACAGTTTTTGACTATATTTTACTGTACTGGTAATTCTTCCGAATCCCTTGTTCTCCTGTAATAAAAAAAATAATAATAAAGCAACCATATGGGGGCAGATGCTAGTAGCCAGGGGGCACACAAAAAATGCTTCCTCCCTGCGCTATTATTATCTGCCCTCACTCATTGGCTTTCCCTGTCTGGTGGAGAAAATACCACGGGAGCCCACGCATTTTTTTCAACAAATTTACACATTTAATTAACACCTACATGTATGAAATTTTGCACACATACACTCATGTAATTGTTCATCAAAACCATATATCAAACTACATGAAATGGTTTACTGTATGTAAACCATGTGTCATTTCATGTCGGGTGGTTCTGTAATTTCACAAAAGCCGGCAATTGAATTAGCAGCTATTATACTATGTAGAAGTGTATGAACTATAAATATAAATTTATATATGTGTCACAATGACATGTATATATATATATATATATATATATATATGTATTCTATGTGTATATATCTATTCTTTGTTTTGTGATGTAAAAACTGTCATTGGGATCCATTATATGTCGGTTTTGCAAGCCGGCGAGAAAAAAACGCTATAACGGATGCCATACGGATGACATACGGATGCTTACATATGCAAAATACAAAGTAACAAAGGAAAGGCAGTCAAGATTTCCCATAAAAACAACAACTTTATTTAAACACCATAAAAATGGAATAACAAGTCTAACAAAAGGTGACTGATAGGATAAGGGGCAGTTACATATAAGGTGTGGTGTAATCACATCAACGCCAAAAGGGACTAAGTCCCGTCCATCCACATAGCAATATACATATTAATATTCCCCACCTTGTACTACCGCCACATTGAGTGATCTTAGTATTTTCATATGCACATGCATGTAATTATGCGTAGTCAGACATGGAGTAAAGTAATATACCTGATGCAATAGGACAGGACAGGACTCAGGCCCACCCCGACGCGCGTTTCGGAGACCTCAGCTCCTTCCTCAGGGGGCACAAGGAAAATACCCATAGCCGCCATATATATATAGCACCAGCCCATCATAGCGCCAATAGAAATTATCGCTCACAGCTGTGACAGCAGTGTATGCTGAACCGCGCTGTGATCAGACCGTCACCTGATTAATCCTGTCTCCAGGGAGCCCAGCGACGCCAGTCCCCGCGCGCCACACACACACCCACCTCGGACGATCACATCCGGAAGCACGTGGGGCCCCACGTGACCAGATGACGATCAGCCGGAAGTGGGG
This sequence comes from Oophaga sylvatica, assembly GCA_033576555.1. Classification (NCBI taxonomy): domain Eukaryota; kingdom Metazoa; phylum Chordata; class Amphibia; order Anura; family Dendrobatidae; genus Oophaga; species Oophaga sylvatica. The sequence goes on from JARQOD010000005.1 coordinate 516,649,756, forward strand.
GCGGTGCAAAGCGAGCACGGAAGGAGGCGCATGCGCACTGCAGACAGGGCACATCGCGGCCATATTAAAACATGGCAAATGTTTGGGCAAGGCACCATATTAAATATAGAGCACAGAAAGCGGCACATACGCACTGCAAACAGACATACCGCGGCCATATTAAAACATGACAAATGTTTGGGCAACGGCACCATATTACAAAATAGGGCAAAAACATTACAGACATGCCATATAAGAATACATTTGTTACTGGACAAACAAAAAAGGAAAATAATATACAATAACAGAATGACAACATCCTAATTACAATATGTATTGCTAACCAAACATAATAGAAATAAACCAGCAGCACATAAAAAGTGCCATAAGCAAAAAAGACAAAAGGAATTATTATAGTCATATAAGCTACTGGACAATTTCAGAGAATAATAGTGAGAAATAAATCATCCCACATATAAGAACATAATCCCCACAAAATAGAAATGTAATAAACATAATATAATCACCAAAAAACAAAAACCAAAAAACACAAAATATAAAAAATAATAAATAAAAAAACAAAAAATTATATATATAAACAAAAAATATGTATATTTAGAGTCCAGAACATCCAAGATTTGTCGAGTCTTGATAGAAGCAATGTATGGCATCTCATAAATGGCAGACAAAAGGTTTTTCCTTCATGATCTTCATCACCAAAAATACACATAGAGTAACAATCTAAATAAAAGAATATTGGTTAAAATCATAAAAATGTGGCACACCTAAATAGGTAACCATGGCAACCGAATGGGGTTAAAGATACGGGACAAATGATATGTTTTCATTAAGACCCCTCGGATGAATGGTTTGAAGGGTCCAAATCCATTTTGTTTCTAATTGTCCCAAACGTTTGGTTAGATTCCCACCTCGAATGTTAATGTTTAGCATATCAATACCACGCACTTTCAATGCAGTACCATCACATTGATGATAATCATAAAAATGTCGTGGTAATGTTTTTAAGGTCGATGTGTCCGTGCATGCAGAGGCCGCCTGTATCCCCAGTACATGCTCCCGAATGCATACTTTTAATTGTCTAGACGTCAGTCCGACGTAAATCAATCCACACGGGCAAGTGGCATAATACACCACATACCGCGTTGTGCAGGTAATACGTTGTTTAACCCCTCTCTGACATTAGACGTACTATCCCGTCCATAAAACCCGTGCCATTCTGACCATGGACGGGATAGTAACGTCATAGGCGATCAGCTGCGCTCCCTCCGGGAGCGCAGCTAATCGCCGCCGGGTGTCAGCTGATTATCACAGCTGACACCCGTGACTGTGTGTCAGGAGCGGTCACGGACCGCTCCCGGCACATTAACCCCTTGCACACCGCGATCAAACATGATCGCGGTGTACTGGGGGCACAGGGGAGGATCGCGCAGTGTGGGGGCTCCCTGCGCGCCCCCCCTGAGACCCTCAGACCAGCGCGATGTGATCGCGCTGCTCTGAGGGCTTCCTCCCTCCCAGGACCCGGATCCAAGATGGCGCTGGGGTCCTGGAGGGAGGCGGCTACCTCAGTGCCTGCCGAGAGCAGGCACTGAGAAGCCTGCTGCACTGCCTGAGCGATCGCTGGTGTGACAGAGTGCTGTGCACACTGTCACACCAGCGATCTGATGAAATACAGTGATGTCCCACCCTGGGACAAAGTAAAAAAGTAAAAAAAGTAAAAATAAACATGTGTAAAAAAAAATCCAAAAAAAAAAAAAAAAAAAAAAAATATTCCCCAATAAATTCATTACTTATTGTAAATAAAAAAAATAAAACAATAAAAGTACACATATATGGTATCGCCGCGTCCGTAACGACCCCCCTATAAAAATGTCCCACTAGTTAACCCCTTTTGTGAACCCCTTAAAAATAAAAAATAAAAACGAAGCAAAAAATCAGTGCTTTTATCATCATACCGCTGAACAAAAAGTGGAATAACACGCGATCAAAAAGACGGATATAAATAAACATGGTACCGCTGAAAACGTCATCTTGTCCCGCAAAAAACGAGCCGTCACACAGCATCATCAGCAAAAAAATAAAAAAGTTATAGCTCGCAGAATAAAGCGATGCAAAAATAATTATTTTTTATATAAAATTGTTTTTATTCTATAAAAGCGCGAAAACATAAAAAAATGATATAAATGAGGTATCGCCATAATCGTACTGACCCGAAGAATAAAACTGCTTTAATCAATTTTACCACACGCGAACAATAAAAACGCCTCACCCAAAAGAAATTCATGAATTGCTGATTTTTGTTCATTCTAACCTCCCAAAAATCGAAATAAAAAGCGATCAAAAAATGTCACGTGCTCAAAAATGGTACCAATAAAAGCGTCACCTCGTCCCGCAAAAATTAAGACCTCACATGACTCTGTGGGCCAAAATATGCAAAAATTATAGCTCTCAAAATGTGGCGATGCAAAAAACTACTTTTTGCAATAAAAAGCGTCTTTTAGCGTGACAGCTGCCAATCATAAAAACCGCTATAAATAGTAAATCAAACCCCCCTTTATCACCCCCTTAGTTAGGGAAAAATAATAAAATAAAAAAAATGTATTTATTTCCATTTTCCCATTAGGGTTAGGGTTAGGGTTTCGGCTAAAGTTAGGGTTAGGGTTGGCGCTAAAGTTAGGATTAGGGTTAGAGTTTGGATTAGGGTTAGGGTTGGGATTAGGGTTGGGACTAGGGTTAGGGGTGTGTTGGGGTTAGGGTTGGAGTTAGAATTGGGGGGTTTCCGCTGTTTAGGCACATCAGGGGCTCTCCAAATGTGACATGGCGTCTGATCTCCATTCCAGCCAATTCTGCTTTGAAAAAGTCAAACGGTGTTCCTTCACTTCTGAGCTCTGCCATGCGTCCAAACAGTGTTTATCCCCACATATGGGGTATCAGCGTACTCTGGACCCCAAGAGTTATTGTGAAATTTGTCCTATTTCTTCTGTTACCCTTGGGAAAATAAAAAACTGGGGGCGAAAATATTATTTTTGTAAAAAAAATAAGATTTTTTTTTTTTTACGGCTGTACATTATAAACTTCTGTGAAGCACTTGGGGCTTCATAGCGCTCACCACACATCTAAATAAGTTCCTTGTGGGGTCTATTTTCCAAAATGGGGTCACTTGTTGGGGATTTCCACTGTTTAGGCGCATCAGGGGCTCTCCAAATGCGGACATGACGCCCCCAGACCATTCCATCAAAGTCTGCAATCCAAAACGTCACTACTTCCCTTTCCGAGCCCTGACATGCGCCCATACAGTAGTTTTTCTCCCACATATTGGGTATCAGCGTACTCAGGACAAATTGGACAACAACTTTTGGGGTCCAATTTCTCCTGTTACCCTTGTGAAAATAAAATATTGGGGGCGAAAAAATCATTTTTGTAAAAAAAAAAAGGATTTTTTATTTTTACGGCTGTGCGTTATAAACTTCTGTGAAGCACTTCGGGGTTCAAAGTGCTCACCACACATCTAGGTAAGTTCCTAGTGGGGTCTATTTTCCAAAATGGGGTCACTTGTGGGGGGTTTCCACTGTTTAGGCGCATCAGGGGCTCTCCAAATGCGACATGACGCCCCCAGACCATTCCATCAAAGTCTGCAATCCAAAACGTCACTACTTCCCTTTCGAGCCCTGACATGCGCCCATACAGTAGTTTTTCTCCCACATATTGGGTATCAGCGTACTCAGGACAAATTGGACAACAACTTTTGGGTCCAATTTCTCCTGTTACCCTTGTGAAAATAAAATATTGGGGCGAAAAAATCATTTTTGTAAAAAAAAAAAGGATTTTTTATTTTTACGGCTGTGCGTTATAAACTTCTGTGAAGCACTTCGGGGTTCAAAGTGCTCACCACACATCTAGATAAGTTCCTTGTGGGTCTATTTTCCAAAATAGGGTCACTTGTGGGGGTTTCCACTGTTTTAGGCGTATCAGGGGCTCTCCAAATGCGACATGACGCCCCCAGACCTTCCATCAAAGTCTGCAATCCAAAACGCACTACTTCCCTTCCGAGCCCTGACGTGCCCCATACAGTAGTTTTCTCCTACATATTGGGTATCACGTACTCAGGACAAATTGGACAACAACTTTTGGGTTCCAATTTCTTCTGTACCCTTGTGAAAATAAAATATTGGGGGCGAAAAAATCATTTTTGAAAAAAAAAAAAAAGGATTTTTTATTTTAAGGCTGTACGTTATAAAACTTTAGTGAAACACCTGGGGTTCAAAGTTCTCACCACACATCTAGATAAGTTTCCTTGAGGGTCTAGTTTCCAAAATGGTGTCATTTGTGGGGGTTTCCACTGTTTGGGCAGATCAGGAGCTCTCCAAACACGACAGGGCGTCCAGCCAATTCTGCGTGAAAAAGTGAGGACGGCGCTCCTTCCCTTCCAAACTCTGCATGCACCCAAACAGTGGTATACCCCCACATATGGGTATCAGTGTACTCAGGACAAATGCACAATAACTTTTGGAGTCTTGTTACCCTTGGAAAAAAATAAAAATTCGGTGAAAAGATCATTTTTGTTGAAAAAATATGATTTTTAAATTTACGGCTCTACGTTATAACTTGTGTGAAGCACTTGAGGGTTCAAATTGCTCACCAAAGATCTAATAAGTTCCCTTAGGGGGTCTAGTTTCCCAAATGGGGTCATTTGTGGGGGTTTCCACTGTTTAGGCACATCAGGGGGCTCTCCAAATGCAACATGGCATCCAATCTCAATTCCAGCCAATTTTGGTTGGAAAAAGTCAAATGGTGCCCTTCCCTTCCGAGCTCTGCCGTGCGCCCAAACAGTGGTTCCCCCCCCACATATGGGGCATCAGCGTACTCAGGACAAATTGGACAACACTTATGTGGTCCAATTTCTCCTGATACCCTTGGTAAAATAAAAAATTAGTGACAAAAAAGATAATTTTTGTGGGAAAAAAATAGGATTTTTTATTTTCATGCCCGGGCATTATAAACTTGTGGAAGCACTTGGGGTTCAAAGTGCTCACCAAAGATCTAGATATGTTCCTTAGGGGGTCTAGTTTCCAAATGGGGTCACTTGTGGGGATTTCCACTGTTTAGGCTCATCTGGGGCACTGCAAACGGAACATGACCCCCATCAACGTCTGCATTCCAAAACGGTACTACTTCCTTTCCAAGCCCTGCCGTGCGCCCAAACAGTTTTTCACCCCCACATATGGGGTATCAGCGTACTCGGGACAAATTGGACAACAACTTTTGGGGTCCAATTTCCTTGGGAAAATTCAAAAATTTAGGACTAAAAAATCATTTTTGTGGAAATTTTTTTTTTTTTTTTTCACACCCAGGCATTATAAACTTTTGTGAAACACTTGGGGTTCAAAGTGCTCACAACAGATCTAGATAAGTACCTTTAGGGGGTCTAGTTTCCAAAATGGTGTCACTTGTGGGGGGTTTCCACTTTTAGGCGCATCAGAGGTTCTCCAAGCGCGACATGGCGTCCAATCTCAACTCCAGCCAATTTTAGTTTTGAAAAAGTCAAACGGCGCTCCTTCCCTTACGAGCTCTGCCGTGTGCCCAAACAGTGGTTTTCCCCCACATATGGGGTATTGGCGTACTCAGGAGAAATTGCATAACAACCTTATCTGTCCATTTTCTCCTTTTACCCTTGTGAAAATAAAAAAAAAAGTTTGTAAAAGATCATTTTTGTGGCTAAAAAGTTAAATATTATTTTTTCCTTCCACGTTGCTTTAGTTCCTGTGAAGCACCTGAAGGTTAAAAACTTCTTGAATTGGTTTTGAGTACCTTGAGGGGTGCAGTTTTTAGAATGGTGTCACTTTTGGGTATTTTCTGTCATGTAGACCCCTCAAAGTGACTTCAAATGAGAGGTGGTCCCTAAAAAAAATGGCTTTGTAAATTTTGTTGTAAAAATGAGAAATCGCTGGTCAACTTTAACCCTTATAACTTCCTAACCAAAAAAAATTTGATTCCAAATTGTGCTGATGTAAAGTAGACATGTGGAAATGTTATTTCTTAACTATTTTGTGTGCATATTTCTCTGTTTTTAAGGGAATAAAAATTCAAAGTTTGAAAATGCTAAATTTTCAAAATTTTCCGCCAATTTTTGCGTTTTTTTCAAAAATAAACGCAAGTTATAATGGAAGAAATTTTACCACTAACATGAAGTACAATATGTCACGAGAAAACAATCTCAGAATCGCGAAGATCTGTTGAAGCGTTCCGGAGTTATAACCTCATAAAGAGACAGTGGTCAGAATTGTAAAAATTGTCCCGGTCATTAACGTGCAAACCACCCTTGGGGTGAAGGGGTTAATAATCAAATTTAATTTAAACCATCGGAACTGCAAAGGAAGCACTTCGCTCGATATTAGGACAGGCGACACATCTGCCGCACGGAACACATCCACCTTTTACCGGAATTGTATCTAGAAATGTAGATGTATTAGAGGAATAATGACTACTAACCAGGTAGATCACGTAAATTCCTTGCCCTGCGAAACGTGATTGAGGCGATCCGTAAGAATTTTTTAATAATGGGATCAATCCTCAGAATAGCCATGCCTTCTCAAGGGCTGCTCTAACCCGACCCTGTTGGGGATGAAGGACGTCACAAACCTCGACACATTCTGTTTACAATGTACGATTCACATTTCCATAGAGGAACTATTTCTGTTAGTATGTTTTAGCGCGATGATACGCCTTCTTCAGGGAGCGTCTACTATACCCACGGGCTAAAAACGGGCTTTTAATTCCTCTGCCCGACTCTCAAAGTTCTCCTCTGGAGCAAATCCGGCGTAGCCGGAGAAATTGTCCCACAGGGATGGCCCTAATCAAAATGTGCAGGATGACATGAAGATGCATGGAGCAGGGTATTGGTAGCCTAACTTTACGGTAGATACCGTTTGTATCACTCCAGTCCCATCCCTCCAGATGGTGACATCAAGAAATCCATTTTGTCTCTATCCCACACCGGGGTAAGTCTAATATTACGGTCATTGTCATTAAGAAGAGATGAATTGCAGGGGGTCGACGGAGGTGCCCTGCCAGACAAAAAATATATCGTCAATGTAGCGTGCCCAAAAAAGGGCACGCTCCACCGACCCCAATCTGTCAGAAGGAAGAGATCCCTCTCCCACAACCCCAGGAACAGATTAGCATAGGATGGCGCAAAGACCGCACCCATGGCTGTACCCTGGAGCTGCAGGTAGAAGGATCCCTTAAACACAAAAAAGTTGTGTGTGAGGGTAAACTCTAGAAGCTCCGGGATGAGATCCCTCAACCCCACAGGTATCATGGATGTCTCTAGGAAGAATGTAACTGCCCTCAAGCCATCAGAGTGGCGAATGTTGGTATAGAGGGATTCAACATCCACGGATGCAAGTAGAGTATCACCCTCTAAACACAGTCCGTCGACCTTCCGCAACAAATCTCCAGTATCCTTGGGGGAAACGGGGAGATTGAACACTAGGGGCTGTAGTAATACTCAATCCATCTGTTGACATGTTCAAGATAATTCCCTCTCCCTGATACGATTGGTCTCCCAGGTGGCGACGTTAGATCCTTATGGACCTTTGGTAGAAGATACAATGTAGCAACTGGTTGTTCTTTGATGGTGAGAGCTGAAGCCAGCTCACTGGTATAATGCCGTCTCTGGTAGCCCTTTTAAGTATGGTATCGAGCTTACAAACAAAAGTAGGAGGGGATTGTATGTCAATTTCCTGTAACATACAGGAATATTAAGCTGTTTGAAAGCCTCCTTCTCATACATTTGTTTAGGCCACAGCACAACATTACCCCCCTTGTCAGCTGGCTTGATCTCCACCTCAAGCTAAATCACGTAGAACTCATAGCCTATTGCGCTCATCTCGAGTCAAATTATCCTGCCCACCAAAGGTCGGAATGTTCGTAAGTTCCTCAGTCACCACCCGGACGAACATATCAATACTAGGCAAGAGGTAAATGGAGGGAATTTTTTAGATCTAGGACGGATTGATGGAGGAATCTTACCTCCTCAATTGTGTTCAATCGCCAGCTCCTCTAGTATTCTCACTGCCTCCTGCTCCTCTTCTGTTGGGAAAAGATGTGACAATTCCTCATTAAAATAATATCTTTTGAATAACAGTGACCGTGCAAACACATGAAGTCTTTAATGGCAGTAAAATTATCATACCCCGGTGTGGGAGAATTGGACAGACCCTTACCCAAAAGAAGAAATCATCACAGTAAAGGGTATGCCACACTGAACAATATCGCTAACGGATCGCTAAAAAACGTCACTATTTAGCGATCCTATTAGCGATGTTGTTTCAGTGCGGCAGCTTCCAGCGACGAGCTTCCTGCTGTGATCTCGCTCGTCGCTGGAATCGTTCCGGACCCTATTTTCTCGTCGGCGCTCCCGCTGGGTAAGTATCTAATCGCTGTGTGGCACCTTTTCTTAGCGATTTAGCGGTACTTTTGTACCGCTAAAGTCGTTAAGAAGATCGCTAACGGCGATAGCGTCGTTAACTATATCGCTAAATGTGGCCGCACTTAGCGATATAGAAACAATCCCGCTAGCGATCGCATTAGTATGCGTCGTTATTGTGATCGCTAGCGGGATTGTTTAGTGGGCAGTAACCTTAAGTGTATAATCACTAAGATTAATCACCTTATTATCTCTCCTACTGTTGTCAAACCCATTCACAGGGCGTCTTCTATATGGGTGGAATGCATGGTCACGCAACGATGTGTATCACTCCCTCCGTTAGTATTGCCAGATACAGAAGATCCATCAGATTGCCCACCGGATGATGAAATTGATGCACATGAAGATGTCCTCCGTATGTTGGGATGACTGGGATTACGCCAGAGATAAACCCTCTTATTTTGGTAGTCCGTAGATCACGATTATACTTAGAGAGTTGGTTATCCTGGATTTTTCTTAACCAATATATCCATGCTTTTGTCTAAATCAGACTCAAATTGTTGTAATTTCTCAGCTGGGCAATCTTTTTTAATTTCTGCTTGAGCACTATCAATTGCTTTATCAAGTTCCACAATACTCGCTGAATTAAATTGAATAAGAAGATTCAAGAAAGTAACAGAACACAAATCACATGCATCCTCCCACTTTGTTCTGAAATTGATGTCCTCAACCGGAAAGTGGGAATAACTCTCACTCTAAGTCCCCTGGGAATCATTTTACTGTTAATATACTTTTTCCAGAAACAGTCGATCCACCATATTCGGATCGTTTAAACAATAGTGTCCTTCATTTGGGACAGCCTATCATCCCAACCATGGTCCCCCATAGGTTGCACATTGCCCCCCCCACTACCAAACACCTGATCCACTTGTGTGAGCCAAGTTTTCTCTCTTGCTCTGTAGTCCATGGTAACTGTAGAGAACAAACCTGTGCATAACACAGTAATAAGCATATATAATAAGAAGTATCAGAAACCATCGCATGTACCTAAAGAAATATAACAGGCATGCAAGACTATATATAGGACTATGCAGGAAAAACTGCAAAAGCAATGCAAAGTAACAAAGGAAAGGCAGTCAAGATTTCCCATAAAAAACAACAACTTTATTTAAACACATAAAAATGGAATAACAAGTCTAACAAAAGGTGACTGATAGGATAAGGGGCAGTTACATATAAGGTGTAATCACATCAACGCCAAAAGGGACTAAGTCCCGTCCATCCACATAGCAATATACATATTAATATTCCCCACCATGTACTACCGCCACATTGAGTGATCTTAGTATTTTCATATGCACATGCATGTAATTATGCATAGTCAGACATGGAGTAAAGTAATATACCTGATGCAATAGGACAGGACAGGACTCAGGCCCACCCCGACGCGCGTTTCGGAGACCTCAGCTCCTTCCTCAGGGGCACAAGGAAAAAACCAATAGCCGCCATATATATATAGCACCAGCCCATCATAGCGCCAATAGAAATTATCGCTCACAGCTGTGACAGCAGTGTATGCTGAACCGCGCTGTGATCAGACCGTCACCTGATTAATCCTGTCTCCAGGGAGCCCAGCGACGCCAGTCCCCGCGCGCCACACACACACCCACCTCGGACGATCACAATCCGGAAGCACGTGGGCCCCA